>JAJHZJ010000364.1:340779-410374 GCA_023548195.1 Bettongia penicillata ogilbyi
GTGGCTTCCTTGGACTAGTGGCTCAAATGGCCTTGTTTATCCTAGGGTCCAGTATCTTGGCAATTTGGACCAATTTCCTGGTGGGTTGAGTCAAGCAAGGTACTCATTCACCAGACTTCACCACAAATGGAGAAGGGCAGGCACTGGGGTCAGGGGCCAGGTCAGGGGACAACCAGGCTTCTCTGCCACTGGATAGTTACAGCTGGACAGGGCCAGGTAATTCTAATAGATGCCAGGCTATGCCAGGCAAGGAATCATTCTTCAGTGGGCTGAAGGGCATTCCATTCTCTTCAGCTTGTGTTGCTGAGTCATTTTTTCAGTCATGTCTTCCTTTTTGTGACCCCATTTGGGGTTTTCTTGGCAGAGATAATGGAGAGGTTTGTCATTTCCTTCTCCAGCTTCTTTTATAGATGAGGAAACTGAGGCAAATGAGGTTATTAAATGACTTGCCCACATAGCTAGAAAGTATCTGAGACCAGTTTTGAACTCAGGAAGATGAGTCCACCTGATTTCAGGCTTGACACTTTGGCCACTTTTTCACCTAGCAGCCCATTCTCTTCAGCTAACGTGCTATAAAAGTTAGTTAAACTGGGGGAACTCCTCTTAGTTTAGGATCTGCAGAAGCTTCTTCCCTTAGACACTCTCCTTAAGTCACCCTATGGTTCCTTAGGATAATCAGTCATTTTTTCACTATGTCCTGCCTCCCATCACTCCTATGGAAATCATATGCAGTTCAATTGCTAGAGACAACTGTGTGAATACAGTATGTAGCCTGGAGGCACATTCATTGTCGTTGCAGACCTCTTCACATGCAATTAGATATTCAAGCACCTAGCCCTCCTCTGGTGCAAAATGTCTGTTTTGCATTTGAAGGTTTTCTCTCTTACTTATCAAAGCCTCTGTGTTGTTGGCTTCCGTAGACTTCCAGTTTTTGCTGGTCTCACAAAACCTACATTTGCTTTTATTAATCCCTATTTAACCTGTAGAGGAAATTGGAAGTTCAGAGTTGAAATGACTTGCCTAAACTCCCAGAACTACCTTCAAGCCAAGGCTACTATATCCCTGCCAAAGTTATCCAGGTTTTTCAGAAAGCCACTAATTGATCTAATTTGGGGCTTTTCAAAAATTTTCTTTCTATGTACATAGGTCTTGCAAATGCTGGTGCCATTTCATATTTGTGACTTTTTATCTATGAGATCCCACATCAGATACTTGGTAAGTATGCAACCCCAGAAAAATCATTAAATTTCCCTGAGCCTCAGTTTTCTCATCTGTAAAATGAAGACATTAGTCTCAGTGGGACATCCATTTCAACTGTAAATCTATGGTTCTAAATAAATTTTTGAACACCATCCATGAGGGTGGCAAATGTGTTTTATCTAAGCTTCATGTTTTCCCTGGCACCTACACAGTGAGCCCTGTATGAATACTGTGGCTAGTGTTCACATACCATTTTTTTTTGAAGGTTTGCATAGACCTTTACAAAGATTATTTCATTTACTCCTCATCTATTCAGCAGGTGATCAATAAATGTATTTTGAATTTCAACTTGAAGTTGTGATCTCACTTGGACCCTCCAAAATGCCACTGGTAGAAGAAATATTGTCTCTTTAGAGATGGGTGTGAGCACAGAGGGGTTTGAGAAGTAACCTGCCTATAGTCACACAACAAGTCATTGCTAGAGTAGGAAAAAGAAAGAAAAAATGGTCTTTTTCCCCCTTCTATATCCACTCATTCATGCTGGCTTCATTGTCAGAGTTCTTCCTCTCCTCCTCTGCTTCCCCAGAATGAACTACATCAAAAGGCCAAGAACAGCTGTTTTCTAGCCAATACAACCAAGAAAGGATGTACACTGTGTACCAGAAGTCTGGAAAACAGCAGCATGTCCCCAAAACAGAGAGAGAACAGGACCACAGAGACCAGCAGCTGGATCACAGAGATGGAGGCCAAGGTTGAGAGGAGAGTACAGGAATGGAGACAAAGCCAGTGATGTATGGGAATGGCTCCAGGAAACCCAAGAAGTGTTAGAAATTAATGTGTTTTTGTTGTTTTTGTATATTGTCTGTCCATAAATTATCATTAGCATCTTTGAGTTAAAAAAAAAAAATGTGTGCTAGAGCAAAAACACATCTGTCCTGAGGACAGAGGAGGACAGAGCAACTAAGACAGAGACTCAGGCCCCATCCAGCTTTCTCCAACTACAGGGAAGTCTTGGCTTTAATATGTAAATTCCTGGTGCACAGCAGATGTAGACATAAACACAAAATCACAGCATCACTTTCTTTTCTTTTAATAATATTTTATTTTCCCTTAATTCCATGTAAAAACAATCTTTAACATTTATTGTTTTCAGTTTTGAGTTTCAAATTTTATTCATTTCTTCTTCCTCTCACTCATCCCTGAGAGAGTAAGCAATCCAATGTAGGTTATACATATGTAATTATGTAAAACATTTCCATATTAGTCATTTTATGCAAGAAAACTCAAGAAAGAAGGAAAGAAAGAAAGAAAGAAAGAAAGAAAGAAAGAAAGAAAGAAAGAAAGAAAGAAAGAAAGAAAGAAAGAAAGAAAGAAAGAAAAAAGAAAGGAAGGAAGGAAGGAAGGAAGGAAGGAAGGAAGGAAGGAAGGAAGGAAGGAAGGAAGGAAGGAAGAAGGAACAGAAGAAAGAAAGGAAAGAAGGAAGAAAGAAGAGGAAGAAAGAGAGAAAGAAAAGAAAGAAAGAGAGAGGAAGGAAGGAAGAGGAAGGAAGGAAAGAAGAAAGGAAAGAAGGAAGGAAAGAAAGAATGAAGGAAGGAAGGGAGGGAGGGAGAAAGAAAGAAAGAAAAATAGTATTCTTCAGTCTGTATTAAGACTCCATCAGTTCTTTCCTGGAGGCAAAGAGCATTTTTATCATGAATGCTTTGGAATTGTCTTGGATATTTCTGAGAAAAGCTAAGCCATTAGCTTTTTTGTTCATTTTACGTTCATCTTACGATATTGCTATTACCGTGTATGATGTTTTCCTGGTGCTGCTCCTTTCACTCAGCATCAGTTCATATAAGTCCTTCCAGGTTTCTCTGAAGTCTTCCTGCTCATCATTTCTTACAGCACAATAGTATTCCATTACAACCATATACCACAACTTGTTTAGTCATTCTCCCATTGAGGGGCATTTCCTCAAATTCCAATTCTTAATCAACATAAAGAACTGTTATAAATATTTTTGCACAAAAATGTCCTTTCCATCTACCCCTACTTTTTTAATTTGAGACACAAATCTAGCAGTGGTATTGCTAGATCAAAGGGTATGCACAGTTTGATAAAGTTTGGGGCATATTTACAAATACTATATTCCTTTCTAGTAAGAAATAAGAAAACTCACTGTACTGCTCATATTTAGGAAAATTCTTCCAACAATTTCTGGCATAAAATAAAGAAGAAATAGTTTAAGTGACAGTAATAGAGATAAGGATTGAACCCAATATTCCATTGATACAGGGAGCTCCTAGATTGGAAAATTCCCTCTACCAATGAAAGTTGTCACCTTCTATTCAATTTGCAGGCTTAAAGAGCTGCCTAGATCATTGAGACACTAAGTGGCTTGCCCAGGGTCGCACAGTCAGTTTGTGTCAGAGGTTAATAATAACATTAACACCAAATGTATTTCAGAAGCCCAATAGAGATGGGAGGAGAGTTATTTTGACTATTTATGGTCTCAGCTCAGAGTCGTTGGCGGATTAAATAAAACATGCTCTCTATTTAATATTTTGTCAGCCTGAATGCTTGCATAGGAGTTGAGAGTCCATGTAATTTTGGAGGAAGATCTGGATATGAGTCAGACTTTGGTCTTCCCATGGAAAATGATGGGTGGGGATACTGATTGTTATTGAACTACTATTTCAAATTAACAAAGAAATAAAAACCCTCCAAGATTTTACTAAGCATTTGTGAGCCTAGAGCTGTAGTACTGGGTCACAGGTAGATAGATATACATAACAGCTGAAAAAATGGACAATTACAAAATACTCTCTGTATACTTTTGTCATTTCATCATTGCAACAGTTCTGGAAAGGAAAGAGATCAAGTATGATTATCTTCATTTTACAAATGGATTAGGTGATATCATGAACAGAGCACTGGATTTGAAGTTAGGAAAATCTGGGTTCAAAGGTGACTTCAGATACTTATTGTAGGACTGTGGCCAAATCGTTTAACCAATGCCTGCCTCCGTTTCCTCAACTGTCAAAGGAGGATTATAATAACCCCTACTTCCCAGGGTTGCTGTAAGGATCACATGGCACCAGATTTGTATAGTGCATAATAGAAACTTAATAATCATTCCAAATGAGGCTCAAAGAAACTATATTTTAATAAGATTTAATTCATTTAACAAAAACAAAATAATTTATACAATAAAATAAATTTATTTCCAATAGCACTCTACAAGTTTACAAAGCTTTTGATGAAATGAGATAATATTTGTAAAGTTCTTATAGCACAGTACCAGGTTAAAATAACTGCCTAATAAATGCATATTCCCTCTCCTCCTTCACATCTGTTCCTCAACAACTTGTAAGAGAGGTAGTTTGAATATTATGTGCATTTTACAGGAGAGGAAATTGAGGCTTAGGTGAAATGACTCCATCTGCTTTTCCTCCAGCTCCCTCCCATACTTGGAATGTTCTCCCTTCTCATCTCTACCTCTTAGAGTCTCTTGTTTCCTTCAAGATTCAACTTAAGCACAACTGTCTACATATAGCTTTTCCTGATCCCCACCCTGAACTATGTGTGCCTTCATTCCCTACACTACCTTTTCTTTGTCCTCATATTTTTTACTAAGAAGCAATTGGGACTAAAAAACTGACCCATGGTGTCTGAGGCCAGATTTGGACTCAGATCCTCTAGACTCCAGGGCTGGCACTCTATCCACTGCACCTACCTGCCTCTTTGTCCTTATTTTTATGTACTAATACATACATGTAAATGTCTTCTACCTTAAGGGCAGGAACTGTTTCATATCTGTCTTTGTGTCCACAGCACCTAGTATAGGGTCTGGCATACAGTAGATATTCAATAAATGCTTGTTGAATAATTGCCTAAGTTATTTGCCCAAGATCATACAGGTAGGATTAACGCAATAGGACTTCTCACTCCAGTTCTACTCTCTTTCCTCCTAAAAGGAATAACTGGTGTCTAGTCCCATCTTTAGCATTAATGATTATTACAAAAAAAAAGAATTAACTGGGGTTGTGGGAAGATGGACATACCAGTGCATTGTTGGTAGATTTGTGGATCAGTACAAGCATTTTGGAAAGCAATTTGGAACTAGAAAGTCTAAGCTATATCAAATGATTTACAGCACCATTTTTTGTGATAGCAAAAAAAAAAAAAAGGAAATGAAATAGATGTCCATTGGTTGAGGAATGGTTAAACAAATTGCAGTAAATGAATGGAATGAAACGTTACTCTGCTGTAAGAAACCATGAATTTGATAAATATAGAGATATAGAAATTTGATAAACATAGAGAATAAACGTACATAAATAAATGTAGAGAAATTGGTAAATATAGAGATCTACATGAACTGATACAGAGTGAGGTAAACAGAACCAAGAAAATGATGGCAATTACAAAAATGTCAATGGAAGGAGTAACCCCACACCCAAAAAAGAAATACCACAAAATTAACAAAATTACAAAAATCAGGTGTGACTCAAGATATATAAAAGAATACCCCCAACTCATCCCTTTGTGGAGGTGGGAGGTCCACAAGGGAACATTGTACATTTTTTGGACTTTTTCAATGTGATAATTAATTAGCTAATTTTTTTCCTCTTCTTTGTCCTGTTTATAAAATACACTATTTGTTATAGGGGATGGTGCTCTCAGAGAGGGCAGGGGACTGAAAGTGGAGGAAATTATGGTGACAGGAAAAAAATTAAATAAAAATTTATTTAAAAAAAGGAATGGCCAGGGGAAATACTTCATTTTGTAATTCCCCAGTTTCCTTTGGCTATCATAAGATCCAGGACTGAAGGAGACTTGTACAACCCTCTAATTTTACTCGAGAGGACACTGAGGCTTAGCCACATGAAATGGCTTAGAGAGGCAAGTGTGGAATGAGGGAAAAAAAGTGATTAAGAATTAGAGGATCTCGCTACAAATATCACTTCTGTCCCTGGTCACCTGTGTGAACTTGAATAAGCTGTTGAACTTCTCTTGACCAAAGGAGGGGCTTCTGAGGTCCCTTGTCACCCAGGTAGTGTTAGCAGAGTTAGGTGATGCCATAGTGGATCAAGTGCTGGGTCTGGAGTTAGAAAGACTCATGTCTATTAGTTCACATCTTACTTCAGACACTTATTAGCTGTGTGAGCTATGGCAAATCATTTCACCTTGTTTAATCTAATTTCTTCATCTATAAAATGATCTGGAGAAGTAAATGGCAAACCACTACAGTATCCCTGTCAAGAAAACTTCATATGGTGTCATGAAGACTCAGACACAATTGAAATAACTGAACATGAATAGCATGACTTGAAAGTCACCCAGGTAGTAGGTAGTAGAGATTGAAGAAATACTCAGAAACTAGATCCATTGAGTACTTCCCATGGGTGTTGCCCACTCATCTTTCAAGGCCAAAGTCAAGGACCACCTCCTCCATGAAACCTTCCAGGACTTCAGTCCATATCTCTCATCTCTTTAATACTTCCTTATATATGGGCTCTCAGTGTGTGCCATGAATTTCCTCCATTTGTCTTGTCTCCTGCAAGAGACCAGAAGTTTCTGAGGGACATGAACCTGATCTCTTACTGATTTTGTTGCTCTTGAGAGCAGCTAGGTGGTGCAGTGGATAGAGCACCAGTGCAGGAGTCAAGAGGACCTGAGTTCAAATCTCACCTCAGCCACTTGACACTCACGAGCTGTGTGACCTTGGGCAAATCACTTAACCTCAATTGTTTCATCCTGGGTCATCTCCAGTCATCCTGATGAATATCTGGTCACTGGATTCAGATGACTCTAGAGAAGTGAGGCTGGTGACCTGCACAGACCTCCCTCATTCAAAACAAAGTCAAGTGCAAGTCATGTCACCATTTCTCTGATGGTATGATCTTCTTTGGCAACAAAGAACGAACACACATGTTACTCTCAAAGAATATAGTGAAGGGATTTGTAAGCTCAATGCTCAATAAATACTTCATTGATGGATCAGCAAGAATTGTCAATTTAGAACTGGAAGGTGCCATAAAACCAACTAGTCAGACCCTCTCATTGATAAATAAGGTCACTGAAGCCCAATGAGGGGAAATAATTTGACAAAGGTCATGCTGGTCATAAGGTTCAGAGCTGGGATTCAAAGTCATGCCTGCCTATTCTACATCCAGTTCTTTCTTGGCAATATCCTGACCACTCTTATGCATATCACACTGCCTCCACCTACTTTATTACCTCTGCACAGGCTGTAATTTATAGAAAGAGAAAGTATGGTTCCCAAAGGGACACCAGCCTTGCTCTGGATGGTCAGGGCCAGAGTCCAGCAAACCGATGTTTCTGCCAGAGAACTTGGTATTTTTAAAAATTAAATCCCAATGATATTCTAGGGGTTGGATCCTGGAAAAATAATGAAATCTTGCCAACACACCAATTGCTTTGCCTTGAGTAATAAACGATAGAAAAGGAAAACAGTTCTTTGGGTTTGGATTGGTTTCCTACCTAACTATTGAGTCAATAAATTAATCTCTCTGAGGACTCGTTTTCCTCCTCTGTAAAATGAGAGAGTCAAAATAGGTGAATTCTGCAAGGCGTTCTAGAGCGAACTCAGATCAGATCAGGAAAGCCGGTTGTTAAATTTGTGAGATGAGCATTTATACACCTGAAATTAGCAAATGTTACAAATTGTTTTTTGATTATATAGAAAGCAATGATAATAAGACTTAAATAACTCAAATAAGGCTTAAAAGCATGTCTTGCATACATCCCCTGTGGCCCAAGCCAATTGCTAAACATTTACCAGCACAGGGGGCCTCAAAGACTCCTTTCAGCTATTGAATTCTGTGTTGTTGTTTTTTATTTAAATAAATACTTTATTGATATACATAAGTATATATATATTATATGTGTATATATATATATATATTTCAATATCACCATTACTTTCAAAGACCTCATTCCCACCCAACCTGCTCCAGCAGAACCCTTACTTGTAACAAAGTTGTAAAATTAAGCAAAACAAATCATCTCATTCCCGTCTAGTATTCTATAAATTCTAAGCTCTAAGCCCTCCCAGCTCAGACATCTCCTGTTCTTAGGCCCCTCCCAGATCAGACATCCCATGTTCTAAGGACGCTCCTAGCTCAGACATTGTATGTTTTAAGGACACCCCCAGTTCTGACATTCCTTGTTGTAAGGACCCTCCCAGATCTGACATTCCCTGTTTTAAAGACCCTTCCAGCTCAGACATTCCCTATTCTAAGGACCCTCTAAGGCTTGACTTTCTCCATTCTAAGCTTCCTACTAGCTCTGAGAGGTCATGAATTTGTGGCTTTACTTTCTTCTAAAACATCTTTGAAAGAGGAATGTATCATAAAGTCAACTTCTCAAGCTGGTGCCCAGTCAGACCACCTGTTCCTTCCTTTTCCTGGTGGGGGATTTGCTCAGACGTTATCTGTGCTTTTTCTTTCAAATATTGTTGCACTACAGCTGAGAGGCTGGAGAAAGATGGGACATGAAGGAACCATGGGGAAAAGGGCACCCAGATGGCTGATCCAGCTGTACCTCATTGGGGTTTTTCTTTTGCAGTCATTATTTTTTTTAAAGACCTGACAACCCAGAAACATTCAAGAAGTCCTAAAGATTGAAGGCCTCAATAATTCACCCCCAATCAACTTTCCTGAAAAGGCTGAAATTCCTCTGAGGAGCCCTGGTGAGGCTGGGAACGTGCAAACCTCAGGGCCCCTATTCCTCCTGATGAAAACAACAGAACCAGTTTGTGGAACAGAGCCACTTTATTGTGGAGGCCAGAAATTCTGAACGTTTATTTTATAATTGTAATGATTATTACCACCCTAATTTATTTCCCCCACTTAAAAATGTTTCTGGGGATTGTAATTCATTTGGGTCCAACTTCAGTAAACCTAAGGGCCTTGGCTTGTTTGGAAAGAGAGGGATCAGCCAGGTGTAGAGGCTCAGGTTTCCTGTAAGCAGCAGGGGAGCCCCACCCCTCCACTGAGAAGGGAGTGAACTACAGTGTAAGTATTATATCAATATTTTTATAATGCAGAGGCTACAGTTACTTTTGTCATTTCCTCAGCAGTCATAGCTGGAAATGACTCCACATAGACACAGATAAACAGACAGACAGGCAGACACACACACATATTAAAATCATATTCCATTGAGGGGGGAACCACATTAATATGAAATTAATTATGAGAAATTCAATGTATATAGCAGGAAATTGAGCATTTAGCCTCTTACCTCTGTGGGTATGTGTATATATAATCATAGGTGCCTAATAAAAATGTCCCAGTTGTATCACACGGTGCTATTTCTATATACAATGACTTCATATGAAACAAATCGGAAATTCTACATAAGGTCAGTCAGCCAGTCAAGTCAATAAACATGAATTAAATACCTACTGTGTGCCAGGAACTATGCAAAATACTGTATGCAATGATTTTACATGAAATACATCAGAAATTCTATATATAGTCAGTAATTAAATACCTACTATGTGCCAGGAACTGTGCTAAACACTGTACGCAATAATTTCATAAGAAACAAATCAGAAATTCTATTTAAAGTCAGTCAGTCAATAAACGTGTATCAAATACCTACTGGGTACCAGAAACTGTGCTAAAGACTATGCAATTTCATATGAAACAGATCAGAAATTTTATATGAAGTCAGTTAACTTGTCATCTATCGTGTCATTAAGCACCTACTGTGTTCCAGGAACTGTGATGAACCCTGGATGCAATGATTTCATATGAAACAAATCAGAAATTCCATAAGTGGTCAACCAGTCAATAAACCTGTGCTAAGCACCTACTGTGTGCCAGACCCTGTGCTAAGGATTGATTTCACCTTTGCAGCAACTCTCAAATGCACCTCCTCAGTGATTTTATATGAAGTTGGTCATAAATTCTTATACCAGCCTGGAATAGATCTCTAAATTGGAGTAATCAGAGCTTGAGGACATGTAGGGACCATGTAGAGGTCTCATCTAATCAGTTTTTTTGGACAGAGGATGACACTAAGGCATAGAAAGTCCATAGGGTCATAGAATTTAGAGCTGGAAGGGGCATGAAAGATCAGCTAGCCCCAGGACCATTATTTGCTTAGGCAAGGTACTTTTTTTCCTCTGGTCCTTACTTACTTCCTGATCTGTAAAATAAGGGAGACAGACTGGATGACCTTTACAATACCTGCTTGTTTTAATACTAAATTAATATGAAAGAGGATTTAGAGGCACAAAGAAATGCATGGGATTATAAGCTATAGAACTGTAAGGGACCTGAGAAATCAGCTAATCCCTCACAGTACTCATTTTACAAATGAGGAAAGTGAGACCTAGGGAAATGGCTTCATCAAGGCCCTACAGTTCGTAAGCGGCAGGAGTCAGAGTTTGAACCCAGATTTCATGACTCCAAGTCCATACCATGACCACACAATAGAGGTGTGCTACATTCATGTGGTGGGAATAGGACCAGATATCTACACAGAGTCAGACAGTCAATAAATATTTATTAAGTTCTAAGTGCTGGGGATAAAAAGTAAAAGCAAAAGACCATCCCTGCTCTAAAGGAGCTTATAATGTAATGAAGGGGGAAACAAGCAAATAAATATACACCACGGATTAATAGGAGATAATTGATAGAGGAAAGACATTGGAATTAAGAGAGGCTGGGAAAGCTTCCTATAGGAGGAGGAATTTTAGTTGAGACTGAAAGGAATTTGGGGAGATTAGTAGCTGGAGTAGAAGAAGTAGAGCATTCCAGGCATGAGGGACATACCCAGAGTTGAGAGATGTTGGTGCCTAGATCAAAGAGGATGTGTAGGGAAATAAGGTATAAGAAGATGGGAAAGGTGGTAGTGGGGGAGGGGGGGTTGGTTATGAAAGACTTTGAATGCCAAACAAAGCATTTTGTAATTGATCTAGGAGTCAATAGGGAGTCACTGGAGTTCACTGAGTGGTGGTGGGGGAATATGGTTAGACTTGCCCTTTGGGAAAATTACTGTAGTGGCTGAATGGAGGATGGACTGGAATGGGGAAAGACTTGAGGCAGGCAGATCCACCCACAGGCTATGGCAATAATCCAGGTGGGAGGTGATAAGGGTTTGCCCCAGAGTGGAGGCAGTATCAGTGGAGGTGCATTTGAGAGTTTCTACAAAGGTGAAATCAAAGGGAGAGGCCTTGGCAGCAACTTGGATCTAGGGAGTGAGGGATAGTGATGAATCCAGGATGACTTCTAGGTTACACACAGAATCTAATTCAATAGCATTTGTTAAGAAAAAGGCACTATGCTAGCTGCCAGAGATAATAGGTGTGTGTATAGTATGTATATAGTGTGCATAGTACATGAATCCAAGCCAACTCATGACCCATGCTTGTCTATGCAAGGCAAACAAATAAACAACCCCCGTCCTCCAACAGTTTACATTCTACTGGGAGCAACTACTGGGGGCACAGGAGAAAGAGCACTAGATTTTGAGTCAAAAGACCTTGGCTCTGTTCTTGGCACTGCCACTTACTACCTATTTGAAAATAGACAAGTCATAGAACATCTCTGGACCTCAGCTTTATTATTTGTAAAATGAAGTGGTTGGACTCAGTAGCCACTTAATGTCCCTTCCAACCTGAGTGCCCTCAGCATTATGGAAAATAGGTTTCTAGCTCTAAAACTAGAAAGGATCTTAGAGGCCAATGAGTTAAATAGATGAGGTAACTGAGACTGTGAGTAACTTAGTCACACAGCTTAGGAAGTATCTGAGGCAGCATTCAAGCCTCACTCTTCCTAACTTCCTGACCCCAAGTCTATCATTCTAATCCATAAAACACAACCAAGTCAAATGGATAGAAATGCCCATTAAGAATGCCCACCCTAGCAAAGAATTGCAAATTGTAGGGATGGTCATCAATTGGAGAATGGCTGAATAAGTTATGGCATATGAATGTGATGGAATACTATTGATCTGTGAGAAATGATGAAGGGAATGGTTTCCAAAAACCTCCCATTTTTAAAGGAGGAAATTGAGTCAGAGAGAGGAAAAATGATTCGCCCAAAGTTGCACAGGCTACAAGCATCAGAGATAGAGTTTGAACTCAGGTGCTCTGGCTTCAGAGTATGTTTTTGACTGTCATAATTTCTTGATGAGTATAGAATTAGAACAAAAGATTGTCATTTTTTTAAATTCAATTTTTATTTTGTTTTCAGTTCCAAATCTTCTCTTTCATCCCTAGCTTGTGCTCACCACTGAGAAGACAAGAAAACAAAATCTCATTAGAAATATGTATAATTATACTAGACAAATTCTTGCATTGACTATGTTAAGAGACAGAGAGAGTGCAAGCACAAGAAAAACAAGGAGAAGGAGAAGAAGAAAGAGGAGGAGGAGGAAAAGAAGGAGGAAGAGGAGAAGGAGGAGGAGAAGAAGAAAAAGGAGAAGAAAAAGGAGGAGGAGAGAACAGAAGAGAAAGAAATATGCTCCAATCTGCACTCCAAATCTGTAAGTTCTCTATGTGGAAGTGGGCAGCATGTTTCATTATGAGTCCTTCAATATTCCAAAGTCTTTCAGAATTGATTGTCTTTATAATATTGTTGTAATTGTATAAATTGTTCTCCTGGTCCTGATCACTTCACTTTGCATCAGTTCATACAGGTTTTCTTTTTCTTCTCAGGTTTCTTGGAAGGCTTCCCCTTCATCTTTTCTTACAGTCCAATAGTATTCCATCACATTCATATGCTATAATTTATTCAGTCATTCCCCAATTGATGAAAATTTCTTCAATTTTCAGTTCTTTGCTAAGGTGGACATTCTTAATGGACTCCGTGGGTGGATTTGGAGTAAACATGGCTGGTATGGGTTCTTCAGATGGAGGTTCAGGGGATAAAGTCACCAACATCAGAGAAGAAGACAGTAGAGGTAGAGGAACTGGTAACATGAGAAGACTGCTGGGGTGGAGGTTGAGGAATAGTCTGGAAACTTAAGAGCAAATGATAATGTGCTCTGTTCCGTATCATCCTGCAACTTTTCTTAGCTGTCAAATGAGGGAGTTGGACCAGATAACTTCTATGGTCTTTTCTCGCTCCAAGTCTATGATCCCAAATTAGGGAACATGCCTTATTCAGCTTTGTATTCTACTCCTGCCTCAATGTCTTGCACATATTGTGATCAGAAGAGATCGCAGAGGTCCTTCTAATCCAACCCTTTTATTTTACAGATGAGGAAACTGAGCTGAGAGGGGTTAAGATAATCTTGGTCATTTCTGACACTTACTATCTGTGTGACTGGATAAATAGTTTTCTGTGCTTCAGTATCATCATCTGTAAAATAAGTCTAGATGACTTCTGAGAATCTTTATGACTTAATTATAACAATAATTAGCATTTATATGACACTTTAAGGTTTGCAAAACACTTTACAAATATAATTTCCTATTACCTCATAGCAACTCTGGGAGTTAGGTATTATTGTCACCTCTATTTTACAGATGAGGAAACTGAGGCAAACAAGGATTAAGTGACTTGCTCAGAGTCACACAGCTAGTAAGTGTCTGAAGATCGATTTGAACTCAGGGCTTCCTCACTTCGGGTCCAGTTCTATGCCTCTCATCCAAGATCACCTGGATCTCAGAGCTAGGAAATGAACGTGGGTCCACTGACCCCAATCCTGTGTTCTTTCAGCACTCGATAAGTATGCTTTGAATCCTGAAAGAATAAAGGACACTTGAAGATCATTTAGTCTAACTCCTCATTTTACAGATGGAAAACTTACTAAGCATTCCAGGGGTTTCTATTTATAGGAAAGAGTTCATTGTTGTTTTTTTTTTTTTTTTTACATGTGACTGGACACACTACACATTTTCTTTTCCTTTTTCTCTTTGAGAATTTATGTGTGCTCCTGTTTATGGAGGAAAGGCAATTGTGAAGGAGAAAAGATGAGCCTTTTCTTGGGTCATAAGCTTCAATTCCAAACAGTTGAGGACAGGTGGGGGCCTGGCAGACATCAAAGGTAAGTCAGTCAATTCTGGCAATGCAGAGCCAGGTGTGTTTGGAAGAAACATATGGAGGCTGAATTCAATCCGGATGGGGTCTGTGTACTTGGGGGAACCAGGCTGATGATGGGAATACATTATGTTCATGTAAGACCTTTCATCTATGGATAGCTAAGTCATTTGGCAAGTTCAAACCCATTTTCCAAGATTTAAAGAAGGATTCTTAACCTGTAGATCACAGACTCCCAAGGAGTCTATGGATAGATTTTAGGGGGTCTTTGAATTTGGATAGGAAAAATACATCTTTATTTTCATCATCTTATAACTGAAATTTAGCATTTCTTTAAATTATTTGAAAGCATTATTCTGAAAAGGGGTCCGTAGGCTTCATCAGACTTCCAAAGGAGTGCACGAAACGCATACAAAAGATAAAGACATCCCTGATCTAGAAACTGGAGGCATAGGATAGTTGAACGCTTTATTCAAGTTGACCCAGATAAGTAAAATTCATGAAATCCAAGAATCTCAGAGTTAGAAGGAAACTTAGAATTAAACTGATCCTTTACTTGTGGATAGATCTCCTCAATAGTATGCTTAAGAACTTTGAGCAGTCCCAAAGTGGATGGAGGGATAGATAGATGGATGGATGGATGGATGGATGGATGGATGGATGGATGGATGGATGGATGGATGGATGGAAGGATGATAGGTGAAACAAAAGAAGAAAAGAAAGATGGATGACATAGAAGGATGAATAGTAGGTAGATAGAGAAATGGATGAATAGATGAATGCGAGATAGGTGGAAAGAAAGAAGGAAGGAAGGAAAGAAAGAGAAATATGGATAGAAAGATGGATGAAGGATAGATAGATAGATAGATAGATAGATAGATAGATAGATAGATAGATATTAAGTCTTAATAATAATTTGCTATGACTATGTGCCAGGTATCATGGTAACTTGCTGGGATACAAATACTAGCAAGAAAAAATAGAATCTGTCCTCAAGATGCTTATATTCTAATGGAAGAAGATAACCTAAGAAGGGAAGTTGGAAACGGGGTAGGGGTTTCCCATAAAGTGATATGGCATGGAGATGTTCAGGGGTTGCTTGGGGACCTAGTTCCCAATAACAGAGCTCAAAAGCTCACCTCTAAGAGTTGGGGAAGGAAAATACAAGGGCAGATTCCAAGACTGGAGGTGGAGAGAGGAAGATGAGGATGGTAGCCAGAGTTCAGGGAGAGTGATGAGGAAGTGGAATGGGCTAGTTTGGTGAAGCAGTGAGTTCCCCATCCAAACAGAATTTGGATGAGCCACTTTTCTTGTAGAAGAGGATGGTTTAAGCATAGGTTAGACTAGATAACTTCTGAGGTTTCAAGATGCTTTGCTTCTCTGGACGGCCAGCCTTCACTTGATGACTTATAATGATGGAACCTGACATCACAGAATCTCAGAGTGGGCAGTGTCCTCAGAGGCACTCTGGTTCAACCCTTTTCTGAATAGGCATCCCTGCTACAGCCTACCTCATAAGTGGTCATCCAGCTTTGCTTGAAGACATCCAATAAAAAGAAATTACCTCCTCTATGTGCCTATTCCACTATGGAGATTTCTAATTATTAGGAATTTTTTCCTGATGTCGTCTCAATTTGACACTTCCACCTGATGCTCCTGGTATAATCAGGATCAACCAAAGCATTTATTAAGCACTTACTGTGTGCCATATTATGTTTCTATTCAAGTACCTACTCTGTTCAATGCTGGGGATACGAAAACTAAAATGAAATATTCCTTGCCCTTAAGAAGCTTATGTTCTATTGGTTCTGCCCTCTGGGGTCAAGGAGAGCAAGATTAATTGCTCCTCTGTGTGTCAGCCCACTGCAGTGCTAAACAGTAGTGCTAGAAAGTTCTTTCTTACGTCGAGTGGAAATTTGCCTTCCTGTAATTTCCACCCATTGGTCTAGGCTCCCCCTAGAGATCGGCAGCTTCTGGGATAAAAGGCAAAGGGGGAAAGGCCATATTGAACAATTTTATTATCACTGTTGTTCAGTTGTTTCAGTCATGTCTGAATTTGGGATTTTCTTCTGGAGGGTTTGCCAATTCCTTTTCCAGTTCATTTTACAGATGAGGAAACCGAGACCAACAGGGTGAAAAGACTTGCCCAGGGTCATACAACTAGTAAGTGTCTGAGGCTGGATTTGAACTCAGGTCTTTCTGAGTTCAGGTCCACACTCTATCTACCGTACCACCTAGTTTCTCTTGCACATAGAAAGCACTTAATATTTGTTTGTTGATTGATAGATGAATTGATTAATTGTAGAAAGGGTATGGGAATGGGAGTGAGGAGCCCCAGCGTTTAATCGCAGTACTTTCACTGACTAGATCTCTGTTCCATCTTGGCTCTTGGCTTCAGTTTATCCTCCCGAAAATAAAGTCTTTGCCTTAAGTGATCTCTATCGCCTATGATCTCTGTGCAGTTTTACAGATGAGGAAACTGAGCCCTAGAACGACTAAGTTACTTGCTCAAGGTCCCACAGCTAATAAGTTATATAGGCAAGTTTTGAACCTACTTGTTTGACTCCAAATCTAGGAACAAGGGCATATAAATGGCACTTAAATGTGTTTTTTTTTCCTTTCTATTCTATTATCTGGTCTTTGAAAACCTAGCTTATTACCCAGACTATATCATAGGATCATAGGATCCTCAATATAGAACTAAAATGGAACTGGGATCATTTAGTCCGGTTCCCTCTCCGGAGGAGGAAACTGGAGCCAAAGGAGCAGAAGTGACTTTCCCAAGGTCACATTCACCACCACCACCACCACCCCCACAAACACACACATACTCATCGAATAAAGGAGCGGTTACTGAGCCATATAAATGTTTATACTTAGTAGAACCATAATTTTCTGCATAAAGACACCCTCTACTACAGATAGCCACCAATTCTCATCATCTCATCTTTTGAGGTTCTTGCTCATATCTTTCCATGACTCCTCAATAAAGTATCTACCAAATTTATGGGATATCTTAATTTAGTTTTTTTTTAATATTTCAAAGTTACCAGTGACACATTCTAGCTAGCCATTTATTTATTTACCTTACTAAGTCACTGGTCTGTGAAATACATTTATTATAATTTAGTAATAGGATCTAGATGATGTAGTGGATTGAACATGAGGGCTGAAGTCAGGAAGACCTAAGTTCAAATCCAGCCTCATACACTTACTAGCTGTGTGAGCCTGGGCAAGTCATTTCATCCCGTTTGCCTCAGTTTCCTACCTGCCAAATGATCTGGAGAAGGAAATGGCAAACCACTTCAGTATCTTTGCCAAGAAAACTCCAAATGGCATCATGAAGAAGTCACTTGAACTTGTTTGCCTCACTTTCCTCATCTCTCAAATGATCTGGAGAAGGAAATGGCAAATCAGTCCAGTACTTCTGTCAAGAAAACCCCAGATGGGGTCCTGGAGATTTGGCCATGACTGAAATGATGGAACAATAATAATATCATAGGAGTGTAGATCTAGATAGAGTTGGAAGGAAACATATAATCTCACCAATTTGCTGATGAGGAAAACTGAGATCTAGATTTGTTAAGGCACTTGCCCAGGTCATACTACTAGTAAAGGGGCAGCTAGGGGGTGCAGTGGATAGAACACTTGTGCAGGAGCCAAGAGAACCTGAGTTCAAATCTCACCTCAGACACTTGATGCTCATAAGTGTGTGATCTTGGGAAAGTCACTTAACCCCAATTACTGCCTCATCCTGGGTCATGACCAGTCATCCTGATGAATATCTGGTCACTGGATTCAGATGGCTCTGGAGGAGAAGTGAGGCTGGTGACCTACACAGCCCTCCCTCACTCAAAACAAAGTCAAGTGCAAGTCATGTCATTATTTCTGTGATGCCATGGTCTTCTTTGGCAATGAAGGATGAAAACTCATACACACACACAGCTAGTAAATAAAAGAGATGGTATATGATCTCAGTTCCTCTGATTACAAATCCAAGGCCATCAATCAGACTAAATTCTTCTCATAGGTGTTGTCAATGATTCTAATAGGTGAGCAGGAGAAGCAAAACAGAAGGAATATGGAAAAAAGAGAAATGGAGCAGGGGGACAAAAAGGAAGATGGAAAAGAGAAAAGGGAGAGAAAGATAGCAGGTGACGTTATAGGATGGCCTAAATGTCCCTTACTCAGATTCACCAGGAACTTAGAGTGATTCAAATTTTGCTCCAGCCTCTTGATATTATTTTAGGTCAAATTTTTATGAAAGGCCAGGTAACAAAAGAAAGAGTGCTTGGTAGTAAAAGGGAAACCATTCAGATGTCTCCTGGTTCTGAGCACCTGAGGTCTCCAGCTGAAAGGGATCACCAAGACCATCCAGACCCTTTTACAGCTGGGGAAATAGGTCCAGAGTGACACAGAGAGAAAAGCATCAGATATAAGCTACAAATCTCTATTTTCTGACTCCAAAGTCAACATACCTCCCACCATCCTATGCTGCCTCCAGACCTCTTGGAGTATAGTTCTGTTTCTGCATCAGTGAAACAGCGAGTCTGGCACATTCTCTCCCATCATCTCGAGTTTGGGCTGTGAGACCACATATGGACGACAGGTGGGGCTCCTTAGCTGCCAGGTGAAGCTCATCATATTGGAAAGCTGGCCAATAATCCTCACCTTTCCACTCTGAGGTTTCACACGCTCCCTTTTCCCCTCCTTGCTTTTCTCCTTCACATCCCCCTGACTCGTCTTGATTGAGAAGTCTCAATCCTGCCGATAGACCTACAAAACATTTTTTTAAAAGTAGCTCTTCCTTTGCCTTCTCTTACTTCCTCTTTTCCCATCTTAAATATTTTATGATGGTTTCTTTTGAGCTACTTAAAAATAATATAAATGACTAATATAGAAGTGTTTTACATAACTGTACATATCTAACATATCTGCTGTCTCAGGAAGGGGACAGGGGAACAAGTGAGGGATAGAATTTAGAACTCAAGACTTTAAATGAAGATATTTTTAAAAATATAAAGGAATAATATAAAATGACGTATAAAAATAACATAAAGGAATTCTATGAACTTCCAATGTGACCTAGGATAAATTGCTTTCCCTCTCTGGGTCTCTGTGTTCTCATTTGTGAGATGAGTGGGACAGTGGACAAGAAGTGTTAAGGTTCATATAATATTCTGTGACAACATTCTATGTGAAACGGAAGAGAGCGAAAAAAACAACATTGTATTCAACATGAAATTCTACAGTTATGGTTGTTAGTGGGGTGAGCTTAAATTATTTCTTAAATAATTATAAAATATATTTAGAATATCAAATGATTTAATATTAAGTTATACGAAGATTAATGTATGACTCCTCAAAAGAGGGGTACAACCCCTGTTCATAAATCTAGAGCTAGAAATCACCTTAGAGGCCAATACTGTTAATTTACATTGGGAAAGAGAAGTCAAATGACTTCCCCAGAGTCTCACAGCCAGTAACTATCTAAGACGGGATTTGAATTTACATTTTTTTTTTTTTTGCCTTTTCATGATCTAGTTGCAATTAAATATTCCATGTGTCAGAATCAGGATATGAATCCACTTTTTCCTATGGAGACCAGAATGAATTTTCTTTTACACTGAGATGAACAAACTCATTCTTAGGTTATTCCCCATGCCCACTTTAAGTCTTAAAATTTAAACTCAAGTCTCTCAAAGAATGTAGAGTGGTTTGTTTATTTGTTTTTAACTTCATAGATTCAACAGAACTCATCTTCCATCCAAAGGGATAACTATCTAATGGTTGGGTCAAAAGTGCAAGAGAACAGGCTTATTAGTTCTAATGATAGACAGCCCATTGATTAGACTTCTTAGGGGGCAAGAATGGGAGGGGGTAGGGTCTTGATGGCTCCAGGTTTACCATGTCCTCTAAGCGTTAGGGATGATCTTGCTTCCTGGGGCTGTGTAAGCAGTGTTTGTAAATCCCTCAGATAAAGAGAGCAGAGTGGGAGCTAAGTGATTTCAAGACTTGTCTGTCCCAAGACAATCAGAATTCCAATTGATAACTCCCACTTACACAGAGAGGAGAATTTGTTTTCTCATGGGGATGCTTTTCCCTTTCAAATGCCCCGGGAAAACCCCACGGGGCCAGGGTTGTTAGCTTCTAGAGGACCAAGGTTATAGGATGGACATCTGTGTTTCTCCAGGATACAATCCAGAGAGAGCTGGGATCACTTTTTGTGGGATGGAATATCACACTTTTCTGCCCAGTTTTCTGGACCTCAGACACAGACATGGAATCATAGAATGTCTGAGCTGGGAGGGGCCTTAGAATATGGACTGTGGGAATAAAGGACCTTAGAACATAGAAATCAGGACTGAATAGGACTTGAAAACAGAAAATGCCTGAAATGGAAAAGGCCTTAGAACTTAGAAGGTCTGAGCTTAAAACACAGAATGTCAGAGTGGAGAGGAGCCTTGAAATTTGGAATGGGATCATTTTAATTCTTCTACACAGCATGACTATAGTGAAAATGTATGTAATAGGAATGTATGTGTAGAACCCATATACAATTGTATGCTGTCTCGGGGAGGGAGGGGGAAATATCTAAGTTATATGGCAGTGAATGTAGAACACTGAAAATGAATAAAATTAATTTAAAAAAATTAAAAAACAAACAAAAAAAGAAATTTGGAGTGGGAGAATGTAAAGGGAACTTATGATATAGAATGTCAAAGTTTTCTGACCCCTATCAGGAACTTTGGGAAAACATTCAATATGACCCTCTCATTTAAAAAATGCAGATAGGGAAATTGAGGCATGAGAGTCAAAATGAATGACTCAAGGTCATTTAGCTTGTTAACAGCAAAGCACAGTCACTGGACTCCATACCTTCTTGTCCCCTGTCTGAGCCTAAAGTCTACTGTTCTTCCCAGAGCTGCATGCTCCTGTGATATCATTTTTAGAAGTCCTCCCAAGAGTTCAAGTGGTTTTCTTGTTTAACTTCTCACCCAACTCTGGTCTCATCCTACTTAATGTACATTGAATTCAGTCAACTGATTTAGGGACACTCAGTACTTTTCAATGACACTAGGCTGGGATGAAAGTGACATGCTCAGTGCCTTCCAAATGTCATTCACAGTCACAAAGGGAGCTTAGGGGAATGTTGAGAATTTCTTTTCATTTCCAGCTTTCCATTATAGTCGGCAGCCTGTTGTAGCACTTATGATGGGTAAATGGACCATCCCATGTGTCTTCAATAATATCTGTAAAATCATAATTTTTTTTAAAGAACTAAGAAGGAAAATCCCACAATGAAATGACCAATGAGTTTGGAGTCAGAACTGGGCTTGGAGTCTCACCTTTGCCATTTAATTATTTGGGTGGTTCAAGTTGGTCTCATAGACTCACAGAGGTGTCTGAGTTCATTTTCACCTCATTTTACTGATCTGGATTCTGAGGCACAGCAAGATCAAATGACTTGCCCTTTAATAAGTGTCTCAGCCAAACCTTGGATCTAGGTCCTTCTGACTCAAAGTTCAACATAATTCACTACACCATGCCACCTTCCAGTTTCCTCATCGAAATAAATAAATTGGCTCAGATGATCTCCAAGGTCTCTTCAAACTACAATGTGATCATAAAGAAACTTTCTAATCCATCCTTGTGCCTCTAGGTTGGGTTGTCCTGACTTTTAAAGTTCTTTCCAACTCTACCAGCATTCTGTGGTTCCATGGACCCAAGCAACCCAACATTATTGATTCCACTCATAAAAAATGGACAGGGGAGGAAATTCCTAATTCCTCAAGGAAATTGCTTTAAACACAATCATTCAGTTTCTCAAAACCTTCAGCCAGTTTCAGAGAACTGATCTCTCTACTTCAAGGATGCACAGGGTTCTTTGATTTGCCTAGAGCAAGAGAGTAAGAATCCCAAAAGACTAAACTCTTGTCTGCCCCATCTCGGCTCTTTAGAGCAAGGGTAAATCAGATGTGACTTTAGAGATCATCCTGTGCAACTTCACCAATTTACAGATGAGGAAACTGAGGTATAAAAAAGTGAAAAGATTTATCTGAAGTCCAACAGTGGCATAGTGGAAAGGAGATTGGATCTGGAGTTAGGAAGACTGATCAGGAGGCCAGGGGTGGAATTCCAGCTGTGTCCCTGGTTTGTTGTGTGACCTCAGACCAGTTACTAAATCTATCTATTTGTCAGTGTTTTTATCTGCCCTACCTCCCTTCCAGAAGATCAAACTTGAAAACACTTTGCAATATGTGAATCTCACACATTTAAGCCATCATAAGTGATTGTTATACATGACACAGCAGACAAAGCTCTAGACTTGGAATCATGGAGATGTAGGTTTAAATTCTTCCTCATACTCTTAATGACTTTGTAACCTTGGTCTTGTGATTCACTTGAGCCTTAGTTTACTCATCTGTAAATGTTCTGGAAACTGAAGTTCATAAGGGAGCAACAACTTCGTTCAAAGTCCCACAACAAGAAATTGATAGGGCTGAAACTAGAATCCAGACCTTATTTTTGGCCTCTTTTCAAAATTCTAAATAGTTTGGTCACCGTTCTGCCATGTTCCATTTTTCTTAGCCTCTACCCCCAACCCAATAACAGTACCTACCTGACATGTTTACCTGACAGGTTTGTTGTGAGAATTAAATTATATATATGTATGTATATATACACACATATGTGTGGGTAAATATGTATATATGTATATGTATATATATATAAATCAATTTGCACATCATAGATTTGGAATTGCAAGGGACTTTAGGGACCAATCCCTTCATTTGACAAATAGGGAAACTGAGACTGGGGAGGGGTTAAGTGCCTGAGATAGAATTCAAACCCAGGTCTTTCTGATCCCAAGTCTAGAGTTCTATCCATCATTCTTCAAGTATGAAACGTGATGAAGACGATACACATAGATAGATTGATGGAAATAAACCTGGTGATGGGAGGCATAGATTCTAGGAGTGAGAAGTCACTGGTCCTTCTTTCTCTCCCTTATGAAAGTGTCCAGAAGTGAAAATATCTTGCTCTCTGTAGGTAGCAGAACAAGTATTTTTTTCAAAAGCATCTACTATGTGCTAGCAATTTTAAAATGTTATTTCATTTAATCTCTAGGATACCTACACATGTTGAATGAATTCATTTTAAGATTTTTAATGTAGGGGCAGCTAGGTGGCACAGCAGATAGGGCACTGGCCCTGGAGTCAAGAGGACTTGAGTTTAAATCTGGTCTCAGACACTTGATATTTACTAGTTGTGTGACCCTAGGGAAGTCACTTAGCCCTGATTGCCTCAAAAAAAAAAAAAAAAAAAAGGTTTTGCTGTGATGATAGATGGAACTTAACAGAGAATACTTTGATGATAGATTTAAACAATGAAGTTAATTAGTGTCCGAAAGTTATTTTATTTTTTAATTTTTACCTTAGCACAAAATAATTGTACTAAGTACTGTATCACTAAAGTTCTTTTATTTTTGAGATAGTTTCGAAAGACCCTTTATATACCAAAATATTTATAGCCTAAGTCTTCATGGTGACAAAAAACTGGAAACAAAATGGGTACCCATCTATTAACCAATGAGAGAACGGAAATGTAAGGGAAGCCATAAGAAATGACAAGTATGAAGAATTGTTGAAAACATGGGAAAATGTACATGCATTGATACCAAGTGAAAAAGGAAGAGTTAGAGGGCCAATGATGAAACATATCTTCTTCCTCTCTGCAGAGAAAAGGGGACATCACTATCACATGTGCTGCTAGACATAATTGCCAAGTAGGTTAGGTTTGCTTAAATGTTTTCATTTGTTGCGAGGAATGGTTTATCTGGTTTGGGATACTAGAGGAATATCAGGAAATGTGTATAAAAAACAAAGAAGGCATCAATGAATGAAAAATGTCATTGTTTTGTAAGCCCAATGAACTAATTAAGTTTCTCAAACCCAATGAATTAATTTCCAAATACCTGTGGGGGAAATAAAAGATACCAATTTTTTAAATCAGAGGACTGGATTAGAATCTCCTACCTGATGCTTACTACACATGTGACCTTGATAAAGCTTTTTTATCTTTCTGGGCCTCTGTTTCCTCATCTATAAAATGAGATGTTTGGGTTAAGCTCCCTTGCAGCGCTAACATTCTCCCTTCCATTCTCTGACATTCCCTGTCCTAAGGTTCTGCTCAGTTCTAACATTCTATTTTCTGTGATCCCATTTGATCCTGTAAGAGCCACATGAAAATACCTTTATTCCAATTTTTTTATTGCCTTTCCCCATACATCCCTTAAAAAAAAAAAAGGGACTATTGTATTAGTTCTGGGTGTCCAAAGCCCTCACTTCAATGTGTCTCCATCGGGCCATTTGGAATGATTTAAAATCAGGGCCACTCAACTGCCCTTCTGCCCCACTGAGATAGATACCCGGGCTCTACCATTACCTTGTTTCCAGCTCCTGCGTTAGCTCTCCTTTTTTATAATAGCAACCAAATGTCCCCCAGGCCCACACAGACCATTCTTCTAGCTCACTACAGCAAGAAGCCTCTCCAAGTTAACTTTTGGCCTCTTCAAGTAACCTCTTATTTAAAACCAACCTAATTGACTTTTCCAGACTACCCTCCCAACCCTCCCCCACTTCTTCCTGCAGAGCTCATTATTGGAGGTGGAGGGAACTGGGGAAGCCTGCCTCCCCCTCATCCTTCCATTTCCCCATCCAGATTAGTGGGTTATAATCTGGTCCTCTGAAGTTCCAAGAGTTTGCATATGTGTGCCGTTACCATGAGTATTTCAGTGACTATAAAGTGAGGACCAGGAAGGGGGTGGGCAAGAATATAGAGTTTATTATGATCCCGCTTCCCCCTGCTCCTAAATTTAAGGAGCCTCAAAGGCTTTGTAGGTATTTCTCTTTATGCTAGCCCTAAAAGTAAGAGAGAAAGGTGGGAAGAAGAAAGAGGGAAGGAAAGATAGGAAGGATGAAAGACAGAGACAAAGACAGAAACCAGGATAGAAAAGGATAGAGGCAAAAATGACTACCCATTATTATGGTAATAATAAGATCCTGTATTTATAGAATAGGTTGAGTTTAAAAATTCCTGTGACCTCTGAACAGAACATCTCTCCCTGGTCCCTAGTTTGTGTATGTGTGTGTGTGTGTGTGCACGCATGTGTGAGTACATGTATATATATATGTATATATACATATATGTATATATATAATCTCTTTACATGCACATATATAGTGGAAGGATATATACATATACAAACACACACACACACACACACACACACATATATATATCCTTCCACTATAAAATATAAGCTTCTTGAGGGCAAGGATTACCTCAGTCTTGGTATTTGCATCCCCAAGCACGTTCCTGGTGCATACTAGGTACTTAATATAAATGCCTTTTTCCTTCATTACTAAATGCCTCCCATCTAATAGACATTTGGCTTCTACTATCTCACTTGACATTTATTCCCAACCCGGTGAGGCACTTGCTATAATTATGTCCATTTAACAGATGAAGAAACTAAGTCTCAGATTGGCCAAATTATTTGCTCAGTTTTCCTAGCCAGTAAATGGCTAAAGTAGGATTTGAACCCAAGAATCCCTAACTCCAGGTTCAAAGTTCTACCCACTATATCACTAGCTTGGACTGGTGGTAGCCTACTTTTTCAAGGTCTCTCAGCACCCAGGTCATTCCTTGATCAGTATTCCATTCGCTAGAGCCAGAATCCAAGATGGGTCTGTAATGGTAGAAACATGCATAAAGCCCCAAGGTGGTCACTGTCTCTGGACACTGGAGGCAATATGGTATAGTGGGAATGACTCTGGATTTGGATTCCACATGCCTGGGTTTTGAATCCTGGCTTTGTCACTTACTGCCTATTGCTCCTTGGACAAATCATTTGAACTTGATAGGTTTTAGTTTCCTTGTTTGTAAAGTGGGATGGTGGTAATAGAAGGGAATTAGATGAGATGGTCTCTAAGGTCCTAAGAGTCACTGATATGAACTTGGAATGCATCAAGTTTGTGTCCCCCCCAAAAAAAAAAATAGACTAACCCCAAAGGAAGTGTGTTTGAGAATTCAAATTTGTTCTTGGAAGGGAAATAAAGAGAAAAATATAAATGAGAAGAAAACCCTTTTCAGATATTTTTAAAAATATGAATTATTGTCACTTTTAAAATGATAATAATGATGAATTAATATTGATTTTTAAAATATAAAAGTGATATTTTTTTCTCACCAATCCTTAAGGTAAGAATTTTTCATTTGTCTGGTTTTTTTTAACCACTCCAGAAATTAGAATGGGGAAACCGACTGAAAGAGATATGAAGGTGGGTAAGGAGGAGGTAAAAATCTGAATTAATTGGATAATTCCTCCCACTGCCCTTTAAACAGATACCTCAAGTAGTAGAGCTGGGCAGCATGGGAAACTGGGGAGAAGAACTTTAGAAAATCATCTCAGCCATCTCAAACAATTCTCTCATTTCCTAGTTCTAAAAACTGAGAACCAGAGAGGAGCAACAAACCTTGTCCAAGGTCACGCAGCAATGGCCTGGCAGGGCTGGAACTAGAATCCAGCTCTTTCTTTTGGCTTCCTGTCAAAGCTCTAAATAGTCTGGTCACATGTCTCCCCATGATCCATTTTGCTCACCCCATACCCCCATCCCCAGCTGTGGGCTTAAAATGAATGTACTGCTTCTCCCTTTGTGAGAGACCATTTAAGGTTCTGACAGCACCCTGTCCCTGAAGTCCAGGACAAAGGACAACGACAATGCCAAATGTGGATCACTCATTTTGCTGGGAGCCATCCTGCTATCTCTGGTTGGAATGTGGGGGACGAAGGAATCTTCACTCCCTCTCACCAGTTCTGTCTCCCTGCCAAAGTGACCCTCAGCGCGAATGACACAGCCCAGTTCTGACAGGAGCTTCATCCCCAGTACTCCTGTCTTTGTTTTCTCCTTGATTTTGGGCTGCCTTCAAATACATTGGCCACTGTAGTGGGGTGGTGGAGGCAGGTGGGGTGGGGTAACTGAAGTTTGGGGTTGTTTGTTTCCAGAAAGCAGGAAACCCCATGAAACATCACAAAAAAGAGACTCGACTTTGAAGTGGGCCTGGCCTCTCTGTAGAACACCATATGTTATAGGTCTGAGGCATATAGATCTTCCACACGAGATCATTAGGCCTATGTTTGTCACATTTATTTTAAGGAAACTAGTAGGAAGGGGAGGGGTGAGGTTAATTGCTAGAGCAATCTATAGCCAGACTGTTCTCCAGATGGGGAAAGAAAGGTTCAATATAACAAGCAAGCATCAACCCCAGATGCATGACTGAGTGGGGGTTCTAGGGGTCTTATGAAAGGAAAGATCAGCATTTGTTCTCTGATCCAAGAAGTTTCACCATTGTAGGATTATGAATGAGGAAAGTCAAGAAAGAGGTCACCTGTACTGTCTTTAAAAACAGGGAAAGCGGCAATTTTACTTCAACTCAAGAGGAAAAAGGATCTTTCTCCATGGGTTTTCCCAAGATGGGGCAGGCTTGCCTTCCCCTGGGGTAAAAATCAGCCTGAAGAATGAGGCATAGGGCAAGTCTTTCTTGGAATGTTCTCCAGATGCAAATTTTATAGAGTAAAGAGGAGCTGTTCAACTGCCCTTCCTGCAACTTAGTGTTTCTCCCTGATTATAAAGACTGGCGTCTGGGACATCTTAGGGAGCTGTCCTCTATGTTTTTTTTTTTTAATTAGGGATGAAATTCCTAATTCACCTCAGTCCCAAGTTATAAAGATAATTGAGAAGATAGAGAAGGTCTTGGCAAATGAATAGGATCATGAAATGTGAGAACCCAAAGAGGCCCTTCATCGAATCATCCTTTTTATTTTATACTCGAAAGGGATTCAGCCAAGTCTTGAAGGTCCAGAGAGAGCTAATGAGACAGGGTAGTAAATGTGCTTCACAAAGTTTAAAATACCATATAAAAATGTCATCTATTGCTGTTATTTTCATCACCACCACTAGCATTATCATTTATTTCTTTGATGGAGTTCAGAGAGAAATGGTCCTGGGACAAGTCATCATCCTGCTACTAGTCTTTTCTATTTAAGGATGTCATTATTTCCTTATCTTTTATCATTCATGTCCATATTCATCTTATTTCATGGAGTTCAGATATGAACAGTCCTGGGACACCTTACTGTCTTGCTGTTTATAAATATTTACATTTAATGTTATTATTTATTAGTAATTTTCATTTCTTTCATACCTTCTTCCAGGAAGTTGAAGGTAGAAAAGGTTTTAGGATCAATCTCTACCCTGAGATTCTTCTTTTCTATGTAAAATGATTATGGAAGGGCAAGTATATTTTCAGGAAGGACTTCAGAGTGAAGTCCTGAATTCAAGGCTTGTCGCTGCTATGAATTTGCTTTGTGACTCTGGGCAAATCAGTTGATATCTCAGAGCTCTAGACAACCCTCTAAATATAGAGATGGAAGAGAAGGTGCCAAGCTGAATTGGTAGAGGAGGTTTCATCACCTGCAAGTTTCCTATAAAGCTAATGAATTCACAGGTCCAATTCCCATCCCTGTTCTTATCGTTTCATTCTTTCCTTTAATCTTTTTCAGTGGAGAAGTGGGAGTTAATGGGAAGGTTAGGTGTCAGTGGGGAGTCTTTATTCGGCTCATATTCTTTTAGATTGTGTGTTCTGTGGACACTTGCTCAGGTAGGGGTATAAAAACAAACACTGCCTTCTGCAGTCACTTGGAAGTATTGGGATGTAAGTTCAGACTCTTCAGGCTCACTAAAAATATGGACCAATTCCAGGAGGAGACTGAAGGATAGGGATAAAATGCATTTCTTTATTATCCTCTAAGGGAGTTAGAGAGGATGTCTCAGTCCCAGGCCCACTTCAGTAGTTTTCCTTCTATCCCATAATACTATTCTAGGCAAGATGAGTTTCCTTATACACACACTTTCAACAATTACAAAACTTCTAAATCTACTGGGACCCTATCTTTTTTCTGGGGCTGGGTGGAGCAGTTCAATCTATTAAATTATGGTTTCCCACTTCCAACACCAAATAATTTTGGAAACTTTCTAAATAGGGAGGAAATTCTCTTTAAATTCTCTCTAAATACACAGAAAATTACTGCATTGGGGGGAGTTGAGGGATATCTCTTCAATCAAGGATCTCAGTCTCAGAATCTGCTCCCTTTATGGGTCTGCTGGCACTCTCTAGATTAACAGCCCATCCCCCCCATCCCTAACCCAGAGCTCCCAAATTCAGTAGGTGTGACTTCAAACTTGGTGGTAAAAGGGCTACAGAAAGGAAGCCAGCATGCCGGGCCCTCGTGTGAGGTGATGGTTACCAGAAATATCTCAGCATCTCTCAGCTGTCCCAGAACAGTTGCTGCCAACAAGCAGAGGGGCTGAGCCTGGAGCCCAGAGCTGAGGTGCCCAGAAGGGCTGACGGGGGACTGGCCGATACCTTATCAGATCCACTCCTGGGCTGAAGGATGGTACAACCGGAAACGAGGCCAGCAGCCAAATGCTACTGACCCAGCAGCCCATGCTACCTTGCCCAGCCTAGAGCCTTTAAGATTCTCTAGCCTCCTTCTGCCTCCACTGTGCCCCAGGTAATTAAGAGGATTCCTTGGGTTAGGGTGGGCTCCTGGATGACACTCTCCCCCAAAGTAGATTCTTCCCCTGACATGCTGCCCAGCTGGGGAGTAGCCTTAGGTGTTGAGAGGAAATGGTGTCTGGGTCTTTTGTTGTGGGACCACCATATAAGCAGAAGTCACGTAAAAAGATGAAGAAGAGATGTCTTTAAACTGGGCAGCAACCTCCTGGGCTCACAACTTATATATGGCAAGATAGCTTAGTCATGGATTGGTTTGAAGGGGAAGGAAGGAGTCTGCCAGGACTGAGAATTGGAGGAGAGGATTTGGGGAAGGGGCCAGGGCTTTAAGCACATTGATGGGATCTGGGGCTCCCAGATCCAAAGCTGAGCAAGGCTGCTTGCTTGAGCACTCCTATTCGGCTGTACAGGTGCCTCTGCTGTTCTCACATCCCCACCTGGAGACTTCTAGCCTCTAGCGCTAATGTGATTTCGGAATCTAGCTGGCTGGAGGCGTTGCAATGGGCTATAAAAATAACCCTTTTTCCTCTATGAATCTGGAGTTAGAGCGCATTAAAAAAGCCAAACTGAGAAAGAGGAGAGGGAAGTCCGATCTTTTCTTCAGAGGCTAGACTCTCCCAGGACTGAACCTGGGTAACTGTTTCTGGGTTCAGAGCTAGGGGTCCTTTTTGGAGGGAGAGGATGGTGGTCCTAATCTCTCTGGGCCCAGCAAATTCGCTTGTTGTTAAGACAGAAACTAACTGGGAGGCGATTGGGAAAGGGGTCGTGAGGACCTGGGTTAGAATTCTGACTGGCGTTGAGAGTGTCACTTCTCTCTTGGTCCGTTTCTTTCTCTATGACTAGTTGTCTCTGAAATCGCTTACAACTCTAAACCTATGGTCCTATATGGAAACAGATTTTCTCAGGAGACCAAATTATAGATCAGAAGATTGCCTGGTAAGCATAGAATTAGATCAAGAAATGGCCGTTCTTATTGGGTGCTTTTTCTTTTCTGTGGTGTAGCGGATATAAAGCTGGACCTAATCCCGCCTTGGACACTTATTAGCTGTGTACTCCTCAGCAAGGCCCTTATCCTCTCTGATGCTCCGTTTCCTCACTCATAAAATCCCTTCTCTAAAATGGGCTCACTCTACTCAGCCCCTAAGATTCTTCCACATGCGTGAGAATAGCACAAGGAATCCCCTCTTAGGGTGTAAACAAGCTTTCGGCGTCTTTTTGCGCCTCTTGTCTCGAATCAGGGAGGGTTGTTAAATAAGATCCCTGTGGAGAGATCGAACTTAAAACCTTCCCACCCTTGGCCTCTCGGAAGGTAGAGGGAAGTCCTCAGGGCTGGAATTTTCCCTATAACGTTGAATAGGGACCTGAACACTCAGGAACTGGGAGAGCTAACGCCCAGATAGGCCGCAGCACTCCAAATTCCCCCAAAGGGCATTCATTTTTCCCGTCATCAGACTTCCCTTTAACTTGAGAGTGAGGTAATAGATTTGTTGTGGAATAATAAATACTTTTTTTCTTGTTAAAGCAAGAGTGATTTGCCGCTGGTGATCTTACAATCAGTTGTGGGCGCTATAGAATCCTGTGCACCCTGAGTCTGGGTGGATCAGAGGCTGTGTTTTGAGTAGACACCAAGTTTTAACTGGGTAGGTTAAGGAGCCGTTCGACTGGACCTAGAGTTCCTGGGCTCGGAGTCCCTAGATCAGGATGCAGATACGCGCCCAAGCTTAAGCATCCGTAGCCCGAGGAAGATAGGAGGGCATGGAGAGGCAGGGGAAGTGGCCTTGGGCTGATGCTGGCGCAGCCCCTAGGGAACTCACCTTCTGGATGAGCGAGCAAGCCCAGTATGTTATCCTTGAAGTCCGACCTTAGTCAAATTGGGAAGGTTCTCTGAGAGACCCGAAAAGGTTTTTGAGCCTTTAGTGTGTAGGAAGAGGGGATCGGTCTTTACTAGTAGGAAGGGGAAAGAAAACCCTACCAGGTATATGCCTGCTACGCTAGGGAGAGAGGGTGCACTAGTCATGCGTCTACAATTTGCCAAGTACCCATCCGTTTTAGTCGCCGCGGGTCCCTGGAAGGAAGCGGCCGACAGAAGCCTCCAGACATGCCAGCTTTCGCAACACCCGGGAGTAGCGTGTTCCCTCCATAATTATACTCCGAGAACCAGACAGACTCCAGTGTCCTGTGCATTTTTTATGCGTGGAGTGACGAAAGCGGCGTCAGGAGAGGTCCCTGACCCTGTACTAGCCTAGGCCCGAGTACCCGACGAACAGAGCTCTCCTTATGCCCAGCGCTCTCTCACTGAGGCAGCGTTTTGGCTAGATAAGGTTATGGTTCCCTAGGCCTAATGGGGGCTTGGGCCCGAATTGGCCGGAAATCTTTCCTTCTTCCAATTTTTCCAAGGAGGCTCCCACTCGGATGGTTTGTTTTCTCCGGTGTTCTCCCAGATGTCCCCAGCAAGCGCCCGTGGGAACCCTGCGAAAGGTCCTTCCTTCCCCTCTGAAGTGATTTCTTAGGGGTTCAAGAAAACAGTTACACACAAGTCCGTCCCAGAACTTTCAAATTACTAAGGTTCGGAGATAAACTTTCAGAAACTCTTCACTGGCCAGATGGCCCAAGGAACCTTTCTTCATAGATTTTCGTTGGGCTTATTGCAAGAGGCTAAAATACTTGTAAGATAAAAAGACTGGTTTCCCTGAGTTCTCTCTCTCTCTCTCTGAACTTTCCCTCTCCTCTACCTTGGTAGGGTGGACCCCTTTATTTATGATTAATAATAATAATATGGTATTAATAGAAACTTTGAAAGTTTACAACTCTTTGAGAGTGGCAGTCCAAGATTATTCTTCCTTTGTTATAAAGATGAAAACAGATGGATTTCCAGTTTGTTAAGAGCAGCTGCTTCCCCAGCATTCAGCACCCTCCACCTCCACCCTCAATTCAAGGTGGACACGTATATACACACATATATACATGTATATGTATATGTTCCAGGTATATATTATTTATTACACATAATATATTGCACATATAGCAATATATTGATATAGATACATGCACATATTATATATGTATATATGTTTGCGTGTGTATATACATATATACTTGTGTATATGTATATATATATATATAGTGTGTATCTGTGTGTATGTGTACGTATTGTATTTCTCTTTAGTTTCGAGAAGGAGAACTACTGTGTCACAGAGGATTCTATTCAATTCAACAAGCTAGTGCTTGAGACAACAATACAGTCTCATCAAGGTTCTTGATGGAAGGATACCTAAATATACAGAGATAGAAATTGGATAACAAATGCTCAGGTTACACGTCTATTCCATTTTTTTTAAAGTGAAATAAACGCCAAGTTAGTTCAGAGAATAGAAACACGCGTATCTTTGGGTCAATTCAATTTAATGCGATGCTGCATGATACTTCCAAACATTTATTAAACGTCTACTTCGGGCTCAGCACCAAAAAACAAAAACGACAATAAAAAAAAAGAGGAAGTTCTTGCCCCTGAAAATCTCGAAATGGAGGATCTAGAAAGGACCTCAGAGGTCATTTAGTCCAAGCTACTTGTTTCCGAGATGAAGAACTTAAGGCCGGGAGAAATTCTGCGTCAAGGTCACTCGAGCCTCGAGCGGCAGTACCGGCCGGGGTCGGTGTTCGAGTTCCATTTCAATTACTCCACGGCGGAGCTCTTAAACTGGGCAGCAAGCTTTATACAATGTACGGAGAATCGGACATGTGCACTAACAAATGAGCGCGATTCTCGGTAGATTGTAAAAACAGCGCAGCGGAGAGGGTCACATACAGGGTTCTTGGGGCGTTTGAGGACAGAGGGAACTTTTGGGGCTGCTGTTGGTGGCGGGGAGGTAAGTTAAGTTGCGGGAAGTGGCTGGAATGGAAGCAGATTAGTAAGAGAACTCTGATATTGTCTAACTGGCTTGGAACCCCAGAGTCAGAGAGGGGAGCCAAGGCCTGTTCTCAGCTTTCCCCCAATTTTCTTTCCTGACTCTGAATCGAAGAGAGAGGACTGGCGAGATAGAGAGATTAGACTTTTCGTTTATTGCTGAAAAACATGGCACACAAAAGCCACTGGCGAATACGCTCACCCAGAAGCGCAATTGCTTTCTTTCCCCCACACCTCACACCCCAAACAACGCGGCGCATCTCCCCTAAATCGACAGGCTTAACTTGAGATTCAAAGGTCTAAAGGTTAAGAATTATCATCCCCACGACGGCTAAGAAGGCCGTACGAGTTGTGACGGCGGTTCAGCTGCCTTGTTTATCCACTGAGTTATTCTACTCCACCATCACCACCCCCACCCTATTCTGGGGCAGGCTATAAAAAAATAAACTATTTTCCTTGTTAATAAATCTGAGCTCCTTTCTCCTTTTAAAGGACTCCAACCTTCCGTGAGCTGAGCGGGAGGGAGCAAAGAGATTACTCTCCAAGCACGATTTATGTGGCGTGGGGTTCTTCCAACAATCGGAGTCATAAAGTGAAATGAGAATTGAAGTGGTCGGGAGGGACCCTGCAACCACAAACACGTTCAGGCAAGCAAACAATGTGGAAATTCTTAAAGCAGTCTTTTTCTGCAGACATCTTGAAATAAGCGATCTTCCCTGTCAGCTGGGGGAAAGGGGGAGAAATATATTAACTGAAGACACAATCTAAAATTACTCCTTGGGTTGGAACAGGAGGGCAGAAGTAGGAGGGTGGGGGGGGTGGAGAAACTGGTGTCCATATTTCTTTCTGCCTATGTATGATTTCAGGATATTCTCTCTCCTCCCCAGCCCCGTCACCTCCACTGCTTCCCCCCACCCCCCCCTTTCTTCCTCGCTGTCCATTCATTACATTTACTAGTTCACAGCCGCTTAAATGGGAAAGAAATGGAGTCCGGCTGGCCGATTGGAGCCCCTCTTCTCCTTTCCTTTATTAGTCAGACCAAACCGACGTGCCCTGCTCCTGTCCAGAGGGCGCTGGGTGATGTCTCCCGCAGGAAGGCAGGGAAGCTCCCCCTCCTCTGAGGTAGCCTGCCTGGATTGTGAGAGTCTGCCCAGAAGTGACCTTTCTCAGGCCATTTGGGGACCAAGGCTGATAACCCGGGGAGGCTCCTTGGAGCGCCAGACCGGGCATTATTATCTGAGACCCAGCTATCTGCCGCAGCCCCGACCCGCGCTTCCTCGGGGGCAGGAGGAGGGAAGCGGGAGAGAGACTAGCAGCCACTTCCTTCCGGGAGTGTCGGCTTCAAAAAAAGGGGTAGGAGAGAAATGGAAGTCGTCCCCCTTTCATGTTCTCTTCCAGCTCAAGCTCCGGCCCCCTTCGCTTACGAAGGGTGCACCAATAGTCCCGAGGTGGCCTAGACAAAAAGCAGAGCAGGGAAGGAGCTGGCGTAGGGGCGGGCGGTGAAGGGGGCAGAGCACTCAGACCCAGACCCGGCGCAGCGCGGGGAGAGTGGGGACACTCTGACCGGGCTATGGGCCTCTAGCTTTCAGCTGTGGGGTACTGGACGGGACCGCCTGGCCTACACCCACTCCATCCATCTCTTCTTGAGGCAGGGCTGAAGGAGGGGGAAGCACAGGAGAATGGAGGCCACCGCAGCCCCCAGTCAATAGGAAGGCAATTGGGGATCGATTCCGAACTAATTTGATTTGGGAGGGGGTAGGGGTACGATAAGAGAGAGTCAGGGTTTTCCCAAACCAGCACCCACCTCAAACACTACCATAGCTGTTTATCCCGACTCCTGATTCAAGGACATAGGTCATTCACATTGACTCAGAGCCCAAAATAACAGCTAGCATTTATAGGATACTTTGATGTCGCAAAGCGCTTACGTGTTACCTCGTTCGATTTTCTTAACAACATTTTGTTATATGTGCAATTATTACCACATCTTATATGTGGGGACACTGAAGCTAATAGAAATTAAGCAGATTGCCCAAGGTCGCACAGCGACATATACATATACACACATATATAATATGTGTATGTATGTATACATATGTATGTGTATGTATATATGTATACGCAAGTGGCACTGGGGAGACAAAGAAGAGGCAGAGTAAAAAGGAGAGGAGGGAAAAGAAAGAGGAGAAACAAAAGGAGAAAAAGAAGGAAAAGAGGAGAAAGCGACAGAGATCTAGTGAGACATACAAATACAGACCAAAAAAAGGAGAAAAGAGGAACCAAGAGTCGGCTTGGTAAAAATCGAAGGTCACTGCTCCTAGAGTCAGAAGACCTGAGTTCAAGTTCTGTCTATGATAGTTAAAAGCTCTGTGTCATCTCCCCCCCCCAAGTCGCTTAACCTCTCAGTGCCTCCGCCGTCAAACAGCGATGCTAATGCTTGCACTCTCGACCTCATAGGGTAGAGATCTTTGCTAAAGCCCTTTTATCACTATAGAAATGGAGGTATCATTATAAGAGTGAAATGACTGACCTCTCTCCCCTGGGGGGGAGAGAGAGAGAGAGAGAGAGAGAGAGAGAGAGAGAGAGAGAGAGAGAGAGAGAGAGAGAGAGAGAGAGAGAGAGAGAGAGAGAGAGAGAGAGAGGAGAGAGAGAGAGAGAGAGAAGAGAGAGAGAGAGAGAGAGAGAGAGAGAGAGAGAGAGAGAGAGAGAGAGAGAGAGAGAGACTAAAGCAGGTGATCTCTCGGGTTAGCTGCCAACACAGAGAAGAAAAGGAAGGCCAAGCCAGCCTCCTTTGTTGACCTTCCCAACGTCCAGCCTTCTTCCAGCGGCAGCAGAGAGTCACTAAAGGTCCCCCATTCCCCGAAGCGCTTAGCACGCCGCAGTCCCTGGTCTGTCTGGAGCTAGTTGGCCCTCGCCTTTCTGTTTTGTATCCTCCTGCTCCAGGCGTGCCCGCCACTTGCGGGTCACTTCCACTTACACAGTATTTGTTTTGGGAGACGAGTACTTCGCATGTCTTCCTTAGCCTCTTTTTCTTTACTTGTCCGCTCCCCGCAGCTGGCGAACTCTTAACTGAGCAGTTCCGGAGACCCAAGAGGTGGCAGCCGGGGCAATGGGGTGCCCGTAGTTTTCAGAGTGAAAAAAAAATCCATCCGCACGCAATCCGCTTGTGAAAGAAGTCTCCCAGCTCTGCCTCTACTTTTCTGTGGCAACCTGGACTCACTGGAGAGGTTTTTTTTTACTTCCTCTTTTCAGTGGTCTGAATTACTAGGTTAATATCCCAGCTTCTTTTTTCACCGGAATCTCTGTGATTCACCTCCAGATAAAAAATATAAGTTGCTTCTAGTAAACATTTATTGAATGGAAAACATTAAAGTCATTCGAATCATATTTCAGGATTATCCAGGCAATGTTCTGGGTAATAGAATTCCCGCCAAAGGAAGTAAACTTCCCTTTGTTCTAAAAAATTCTCTAGTTTATTGAATGCAGCGTCGAACACCTATCAGGTACTTCAGGGTTTGCTGAATATGAACTAATTGCATTTGGGTAAAGTTCGGAGCGATATTTCGTTCTGCTTCTGGGATCTGAGATCTCGCTTTCTGAGAGTAGGAGACTATTCACATGTATGAGTAGGTACCGATTCCACAAATATACACACGTACAAACTTCCCTCTCACCTGTCCTAAAGAGCGGAGTTCTGGCTAATGTAAGGGAAAGTTGTTTGTAGGGGAAGTCTGGTCGGCCAAGGATAGCCTTCCACTGGAAGCCTGGAGCATTGAAACATGCAAAGATGTGACAAAAGCGTGCCACTTTTCTCCAAAGTGAGGTTGAGCGAAAGAACCTTTGGTCGAAGCTGATCATCTCATCACAGGATTTTGGGGCAGGTTCCAGACTGGCAAAATTGGCGGCCAAATATTTAGGACCCGCCCATTCTTTTGAGCTACGGGGTCAAACCGAGATGTAGTAATAGCTGTTTTAAGGCTAGTATCGCCTTCTGAACGGGCAGGCCCAGAGCAAAGGGGAGGACAGAGGTAATCACTAGCTTTTTAAAATCCCAAAGGCCTAATACATCTGAAATAAGGGAATTAAAATATATTTACAGAGACAGAATGGTATACGGGGATAGAGACCTAGCCTCTAAGCCAGAAAACTTAGATTCAAGTCACACCTCAGAAAGATACTGACGGTATGACCCTGGACAGATCATCTAATATCTCAATCCTGTGCAGTTCTCTAAGATCCTAAGACAAAGAGTGAGTGCTAACCTGCAGTGACAGAGTTCCTTCACAAGAAAATTCTGTGAACATCCAGTGAAATCATAGGTCAGGTCCCTATCTCTAAAATATTTGGAGAGTTGAATAGATCTGTACCTGGATTGGTAATTTGCAGGGGTTCTGAAATTAAATCATTGTCGATGGTGGAGAGATGAAGAGAGCAGGTTATTTTTGACTTGACTGCCCAAATTTCTGCCTTTGAACAACAAAATCTGCATCATGCACAGATTTGAAGGTGTCTGCAGAATTAACTCAGCTCCCTAGAAGGCTATAGTTTATTATTTAACAACCCTCGCCCCACCCAATTCCAGGGGACCTGTTTTCTTTCCAACCCTCACTAGCCCTAAGGGAAGGCACTGATAAAGGCCGCATCTCTCAACCAGCACAAACTAAAACACAAAAATACCCTTAAGGGAAGAGTGCATGGAACAGCATGCAAATAGCTATTTGAAAACTGAGGTCAAGTGACTTGTCCAGAATCACACAGTTAGATGGATTTGAACTCATATTCTCCTGAGTCCATGTTCAGTGTTCCATCCACTTCATCACCAATTGCCTCTCTAAGAGGAGAGTTGAAGCAATTATCTGCATTACAACAACTTCAAACCCCATTAGCAAAAAAGACAAAAACCCTACTTCATGCATGTATATGCAGTGTTGTGTCTGAATGATGGGATAGACCTTGACCTGGTATAGATCGATACTGGTTGCTGCCCACTCTGGGTCTTTTCTGTGGTCAAACTCAATGTTTCTCTTTCCTTTCTACAGCTGCCTACGTCTCTGTCTTGGTTTAATATGTGTTGGTTTCTTTGTTATACTTCATCTCTGTCTCATTCTCTTTGTATCTTTTTGTCTCTCTGTTCATCTTTGTCTTTCTGTCTGTCATTCTGATCTGTGATTCTGTATCTGAGTCTGCCTATCTGTCTCTGTGTCTGTATGCTTGGTTATCTCCTCTCTTCCAAAGTTGGAGGGCTTTTTGCAACTCTCCTCTGGGGACCAGGATTCACTGACAATGCAATGAAAAGAACTATCGGACTGGGTGGGGTGTTCTCTGAACCTTGCACATTCTCCAAAGGATGGCAAGATGTTCTTGTCGATAAGCAGAGTTCCTCAGCCCTACCTTAATCTGTGGGGTAAGTTTGTGGGAGAATGATGTAAATCATTCAGGTAAATAGACTAAGATCCACCTTCACATTCACTCTTTGTCTTAAATTGGGGAGTGTTACTCATCTCTTATTCTCATTCTTGGTGATCAAGCCCATGGAGGCCAAGTTCCCATCTGTAGAGAGTGGAACAGAGACTGGATTCTATTGAGAGTGTTAGTATCCATCAGTAAAACTTAGAATGAGAGTTAGAAAGATTAGGGAAGAAAGAGGGGTTGTGGGAACACTAAGTTGCCTGCCACCAACCCTGGAACTGCTTCTTCTGGGCATTTCTGAGTTTTGGATACATCCTATGGGCATATGCTGGGTGGTTGGACATTAGAATAGGATAGAATAAAATAGGATAGAATATAGACTATTACTATATTATATTGTTTGTGTCCTGTCATTTGTATGATGTCACATCACATTACATCATGTCACATCATGTCACATCGTCATATACATTATAAGTTAACATAACAAAAAACACACAATGTAACAATGCTGGATCAAGAAGAGACCTTGGAAAAGAGAATGTTATCACTAGAAGGTGCCTTAGAAACAGTCCAGCCCAACTGCTTGTTTTTATAAGGGAGGAAACTGACGCTCAAGGTCACATATAGGGAGAACCCCAAGTTCTAATGGGACTAAAATGGAGGTTTCCCAACACTCAATTCAAGTCTATTTCCTCTGCATTTGTAACCTCTTAATAATAGGATGCAATTAGATATGTGAGTTCTGTTGCAGTAGGACTTTACACCTCACTCCCACCATCCCAGACAGATTGAAACTCATCTATGACTAACAGTTGCCTTGGTCCAGAGAGGCAATGACTTGCCCTGGGTCACAAAGCCAGTAAGTGACATAGGTCAGATTTGAACCAGAGGTCTTCAAGGTTCTGAGTCCAGCATGTCAGAAGTACCTTTGTGTAATGCTATGTTGACCAATTTTAATTACTTGAAAGTTTCTGCCTTAGAGGATTTTCAATCTCCTTCCTGTAAGTATCCATTGGATTTGTGGGTGTTCCCCTGGCATGCTTTGACACTTGTAACGTGTGATGTGACTTGTAATTATATTTGTAATGTGACTATTTGGGTCACTGGCCCCCTAGTCACAAGCATGCACCCCTGGTCCTTGCAGTGATACTGTGATCTCAGTCCTCTTTTGGTACTGTTCAGGAATCAGACCTGGCAGTAAGTACAAAGAAGAACCTGAGGATTTGTGACTGCTAGATGCAGTGGAGTGGGAATGGGATTACAAATCCCTCCTAAGTAAAATTACACCCACCCATGGTTACTGTATTTGAGTGAGAGAAGGTCTAAATAGTTGAAAAGATTGCTTAAGAGTGGGAATATTTCTCACCTCCTAAGATTTTACATCTTGACCATTTTCAGGAAAATGAGTCATAGCATTCCAGATGACAGTGAAGACAAAAAATTAATGCAATTTGGGATAGTATTTTTAAAAAGTATAACTTCCAGAAATATGGAAGTGAATATCCTGATGTCCTCTGCCTTGTTTTGACCACAACTGGAGTGTTGTACTATGTTCTGGGTACCACAGTTTAGGAAAGACAATGATAAGCTACCACATGGTAAATAACTGGAGAAAGTTTTATTTGAGTTGAGTCACATCCGATTCTTCATGACCCACATTTGGGATTTTCTTGGCAAAGATACTGGTTTGCTATTTCCTTCTCCAGCTCATTTTACAGATGAGGAAACTGAGGCAAATGGTTAAATGATTTGCCCGGAGTCACATAACTAATAAGTGTCTGAGGTCAAATTGGAACTCAGATCTTTCTAACTTCAGATGTAGTTTTCTGCACCACCTAGCTGCCCCTGCAGAATGTTTGCTGATTGGTCAATAAGCTGGAGACTTAGCTTGGAAAAGAGGCTAAATAATAAATGAATGACTAAGCTGATACATAGTAGAGACTTGGAAAATGTTTGTTTAGCCTGAAAAGGATAAGTCTAAATAATAAACATGTCCAACTAAGCTACTATGTGCTAAAATAAGTTGCCACATAGCTGGCACATAGTTTGTTAATGATAAATAGACTGGAGAGCATTCAAGGGAGAGAAACAGTTTGGTGAAGAGCCTCAGCTGCTTGTCATGTGATTGTAGTTGTAGCGATGCTTAGCCTGGAGAAGGAAATGTTCAGGACTACCATGCTAGCTCTCTTTAAATAGGTGAAGGGCTGTCTGATGGAAGAATGTTAGCTTGCATGCAAGCAAACATTTTCTCATTTATTACTACAACTTGTTTGGTTTATCCCCAAGGGCAGAGTCAAAAGCAAAGGCTAGCTGTTGCAAAAAAAGACCAATCGAGGCCTGATGTCAAGTAAAGTTTCTGATCAATGAGAGCTGTCTCTTAGTAGCAAAGGCTGCCTTAGAGGTAGAGGGCTCTCTCTCTTTGGAAGTCTGTTCGAGGAGGTTGGATGGCCACTGACGTACCTTCCAGTCTTGAATTTCGTCGATGCTGTGAGTTCCAAGTCTGCCCAGCAGTAAAAGAGTGGAACAATTTTGCTTTTCCCAGAGGAGAAATGGGTCAACAGGGAGTAGGTTATGAAATTTGGATGTATAGGAGAGGAACCCTGCAAATGAACAGAACAAGCACAGCCTCAACTCACACCCATACACACAAACACTTGTAAACAGTCCCACAATGCAGAATTTCCTGCCAACTCCAGACTGAAGGGACATTTTTTCCGCACCAGCACATACAAACAGAATTCTTCGCACTTAGGCACAGAATTGATTCCCCAGAATCATGTTCACAGAAATCTCTTGCCCATGTCCAGAAGCCTAATTATTAAAATGCATGCACAGAACCACTTCCATGCAAAAATTTATCCACAAGGGGGGTCATTCACACACACAAGCACGATCATTTTTATCCATGCACAGATCGTTTTTACTCGTGCACAGATCCATACAAGATTTGGGGTGAGGGGTTGCCTGCCCACTTAGAGGTACAAAATTATTTAGACTTCTTTGTGCATTTGCATAAAATCACCTGAACATATATACAAGTATTTGAACACACGAGCAGAATTACTCATGTATGCACAAAATTATTGCACACCCACACGAAAGCATTTGCTCACTCACGGGGAGACTCGCATATACATTGCTCATCTACGCAGAAAGATTTGCACACCGAATTATTTACAGGAATGCACAGAAACACTTGCAGGAGCATTTGTCCACAAATGGGGTCATTTGAACGCGCACATTTATGCAAAGAGCTATATTCAGATCCTTTGCAATCAATTATTTGTGGGCACAGGGAATTCTACAAGTAACCTCACATCCTTTCCGCATGCTCACCCCCTTCCCAGGGAACCACGCTCCTTGCTCCAGGGAAATGGGGGAAGGAGGCAATGTTCTGATGGTTTGGCTTGTGGTTTTCTTCTCTCCCAAAGCTGAAACCCCAACTGTTAGCAATTAGGAAAATGGGCCCCGGAGTGCGAGCTGTGGCGCCCACGTGTTATTGGACTCAAGACCCTCAGCTGCTGAGAGCTCTGAGATTCTAGGAATTGAACCCGCTCCAGCTCCGAACCCTCCGTCTGTTTCGCGTGCCCTGGAGTTTCTTACCAAAGAACCGAGGGCCCGTGGAAATAAAAGTATGTTTAGCCGGGACCTCCAGGTAGAGATAAAGCTGGGCAGCCATCAGGCAGAGGAAGAGGAGGGGTCTCTTGGAATCAGTCATAGACCGTGCGGTTTCATCCCAGGATTGAACCCGGGGCCACTACGTCTCCAAACTGAAGGCAACTGGGAGACCCTGGAGGGCGGAAGAGCTCGGATATCCCTCCGACCAGGGTGGCAAAAGAAATGAAGGCCTGTTAGTAAAGAGCGGTACTGCCTGATGGTCGAGGGCCTTTCTTGGAGTCAGTCCTGAAAGCCCCAGATTCAGACTTTACCTCTAAAACTCACAAGCAGTCTACCAGCGATTCCCTAAACGCGCCGGAAAGATCCCTTAATATTTCAGGGTGCCAGGCAAATCAATAATATTTAAATTACAGACGAGTTTCGAATGGGAATTCCTAAAGGCAGTTTCCTACACAGAGCGAGTACTTTTCGATAAAGGACAGTAATTCACATTTATCTATAGTTTTCTGACATTCACTCAGCACTTTCTTTCCTCACAAAAGCCCATTATTATCAGGGTCATTTTACACACCAGCAACTGAGCCTGAGAAAGGTTGCAGGCACGTAAGTAGCCGTAGCTAGAATTCGAACTCTTGTCTTATGACTTCTAGTCATTCTCTCTTTCCTTGGGACCTAGAGCACTAGTGACTGGAAGGTTTGCTCTGGCTACTGGGCCGCCAGGCGGACGCCCAGCCCGTCCCAAGAGCTGGGAGCAGGAGGCAGGAGCTGGCAGTAGATAGGGGCTAGGGACCCGGAATACAAGCTGGCGACTGCTTACGTAGGCTAAGCTGGCTCCTATTCTGGACACTTTAGATCTTAATGAGGTCCGGCTCCGCCGCCCTCCTCACCCCTCCTCCCCCAGATCGGGCCCCAGCTCCGGAGGCCCCCAGGTCCGGGAGGTGTCAGCCGTGATCGATGCCCGGCGCCGAGAAAACTACAAACCCGCGGAAGGAGGGAAAAGGAGCCAGGCCCTGGCCCTCGGGATCCTTTCCTGGGCCCCTGATTCCCCCTAATCGCAAGCTCTGAGATCTGGCTTCCAGTCCCCCCCTTTTGCCGCCAGTAAACCAGAGCCCCACTCCTGCTTGCCCTTATGATTCCCTGGCTCTTCTCGGGAGAGAGAGAGAGAGAGAGAGATCTTGGTCTGCTCAGGGCTGGCTTCTGCCCCTCACCCCCTTCCCGGGGCTGCCTGCTTGGCCCCAGGTCCAGAGCCAGCTCTGGCTTCCCCTTTTGCCTCTTGCTCTAATTGGCTTTTAATTGGAAATGTCTTTATACGGAAAGTAAGAAGTACAAGATTTGCTAAGAGGTTGACACAGACACACTCCAAGAGAAAACACAGGGAAGAAATTCATATTAGTTTTAAAAAGGCGGGGGATGGGGGCGAGGGAAGGGGGCAGGCGGAGGTAGGAAGTAAAAACGTCTCATTTCCCTTCTCCCTTTTGCTCTCCTTCCCTCCTTTGTTCTTTCTTCCAACATTTATTTTAAAAATTCTTTCACCTCCCTGATATTTTCTCTTTTATTTTTTCTTGTCCCTTCCCTCCAACAAATTCTCCATTTCTTAACCTGGAAGTCTCCATAACTATTTTATATATAGCGTCAAACAGGGAGAAACAATTAAATTTAGAATATACAGCCTCAATAAATATACCCTTCCCAAACCTTTGACAATGATAGAAAGAATTATTGGATTGACCAAAAGAAAACAAAGCCTTTTCTAAGCCAGTAGAGTTTAGGCATCTTGAGGACAGGATAACTTTTTTCTTCTTTTTATATTACCAAGCTCCTGGCTTGGCTTATGTCTTGACTGAAATGGTAGACTGTTTTTAGTCATGTCCAACTCTTCCTGAACCCATTTTAAGTTTTCTTTGCAAAAAGGTTTGCCATTTCCTTCTCCAGCTCATTTTAGGAATGAGGAACTGAGATCAAAGGGGTTAAGTGACTTGTCCAAGGTCATACATCTAAAAATGGTCTGAGGTCAGATTTGAACTCAAGAAGTTGTCTTCTTGACTTCTAGCCCGGCACTTTGTCTACTTCACCAATGGTAGTCAGGGACTTTAAAAATGCTTTTAAAATCGAATGAAATTCTGTGGGTTGGTATGTGTGGGGACAAAAGAAGAAAATGAGTGAGCATTTTATTAATCACTATTCATCACTAAAGCTGCTTAAACTCCCCATTACTTTGGCTCCACCTCCCATAATGATATCATTTTCATTTACATAACAGGGTGTATGGGGGAGGCAGGGCAGTATTCAGCCTAGATTAGGTAAACATTTCTATGAATAGTGATGGGATTGAGAAAATATCAAAGGTGAACCAGGAACCGAGGAAAAAACTTAAGTTCAAAGTCTACCTATCCAAGACACTAATTGTGTGAGCCTAGAAAAATGCTTTACCTTTCTGTGCCTCAGGTTACTCACCTGTAAAATGGGTATAGCCCATACTACAACTATTGACAAGTGACATACAAACATTAATTCCTTCCTGTACATGTCAGTTCTTATTACTTACGTTATACTTGATGGTAATGTTTGGAAGGGGAACTTCTTGTCTACAGTTAGCAAGAATTTGAAGAAAACAAATCCACCAACGCCTTCCCCTCCACCAATCTCCTTTGCTAAAAGACAGATCTCTCCTTTGACTGCTGCTTCCTCCTTGAAACAGGTGTCGTGTCTTTGTTCTATTTATTAGGTAAAAATAAGGCCCATAAATATACTGGAGTGAAAAGATCTATGCACAGTAATGTGCCATGTCATATCCTTCAACATTTGTCATCCAATAACTGGGTTTCTCTTAATCTTTGGTGATTTCAGAACACTTGCCCTCTTTCTAATGTGATGAGAATGTTAAGATCAAACCACCCCACATCAGGAGAAGAGTCAAATCAATGTGCAGGGGCCTCTTGCCAAAACTCTCTCATTAATAAGAGAGGATTTCCTTAGAAGCCTTAACTTCATCCTGAACCGATGGTCAAAGATGGGGGGGGAGAATGCATCAGAAGCTTATGAAGTAGTTTCTTTGAGGATTATCACTGCAGACTTTAACCTTGGCTGCCCCATTCAGTACTGCTTTGCCTGGTCTTTAATTACCATGAAATGTTCAAGTGAAGAGTCCGTTCTCAGTGGCATATTAGTTTGTTAGACCTTGAAAACAGGATTAGACTTAGATCTTAGTCTTGAGGGTTGTGGGGGAGGGAATCTGTGGTCCCATTAGCAGAATGGCCTCTTAAGAAATCTAGGGCAAGGATCTCACAGATTGAACTTTAGTCATGGAACAGAATCCTAGAAATGCAAAAATTCAAAATGAATGGTCCATTCTTCTCCTTATCTGGTTTTCTTATCTTCACTCACCTTCTTTATCTTCTTCATCCTAGTCTTTATCCTCTTTTTATCCTCCCTTTTCAATCTCCTCTATCTCCTTATCATCTCACCACCATAATAATAATTATTTTGCATCAAATTTATCTAGTATGTTATTTTGGAAAGTGATTACTTCATCCAAAGTTAAGTATTCATTACTATCAATATTATTGTCATCACAACCATAGTCATTTCATCATCATTGTCGTCATCACAATTGTAACCACTCTCACTATCATAGCTACCATCACTCACCAACATCATCATTATCAACAATGACATCCAGAAAAATCACCATAACCAGAATCACTAAGTTGTGAGTGACTGAGTTGTCTGAATGAGAACCCAACCAGTTGGGTAACTTAGAACATCCTCTCCCTTTCCCTCTCCTTCTCCTCTCCAAAGGAAGGTAAATTTTGATGGCCGGAAACTGCCCAGTTAACTTCGGGTTTACTAACTAGGCATCTTTCTTTTCTTCCTTCCTTCCTCCCTCCCATCCTCCCACCCTCTCTGTCTCTGTCTCTCTGTCTCTCTGTCTCTGTCTCTGTCTCTCTCTGTCTCTCTCTGTCTCTGTCTCTGTCTGTCTGTCTGTCTGTCTGTCTGTCTGTCTCTCTCTCTCTCTCTCTCTCTCTCTCTCTCTCTCTCTCTCTCTCTCTCTCTCAGTTCACTCTAAAGCTCATAGATTGAACCACAATAGGTCCCTGCCCAAGCTCCTCTTAATGGTTGCATTTTGGACCCTCTGGCTTAGAGTGAACATCAATGGTAATTGTTTCTCTTTGGAACAGCAACCCTGAGGGTCTTTGCCTTGTGTCTTAAGTTTTTTTTTTCTTTTTTCTTTATAATTAAAGAGGCCATCCCTTAACACATTTCTTAAAGAGGCCTATTTACTAAATGGACATTACCTCACGCAAAGTGAGAACCTGAAAATGTCTTAGCCTAAAAGGGCCATGATCTCATATTGCATCCTGGGCCATCTCTAGTCATCCTGATGAATATCTGGCCACTGGATCCGGATGACTGGAAGAGAAAGTGAGGCTGGTGACCATGCACAGCCCTCCCTCATTCAAATCAAAGTCAACTGTAAGTCGTGTCATCATTTCCCTGATGTCATGGTCCTCTTCAAAAATGAAGGACAAGCATAACCACCACTATCAATCAGACAGCATCACCATCATCATCCACGAACTTCATCATCATCCACCAACTTCATCACCCTTACCAATCTATCATCATCCACCAACAGTATTATCACCAACACCAGTATCACCACCACCATCCTCTACCAACCAACAGTATCTCCACCACTGCCCTCTACCAATATCACCACTATCACTTCCACTACCATCATCTACCAACAGCATTACCATCCTTACTCCCCTCTCCATTACCACTATCATCACCATCAATATGCCCACCAACATCTCACCCTCATGATCAGCATCTTAAATGCCCCCACAATTATTATCATCACAGCCACTATCACCATTGCCATAGACAGTACATGAACCTTTTTATGTCCTGACCCTCTGCTCACCTCTTCACCACCATTGCCTAGCCACCACCACTATCATCAGTAACATGATTTACAAGAAGAGAACATTAATGAAAGGAGATCAGAGAGTTCAGCCAAACTACAGTGAACATTCATATGAGAATAGTTGGGGAAAAACGGTTAATATAAGTACATCACTGAAAGGTGGACTTGAAAGAACAGACTTTTCAAAGTGAAGAAGTGTTCAGTGACATGCTAGACTTCTCAGATGAAGCTGGAAATTACTTCCAGATTAATTTTATACAGATTAATTTGTTTCTTCATTTGGCACCACAAAAAAGCACCATAAACAGAAGATCCACTATGATCATGAAAGTGAGTTGGAGCTGATCTTTATGGTCATTGAACGATGTAGGTTTGTGACTATTGGGCTTTCCAAGAAACTCACACTGGGTCCCTCACCTCAATGCCTGTGCCAAGATTTCATTCCTTAGCCTTTCCTATTATATGTGCCTACGTATATGTCATATAAGATGAGAACCCAAGGGGCTGATACATCTAAAGTTCTTGGTAAGTCTTAAAGTGTTTTACAAGAATCCACTTTTGTCATTACCATTCTATTGTTATATGAATAGCCACACATAATACTTCATTATTAATAATAACAACATATATATCACATTTAAATTCAATATATTCAATATTTAATTGAAATTATGTAAATCATATAGGAATTACTATTATTATTATCATATCATTGAGGTTCCTTCAAATTCTCAAGTCCTGGGAATTTGTCATATCTACCACCCCTAGTAGAAGAAGAGAATTCATCATAGTAATCAGCATAATGCAGTTTGCAGACAGTCATAGTGGCAGTAGTAGTTGTAGAAGCAGTAGTAATTGTAGTAGTAGTAGTAATAGCAGCAGTAGTAGTAGACACATAATCAGTTGAAAACATTGAAAAGGTTACCTAGGTAGTGCAGTAGATTAAGTGCTGGGTTCAGAATCAGAAGAGTTATCTTTGTGAGTTCAAATCTGGTCTCAGACGCTTACTGGTTGTGTGGTCCTGGGCAATTCACTAAACTCTTTTTGTTTCAATTTCCTCATGGAATGGCAAACCACTCTCCAGTATTTTCACCAAGAAGACCCCAAATGGGGTCATGAGGAGTCAGACGTGATTGAAAATGGCGGAACAACAAAAAAATGTATTGAATCAAGAGTGCCCTAGTCACTTCCCTGCATGGGTCACCTCCTAAACCAATGTATCCTGCTTATCTTCCTTAGAAGCAAACCATGATGTAACACTGAATAAATGTCATCTTAGGAAGAGGAATCCAAAGTAGATCTACCAGAGAATTCAAAATACCAATACTTGGATCCCTTTCCTCACCTCCAAATTCCACTTTTTCTAAGTTCAATATAAAATATGAGATCACTAGGTAGTAGTTGTTGTATGTATTGTATGTGGGTAGCCCACATGATTGATTTCTTTCTTCACCTTCTCTCCCATCAAATGTGTTCAGGGTATTGATAAAAATAGGCAACAGAAGCATCTTTCCTCTAATGCAGCCTCCACAAAATGCTCTTCTTAATGCACCAATCTGCATGTCACTCCTCTGCTCAGAAATCTTCAGTGACTCCCCATTGCCTTTAGGAAAAAGAATATCCAATTTGGAATTTAAAGTCCATAACAATCTGACTCTCACTTACTTTTCTCCAGTCTTATTTCAATCAAACTGGCTTGCTGTTTATTATACACAGTCTACCATCATTTACTTCCATACATTTTTCAAGTGGGTTGCCCATCCCTGGAATTCACACTGTCCTTCCTTTCTCCTCTGAGAACCCTAATTTCCTCCCAAACACAACTCAGGCCACCTCCTACCTGAGACCAAACAGACCAACATCCTGTTGTTAGTATTCTCATCTTCTTAAAATTATCTTGTATAGTCATTGTAATTGTTTATCTCTGTATATACTGTATCCCTCCACCCCTACTTCTAGAAGACTTCTCTCCATTCATCATCTCATCACCATTAAACGGTTATTATACCTCAAAGTTATCTGGCTTGCTGAGGTTTGCAAATTGATTTCCTCAAAATCCCAAGAGTTAAATAATCCTCACTATCAATACCATTGTCATCACTGTCATCATAATCTCATGACAATAGCATCAATCTGGAATTTAAATAATATTGAGAGCCTTAAAGCCAAGAATCATTTCATTTTTCTCTTGAATCCTCATCCTCTAACCCAGTGCCCAGCACAAAGGAGGTATTTAATAACTACTAGACCAATTAAGTTAAACTAGCCTTTGAATATCAGGGAGAACCACCCCATCACCATTATTAACTACATCCAATTTTCTGAAAAGAAAAGGAAAAAATTGGAACCCAGTTTTCTAGTCTTGGCTTCTTCACCAAGAAGTCATTTCTGGGGGAAATTTGATGAAAATAGACTGATCTCTTCTTGTATTAGTGCTGTGGCAAAGTATACTTTACATGTTGATTTAGTTGGGGTTTATACTTCCATAACTGAGGCAAATGCCTGATCCCAGAAACTGGCAACTTGGAGTGTGGGTAGACCTCAATGAAGAAGGAAGTTTGCACGGAGATTGGAAATGTTTGTGGTTATGTTAGGAAACCTGGTAGCAGTAACAAATTAGGGAGGCCATGCAAACTATAAAATTGCAACTGGCTTTGAAAATACATTCTTCAGGAGACAAATTTGTTATTTATTCTATATCGTTTGAGAAATATTGACTAAATTGCCTGCAAATTTAATACAAGTGTGGAATTTGGAATGCTCTCCTTTTTTTTCTTTACAGGAAAGTGCTGTTAGATGGTTGGGTAATGAGGCCTAGGATTCTTAGATTAAGATTCAGGTTCTGCCTTGCTATGTGAGCTTGAATTGAGTGGTTCAATATCTCTGCATCTCAGTAACTCCTGTCATTTTCATTTTATTGTTCAAGGGAATGAATATGTCTCTCTCTCCCTTTCCCATACCATGATTTCCATAGCATTTTACTATTTGAATGGAGAGTTGACCTCCAAGTCTAAGATAATTGGGGTCAAGACCCACCTCTAACACCTACTGCATGTGTGCCCCTGGGCAAGTCACTTAATTTCTTGGTTTTCTAGGCAGTGGTTCTCTCAGAAGGTACTGATCTGCAATGATAAAGGGAATTTCCTGGGAGTTCCCTTTGTTGATGAAGTCTCAGATCCATTCCTCATCTCTATCCTTTACATACATTATCCCATTTGGGGATCATGCCAAGCTTGGGAAGTAGGTAGTGCCAACATTGTCATTTCTTCTTTGAAAATGAGGAAAATGAAAAAAAACTAGGTTAAATGATTTACTCAATGTCACTCAATTAGCAGGACTCTTCTGACTCTAAGGACTCCTTCCATTGCATGGAATGGTTCTCATGGAAATAGAATGCCCCCTTCTTGAAATGGGCACCAAGTTATTTCATGGGATCACATTTGTATCAGAGCCAAATTTGAATCCAAATCTAGCACAGTCAGCATTATCTACCAATGGAAAATTGTTTTTTTCTGCCCTCATTAATTGTTTAAAGACATATTAGAGATCAAATGTATAAAAACAAAGTAGGAGGAAGTCAAGGTAAGAGAATGGCCAAAAGTAGGGATGGGGAACCTGTGAATCCAAGCTTCCATTAAGTCAAAGGGCCACACTTGAGGACCTAGGGGGCTACATGTGGCCTCAAGACCTCAGGTTCCCCACCTCTGGCTAAGGGTAAAGTTCTCCCAGTAGGATGAAGTCTTACATTGAATGTATTCAAAGCCAGAAGACTTCTCCAGGAATTCAGTGGTACAGTAGTGGGTGTCTACTATGTCTTGTGGCTTCATATTCATATCTTCAAAGGACTCCAGGCATTCTACCAGGGCTCAAGCAAGCACAAGTGTTGAAACAAGATGCTCCTTTGATGCCCCAGGATGTCATGGTTTAGAGCAAAGATTGGAGACCATCAAGAAATGCAATGGCTTGGTCTCATGTTGTAGCCCACCAAGTAGACCCCATTAAAATCCAAGAATTCTAAGAAATCATCAAGTCTTCAACCAACTTTTTCTCATTTTACATCTGAGAAAACTGATATCATTAACCAGCTAAGTGACTTAATCACACTCAACATTAACCAATTCTAGAAGAGCAAAGTGAGATGGAGAATTAAACAATCTATGTTTAGAATACAAATGGAAAGTTTTCATTTGGAATAGCTCAGACAATTAAGAAAAATGATGTGGAAGAGATGGTGTGGAGGGTAACTTGAATTGTTTGGGTAAATGGGTAACTGGATGATGGTAAAGTGGTTTTCCATTCTTTCACTCCACTGAGGCAGCATGGTACAGTGGACAGATCATTCATTCTGTAGAGAGAGAACCTGTATATAAATCCTGCCTATAATATTTACCACCTGTGTGACCTTGGACAGGTCCCTCCTACACCTCAGTTCATACGCAAATTGAACAACCTTAGAGATCCATTCTAGCGTTAAGATTTATGACTCTACAACTATTCTTCCATTGATGAGTTCCTCTCAGCCTCCACACCAGGGAAAGGCCAGGATTGGTCATCCTTTTCATTTATCTCTCTACTCTTTGTCAAACTAAATGTCACCCTCTCCCCTTTCAGTTCTCATGAATGACTTGTCTTCCCCATTTGAATGTAAACTCCTTGAGATCTGGGATTGTGTGCAGTTGCTGATTGTACAGTTATTTCTTTCACATGGTGGCGGAGGGAAGTGTTAGGGGCATGATGCCCCATTGGTCTAGAAAATCTATGTAAATTTTTTACCTCCCCTTTTGAGCCAGAAAAGAAGTCTGATTTTTTTTCTTTTATGATGTCTCCCTCATTAGACTACAAACTACTTGAAGGCAGGATCTATCAGTCCTTTCTCTTTGTATCACAGAGCCTAATATAGTGACTGGCACATAATAAGTATTTACTAAGTATTTGCTGATTGATTAATCATAGTTTCACAGTTTTAGAGGTCATTGAAACCACACCCCATCTCAGAGATTAGAAAACCGAGGCCCAGAGTAATTGTGACTTATTCAAAGTTACACAGGTAATGAGGACAGATGTGGGATTCAAACTCAGATTTTCTGACTCCTGATCCCAAAAAGTGTCTCCTGCTCTGTTCTGAGATGCATCTCTAATACTGGACTTTTTCCAATAATATTGAGCTAAGTGGGAGCTCCTAGAGCTCTTGGGAGGAAAGGCACTCTGCAAACTTATGATATTTTGATTTATTGGGTATTACTGGCTAATTCAAAATTACATTTCCAGTTGGATGCATATCCAAACATGCTCAAGTGATTTCAATGAAATCCTGCTGTAGTAATATTTTACCATAAGAAACTCATTTTACCTGGAGAACTGAGTGAATAAATAACTTCATTGTGTTAAGGGTGCTGCATCTTTTGTATATTTAAAGATTTATTAACACATGAAGGTCATAAATCAATAGATGGGTGGTAATTCAGAGGCCCTTTTCACAGATAAGGAAACTGGGACCCAGGGAGCTTAAGTGACTCTCCCAATGTCACAAAGGTAAGTGAGTTTCAGAGGTGAGAGACAAGCATAATATCTCCATTTCCCCCTAATGTAACAGAATCTCAGAACTGGAAGGAATCTCAGAGAAGAGTCTTCTTTGTTTTCCAGATGAGGAAAGTGAAGCTTATATGGATAAAGTGACTTGCCTAAGGGTCACAAAGGCAGTAAGCATCAGAAGCAGGACTTGAAAAGTATGTATGTGTGTGTATACACACATATATACATATATGTGTACACACATGTCTGTTTTATATAAGGAAGTATAGATGGATGGATGAATGAATGGGTAAGTGAGTAGATGAATGGATAGATAGAGATAAGAAGGGGTATATGGATCAGTAAACAGATGATAGATATAGATGATAGATAAACAGATACACAGGAGAGCTGAGGGATGGATGTATGGAAAGGTAGAAAGAAAGGAAGGAAGATGATAGATAGATAGATAGATAGATAGATAGATAGATAGATAGATAGATAGATAGGAATCATGATGATACCATGGAGAGAAATAAAATACTGAATTCAAGCAACCAGTTATCTTGTTGGATGACATTCATTGGGTTGTTTTTTTTTAAAAGTAATTTGTTGTACTAAAATCAGCATTCCTCCCCATCTCCAATGGCAATAATAACTTACAGCAATATAGCCCTTTATACCTGTAACTATGTTGGGTGAAGTATACTGTCCAGGCCTAAGAAAGTGGCAGTTCTACTGCCCTACTCATCCCCTCTCTGGAGTATTGTGCTCAATTCTGGGAATCACAGTGTAAAAATGGCATTGATAGGGTGGAGAGTGTGCAAAGGAGAGGAGTAGGGTGGGGAAGGGCTTTGAGACTATGCCAAATGATGAGAGTTTAAATTAACCCATGGTGTACTTGGCATGCTCTGAGATATTAGAAAAAAGGTTGAGTATGGAGCCAAGTTTGAATCCTGGCTCTCTATGACCTTGGGCAAATCATTTCTCATTTCTGGATCTCAGTTTCCTCATCTGTCAAATGAGGATTTGGATTAGAAGACCTTGCATGTCCCTTCCAACTCTAAACCTATGGGTATAGGGATGGTTAGGCTAAACTTATTATAGTTTTCAAGTATTTGAAAGGCAATCAATTGGAAGTAAGATTAGATATATGTTGGTTCACTATTATTGTTACTGGAAAGGATATGTTAATTAACTGCCCAATGGCTCCCTTCATGAGCCTTGTGATTCACCAAACCAAAATCCCTCCCCCACCCCCTACCCCCTGCCCAGCCCCCACATCCTTTATATATGTTGTCTCTTCTCCTTAGAATTCAAACTCCCTGAGTCCAGGCACTACCTCACTTTTGTATTTGTATCCCTAGTGCTGGCACATGGTAGGCTTCAACCGATGTTTTCATTCATTCACTGGCAAAAGAGGGCAGAATGAAGAACATTGGATGGAAAATAAAAAAGCAAGTGTAGTTTGGATAGGAGAGAAAACTTACTAATAATTAGAGGGATACCAAAATAAAATGAGGTGTTTCAGGAGGTAGTGATTATCTCTTACTTAAAGTCTTCAAATAATGTCTGGATGATGCTCAGTATGTTTTGACTAATTATTTATTCAGGCATAGACTGGAACTTTGAAGTCCTTTCCAACTCTAAAAATCTATGATTCATTGACCTAACAAAGAATTTTCCTCACAAAAATTCTTTGAGAGATGTAGAGTAAATATTCTGATGTCCATTTTATAGATGAGAAAATTGAGGCTTGGAAAAGTAAAATGATTTTCCCAGTCTCAAAGTTAGTAAGTGGCAGAATTGAAACTCAAACCAAGGTTGTTGTTGTCAGTGGTTTCAGTCATGCCCAACTCTCCATGACCCCATTTGGAGTTTTCTTGGGAAAGATACTGGAGTGGTTTGCCATTTCCTTCTCCAACTCATTTTACAGATGGGGAAACTAAGGCAAAGAGTGTTAAGTGACTTTCCCAGGGTCACAACATCTAGTAAGTGTCTGAGGCCAGATTTGAACTCACAAAAATGTGTCTTCTGACTCCAGGTCCCGCACGCTATTCCCTATTTCATCTAACACAGGGAAGGGGTTTCATTAAACAGTTTCCAACTAAGTTCAACTTTTTTTAGTGTCCAAAGCAGTTGGCTGTTAACAAACCTTCATTTGGCTTCTTCACAAGATGGAAGCTGGAATCGGGACCTTTTTTTTTTTATGCCTCCTGAGCATAGAACCCGCTGATGTCATTTGGAGCTTGGTCACAGAGTAAATGCAATATGTGTCCATTTTTATTTGTAATAAAGCCCAGAAACTCTGGGTGAAAATCTGCTGAAAGAAGTTGGCTGAGGCTAATTGCAATAAAACAATCTGATAAATTCCTTGGAGGAGGATAAAAAAAAAATTCAAAGCACTTTAATTGTGAGTCCCCAAATCTCTCTTTGAGCCAAGTCTTAATGAAGTAATTACGTTTAGATTTCCAAACTTTGTGTAAACAAGGGAAGGAAACCAAGCAAGGTATATACAATTAGGCAATGATCTAATTATCATATAAAGAGAACAGTAATTGCCAATTAGATGACATCAGACCCTACCTGAATCTAGCTTCCTGGTAATGGTGCAAGTCACCAAAAAAAGAAAGAAAAAAAGGAACCCTGGAATCCAAGACTGAGAAGACACAAAATCAGAAAGTCTCTCGATTGTCTTTGCTGCAAAGTGAGATCAATTAACAAGAATTTTTAAAGCACCTCCTATATGTTTTGGGAAAATCTGGGGTAAAAACACAGACAAAAATGAAACATTTTCTGCCCTCAAGGAGTTTATGTTCTAATGTGGGAGAGAAGATGTATATCTACAAGCATGCACCAAATATATATAAAAAGATTATAAGGTAGTTTGGGAGAGAGGTCCCTAGCATCTGGGAAGATGAGGAAAGGGTTCTTTTAGAAGGTGTTAGTTGAATTGAGTCTTCAAGGGAAACAGGGATTCCAAGAAGTCAGGGGTAATGAGGAGAGCATTCAAGGCATAGGGGACAGTCAGTGTAAAGGACAGAAACAAGGTATGGAGTGTGTGTGTGTGTGTGTGTGTGTGTGTGTGTGTGTGTGTGTGTGTGTGTAAAGAGCAACATCAATCCACTATAGCTGCCCTGTAGAAGGCAAGGGAAGGAGTAATGTATAAGAAAACTGGAAAGGTAAGAAGAAGAGAGCTTTAAAAACCAAACAGATGCTTATATATTTACTCTGAAGGGTAATAGGGAGCCACTGGAATTTGAGCAAAGAAGGGATTCACATTGACCATTTGTGATACTGTAATCAGGAGAATAGCACACTATCTGTCTTCCTTTTTGTAATCTTACAACTTCATAAGAACCAAACCTGAGGAAAGACCACTTTTTTTTTGGTTCTTCAGTCATCTCTTTGTGACTTCATTTGGGGTTTTCTTGGCAAAGACACCAGAGTGGGTTGCCATTTCCTTCTCCAGGTCATTTTACAGATGAGGAAACTGAGGCAAAGAGTGTTAAGTGTCTTGCCCAGGGTTACAACATCTAATAAGTGTCTAAAGCCAGATGTGACCTGGGTCCCAAGTCCAGTGCTCTTTATTTTCTTTACCACCTCGTTTTGTTTTGTGTTAAAGTAGTTGGAGTGCTATCCTGGAGTCAGGAAGACTCATCCTTGTGAGTTCAAATCTGGCCTCAGACACTTACCCTGGGCAAGTCACTTAATGCTCTTTGCCTCAGTTTCCTCATCTGTAAAATGAGATGGAGAAGGAAATGACCAATCACTCCAGTATCTTTGCCAAGAAAACCCCAAATAGGGTCAGGAGAAGTCAGACCTGACTGATTAAAAAATAACTCAATGAAAAGGGCTGATTAATCTCTTAACAATTTTGGATAAATCTAGTTTCTCAGAAGTCATAGCTCCATGAATTTTGAGCTGAAAAGGATGCAGGGAAGTGTGGTGTAGTTCACAGCACTCATTTTACATATAAAGAAACATAGACCAGAAAACTGAGTTTATTCTCCTAAGTAGAGAGCTGGGATTTATTTGCCCTCTGCCTTTAGATTCTTCTCTCCATCCCTTTCTACCACACAATTATCTTGTAATTGGGAGAAAAAAATCACAAATACCTTCTTAGAGGCATAGTTAGTAATGGATTCAGGAAATGGAAGAGATGGAAGGGATCTTGGGAGTCATCTCATTCAATCATTTCATTTTACAGGTGAGGAAACTGAGGGCCAGAAAAGTTAGGTGATTTGCTTAAGGTCCAATAGGATAGTAAACAGCAGAATGACCAGTTCTCAGACAAGAATTTCATCTTCAGCATAAAGATTCAGCTCTCTATTTTTTTCCAGATCTACTTTCCCTGGTAGCTCATCCCACTTTTTGGTAGCTTTCATTGTTAACAAGTCTTTTCTCAAAGTCAGCAACTAAATTCTTCTTAAAATAGAAGACTGTAGGATCAAAGGGACATTGTAATGATGTGGAAATTATTTTTGCACAGTAAGGCACTCTAGGGTTGTAATGCTGCATCATCATGGAGGGAGGGAAATGGAATTTGCTATGCACTGTTAGGTGCCAAGCACTGTGCTTAACAAATATTAGATAATTTGATCCTCACTTTTTTGTGCTTATGATTATAGCCATAATAGTAACACTATCATTACTATGACTCCTAGTGATACTAAAGCATGTTATAATAAATATGAATAATTATAGCTGAAATTTAAATAGTGCTTTCGTGTTTGTTAAGTGTCTTACTAATTCATTTGGTCCTCAAAACAAACCTATGAGATGGATGCTATTATTATCCTTATTTTATAAATGAGAAAACTGTGGCACAAAGAGATTATATAACCTGCTTGAGATCATAAGGCTAGTTAAAGGTCTGAGGCTGGATTTGAACTCACATTTTCTTAAATTCCACTTTCAGAAGAAGAATACCCACTGTAACCTTTAGTTGCTCCAATAATAATAGTAAAAGTTAATAAAGAATTAAGGATCAAGTGAGTAGTATATGAGGGTTCTCTAGGACTATTGCTCATGAGCCCCCACCTATGTTTGGGGAGGTCAGAACTTCTCAGGAACAATAGAGTTAAAGCTTACTGGGTATATGTATTAAGTTCAGCACCAATATGGTGAGTTGTCATAGGTGGGGACTGGAATTTGAACACAGGTCCTTCCAAAGCTAGAGTTCTTTCCACTATACCACTCTGCCTGATATGGTCCCATATATAGGTGTGGTTATGGAGGAAAATCATGAATATTGGATGGGCTTTAGGGATGGGGAAGGAGTCCAGCTATGATCTAGAGACACAGGAATGGTTTTAGTAAACATGGTAAAATAATACAAGCTTTTGGTTTTGGGGAAGATTGCCTTCCTATAATCAAAGATCCAAATCCACCCATATATTCATGGGAAACTCTACCTCAGAGAAGGGACACCTAAGGTCCTGCTGGCATGGAGGTACTACTATGTAGTCACCATGGCATTCCCTATTTTCCAAGTGGACTTCAAAGTCCTTGGCTATAAGATCTCACAAAGTTGTCCTATATTAAGAACAGGAAATTGTTATGCCTGTCTCCAAAAGTTGATTCCAAAGGGTAAATAGGATTGAGTTGATATTGAAAGGCTTCTCTAATAAAGGATTTCCATTTGGACAGAATTTCAGATCCCACCCATTCTACCTCCTCTACTGATTTCTCTTAAACTATGTCTCATAAAGGAAAGTATAAATGACAACATATTTTGAAAAGTTCAGAGAACTATAAAACACAAGGTATTCATATTAGAAGTTATAAGAATAATAAGAGAGGAGGAATAAGAAGAAAGAAGAAAAATGAGGAGGAAGAGAAGTAGAAGAAGAAGGAGAAGAAGAAAGAGGAGGAGGAAAAGAAAAAGAAGAAGAAGAACAGGAAGAGGAAGGAGAATAAGGAGAAGGAGGAACAATATAGAAAAAAATATTGAGAAAAGCACTCAGATATTTTAATCCAGTAAACTACTAGACCATGGGGTCATAGTGTAAAAGACGGTTGGTATTCCACTTACCCACACCACAGCAATTAATATTGTTACAGAGGATTTAGATGTCTCTGTTAAAACAATCAAAAATTCAAAAGTACAAACAAATTCTAGATGTTTCTATCCAATCTATCAAAAGTGTGAATAAGTGTACGGATATCAGAAGAGCTTTGGGATGTGGAAGAAATCCAGTTGTGATCCAGAGACACTTCTTCAGTCAACTACTGTCACATGGGAAACATGAGAATTTGTTGAAAGAATCAGACATATTTCTGAGTCTTTGTAAATTACAGCAAGCTAGTTTGTAATTGAAATTCCAACAGAAGCATTCCAACCACAGGCCAATCTAGTAGTTGTTGAGGGAGTGCCCTGGGTGGGTGGGAAGGATTCACTTCTCTCTCTCTCCTCTCCCTACTGCTGACCAAAGGATAACCTTGTAAACTTCAGAAAGTTGGAAGATTTGAATTTTAAGGATGTGTCAGTAGCTGTGTCCCTAGAGCATCAATGGCTAATGTATCTATTTCAACATGTGAAAAACAATGAGAACAAACTAGACACGTAGGCAGTTTCAGGACTTTACAAGAGCAATGACCCTTGAGACTTCATGAGGACTTTTACTAAAACTGGAAAAGAACTTCCAATAACTAGGAACTATCATTTACTCCTTTGCTCTTTTGTAAGATCCAGCGCAATTTCTCTAGAGATCTTGTGGGAGAGTCTGTCAAGACTTTGGGGAAGAATATTTTTGTATCCCTTTTCCCTGATATTCCTCTGTAATTAAACCTGGCTAATACACAATGTGAAGGACTGGGTATACAAAGAAGATATATGAATTTCCTAACAGGAAATTTTGTATACTGATAAAATCACAGGCCCAATAAAATGTTTATTTGGATAGGATATATGATATATGATATGATATGATATGATATGACATGACATGGTATGATATAATATGGTATGGTATGGTGTGGCATGGTATGGTATGGTGTGGCATGGTATGGTATGGTATGGTATGGTATGGTATGGTATGGTATGGTATGGTATGGTGTGGTATGGTGTGGTATGGTGTGGTATGGTATGTATAGTATAATTAGCACCTAGAACAGTTCCTTCATATAGAAGACCACTTAAATATTTGTTCAACTCAATTCAGGGGGCCTTTTTGGAAGTCTTGCATTGGCTGAGAAAAAATTCCTTCTCCTCTCCTTCCCTCCTTGTCCTCCTCTTCCTCTCTCTTATTCCCCCTCCCCCTCTTCTTCCTCCTCCTTCTCCTCTTTCTCTTCTCCTCCTCCATCTTCTTTCTCTTCTTCTTCTTCTTCTTTTTCTTCTCCTTCTCCTTCTCCTCCTCCTCCTCTTCTTCTTCTCCTTCTTCTCCTTCTCCTCCTCCTCCTCCTCTTCTTCTTCTTCTTCTTCTTCTTCTTCTTCTTCTTCTTCTTCTTCTCCTCCTCCTTTTTCTTCTTCCTTCTCCTTCCCTCACTTTTGGAAGAAATCAGGATTAAATGACTTACCTCAGGTCACACAGCTGGTAAGTGTCTGAGGCCAGTTTCGAACTCAAGTCTTCCTGACTCCAGGGCTTATGCTCTATCCACTGTGAGACCTCTCCCAACTTTGAAATTCTATGATTCTGTACACTGGACAAGACTCTTTCACTTTCTCAAAGTCTTAGTTTAACTATCTATTAGATGAAGAGGTAAGAATAGAGTAGAGTCATCCACAGACCTTGTGTCACTCTTGAATAAGTAATATGAGAAAAAACCACAATAAGTGAAAATACTTCTACCTGTAGATTGAAACAGCTAATTAATGGAAATTCCATTTTATAATATTTTATATCAAGTGGCACAGTTGGTAAGAGGACTATATTTGGAGTCTAGAAGACCTGAATTCAGATCTTGCCCCAGAGTTTTACTAGCTGTGTAATCCTGGGCAAGTCACTTCAACTTGCTTGGCCTCAGTCTTTTTTTTTTTAATCTGTAAAATGGAGATAATAATAGCACCTGCTTCCCACTGGTGCTGTGAAGTTCAAGTGAGATAATATATGTACAGCATTTTGTAAACCTTAATGTGCTATAGAAATGATAGCTTGTAGCAGCAATAGTAGTAGTAATAGCAGTAATGATAGTAGTATGAATTTAATTGAAATGAAATATAAAAACCAGTATAGAGTTAGATGAAAACTTTTCAGGCATCAATTAAGAAAATATAAAATATGGTAATAAAAATTCTTAAAATTAAATCCTGACATTACTTATTTCAGTGCTCTCAGAGGCATCATGGTTTATGGGATAGACTACTGGATTTGGATTTAAGGAAATTTGGGTTCACATCCTATTTCTAATACTTTTTGATATTGGCAAGTCTTAATTTCTACAAGTTTCAGTCACCTCATGGGAAAAAAAATATGAGTGAGTTGGATTAAATACTCTCTGAGGTCTCTTCTAGCAATAAGCCTGTAATTTTGTGATCTCTTTTGATGGGGACCAGTTTTATATGTACTTTATTTTGAGAAGTGCCTGAAATGTGACTTCATTAATGTGGTAGGTACCTCTACCAGGCAGACAGCAATCCTTTTGAAATTTACAAAATAGATCTTCAACATTTACTCAGGCCAGAAAATCCATCCTCTTGTGCTCAACCTGGTGATGCCCTTCTCTAAGTTTAGCTAAGCTGTTCTCCAGTAGTAGACAGAGAGTCTAGTATTAGGTCTAAATTCGAAACCATTTCCAGCTTGGTAGAGGCTGCCTGAACTTATGTGGCACTGACAAGGCTTTTGACAGATCAGGATTACTTGTACACCACAAAGGGATGGTGGAGTAGGATGTTCATAAAAGAATGAATGAGGCAACATGCCAGAGAGATCTCTGGCATTTGGAGTCAGGAGGACCTGAAGTCAGATCTCATCTCTGATACTGATTAGCTTTGTGTGTCTCAAGAGAAGTCACTTGAAACGAGGGGAGGAGCCAAGATGACGGAGTAGACTCACGTATGCTAGCTCTGAACCCACAGCCCATATATCTCCTACAAAAAGAACTCCCCACAACTTCTGGAGCACTGCATGGTGCGCAGAAAGACAGTGGAAAAGATCTCCATTCCAGAGAGCCCTGGAGAGCCGTCCCCAGGGGTCCCTTGCGCTCCAGACAGCGGAGTCCGCCCCTGTGCTATCCTGGCCGTGCGGCCCCATAGGAGCAGATCCGAGCAGGCTTCAGGGATGGAATCTCCGGCAGGTCCCTCCACCCACAGACGCTACAGGTCAGTGAGAGAGACGTCTGGGCTGGCCGAGAGGGGGGCAGGGTGTCTCTGTGACTTGGGCCCCCTCGGGAGGCAGCAGCAGAGGCAGTGGCTGAGGCAGCAGTGGAGGCCCGGGACTCCCCGAGCAGCAGGCAGAAGTTCAGGGCCATTACTGAAGGTCTCTGCATAAACCCCCTGAGGGAACTGAGCCTGGGAGGTGGCCCTGCCCCCACCCGAGCACCAGAACTTAACCTCACATTGAATAGCAGCGGTGCCTGCCACTGAAAGCCCATTTGAATCTCAGACCCCAAGCACTAGCTGGGTGGATCTAGGCGGGGGTGGACAGGAATCTCAGAAGTCAAGTAACTGCCTGGGAAAATGCCCAGAAAAGGGAAAAAAATAAGACTATAGAAAGCTACTTTGATGGGGTTCCCACCTTTCAATTCTGATGATGAGGAACAATTCTTACCATCAGGAAAAGAGGTGGAGAGCGGGGCCTCTGTATCCCAGATATCCCAGGTGGATGTCGGGTGGGCTCAGGCCTTGGAAGAGCTCAAAAAGGATTTTGAAAATCAAGTTAGACAGGTGGAGGAAAAAATGGGAAGAGAAATGAGAGAGATGCAAGAAAAGCATGAAAAACGGGTCAATACCTTGGTAAAGGAGACCCAAAAAATGCTGAAGAAAATAACACCTTGAAAAATAGACTCACTTAATTGGCAAAAGAGGTTCAAAAAGCCAATGAGGAGAAGAATGCTTTCAAAAGCAGAATTAGTCAAATGGAAAAAGAGGTTCAAAAGCTCACTGAAGAGAATAGTTCTCTCAAAATTAGAATGGAACAGATGGAGTCTAATGACTTTCCGAGAAACCAAGAAATCACCAAACAAAACCAAAAGAATGAAAAGATGGAAGAGAATGTGAAATATCTCATGGGAAAAACAACTGACCTGGAAAATAGATCCAGGAGAGACAATTTAAAAATTATGGGACTACCTAAAAGCCATGATTAAAAAAAAAGCCTAGATATCATTTTTCATGAAATTATCAAGGAAAACTGCCCTGACATTCTACAACCAGAGGGCAAAATAAGTGTTGAAGGAATCCATCAATCACTGACTGAAAGAGATCCAAAAAGAAAAACTCCTAGGAACATTGTAGCCAAATTCCAGAATTCCCAGGTCAAGGAGAAAATATTGCAAGCAGCTAGAAAGAAACAATTCCAGTATTGTGGAAATGAAATCAGGATAACTCAAGATCTAGCAGCTACTACATTAAGGGATCGAAGGGCATGGAATAGGATATTCCAGAAGTCAAAGGAACTAGGACTAAAATCAAGAATCACCTACCCAGCAAAACTGAGTGTAATACTTCAGGGAAAAATATGATCTTTCAATGAAACAGAGGACTTTCAATCATTCTTGATGAAAAGACTAGAGCTGAAAAGCCAATTTGACTTTCAAACACAAGAATGAGAAGAAGTATGAAAAAGTAAACAGCAAAGAGAAGTCATAAGGGACTTATCAAAAGTGAACTGTTTACATTCCTACATGGAAAGACAATATTTGTAGCTCTTAAAACTTTTCAGTATCTGGGTAGTTGGTGGGACCACACACAGACGTACACACACACACACGCACACACACATACACACATGCATGCACATACAGAGACAGAGAGCACAGAGTGAATTGAATAGGATGGGACGATATCTTAAAAGAAATTAAGGTAAATGGTGAGAGAGAAATGTAGTGGGAGGAAAGAGGGTGAAATGGAATGGGGTAAATTATATCTCATTCAAGAGGCAAGCAGGAGACTTTTTAGTGGAGGGAAAAAGAGGAGAGCTGAGAAAAAATATGAAGTTTGCCCTCATCACATTCGACTAAAGGAAGGAATAAAATGCACACTCATTTTGGTATGAAAACCTCTTACAATACAGGAAAGTGAGGGAGAAGGAGATAAGCAAGGTGGGGGGGATGATGGAAGGGAGGGCAATGGGAGAAGGGAGCAATTTGAAGTCAACACTCTTGGGGAGGGACAGGATCAAAAGACAGAATAGAAACAATGGGGGGCAGAATAGGATGGAGGGTAATTCAGTTAGTCTTACACAACACGGCTATTATTGAAGTCATTTGCAAAACTACACAGATATGGCCTATATTGAATTGCCTGCCTTCCCAAAGGGAATGGGTGGGGAGGGAGGGATGGGGAGAATTTGGAACTCAATGTTTTAGGAACAACTGTTGAGTATCGTTGTTGCTACTAGGAAATAAGAAAGTCAGGTAATGGGGAATAGAAAGTCATGTGGCCCTACAGGACAAAAGAGAAGATGGGGACAAGAGAAGGGAGGGATGATAGAAGAGAGGGCAGATGGGTGATAGGGGAAATTAGAATGCTCGATGTATTGGAGTGGGGGGAGTGGATAAAAGGGGAGAAAATTTGGAACCCAAAATTTTGTGAAAATGAATGTAAAAAGTTAAATAAATAAATTTATATTAAAAAAGAGAAGTCACTTAACCTCTGCTTGCCTCAGTTTCTTCATCTGTAAAATGAGTGAAATAATAACACCCGCCTCCCAGAGTTGTTGTGAGGATTAAATGGGATTATATGTGTGAAGTACTTTTTGAAACTTAAAGCTGTATAAATATTCTTATTATCATCTAGAAAAAACAGAGGACCTTGGTTAGAATGCATGCTTACCATGTGATCGTATGGAAAGTACTTTGACCTCTGTAAGTCTCAGTGTTTTTATTTAAAAAATGAAAGAACTGGAACTCACTCTGGCTAGTGGAACATAGGTTGATGGTGAAGTGGGAATGGAGAAGAAATCCGGCATCCTGAGCGTTTCATTCTAAGATCTCCATCATTACCATCACAAATGACTGTTCTTCAAGCTAGTTGGCTCCTGAATGAGATGGTCTCTAAGATCCCTTAAAGTCCCAAATAATTATTCCTCTATCAACCAATCAACTAACACTCACTAAGTGCCTACTATGTGCGGGGCACTGGGCTAGACTAAAGAAATACAAAGAATTAAACAATCTCTACTCATAAGGAGCTTATGTTTTAATACATTCTAAGATTCCTTCGGAATGTTTGTTGAATGGATGAGTGAAGATTTTACACCTGGAAAGGATCAATGAGAATATCTGGTCCAATCCTCTCATTTTTGCAAATACAGAAACTGAGTCTCAGAGTGCTGAAGTGATTTGCTCAAGGATGCATAGGTAGTAACTGGCAGAGCCACGATTCAAATTTTGGTTCCATTCTATCACATGGTTCATGGGGACCACTTATCCATCAGTTCTGCAAAGACTTCCACTCTATCTCAAAAGCAAAATGTCTGAGACCACAGGTCTGTTGTTCTGGGCATATGGTAGGACTTCCGTAATGGACTGAGGTGAGATGTATAAGCAGAGATGAAAGGTTTGGTTTTAGATTTCCCAGCCCTTAAGCCAACAGGCTCTAAATTTTGATTCTTCCTTTGAACTCACTCCATATAATCCAGTGGGAGGGAAACTAGAATTTGGCTCTGGGCAAGACCATCCCTCATTAATGCTCAATAAACTTCCAAGAGTCTCTTATTATACTGACCCCCTTACTGGTTAGTTTCCTTCATAGATTTTGGAAAGGGAAAATGAAGTTTCGAGCCCAAAAATGAATAGAGCCCTTAGCCCTGCTGATAGGGAAATGATAGAAAACTGCTCAAAATTATTTAAGACCTTCCATTTGGGAGGAAAGACCACCAGCTGGTCAGATTGGAGGAGTGATAAGATACCAAACTGGGAGATAGGAAATGGGACTTGATCAGTCCAGAAATACATCAAATGCTTTCCATTTGCCTTAGGTCATCTATATCATTGGCCAATGAGTATCAGATATCCTGAACCAGGCTTGAATGGGCAGTTTGGGTAGAAGTGTAATTAATAATCCAAATCTTATCCTATATAGAATTGTATGCCCTCTTGGGGAGGGAGGGGGGAGGTGGGGAGTATGTAGGGGGGGGGAATCTAAGTTTTATGGTAGTGATTGTAGAACACTAAAAATATATAAAATTGATATAAAAATGATAATAATCCAAATCTTATGTGCTCTTTATAGTCTGTTAAAATGTTTATTTTATAGCTATTTTAATATTACTCTCACTTGCCAATAACCTCTTCCACCTTACAACAAAAAAGTATGGCATAATAGAAATATGTACCCTTACACATTACATCATGTATTATCATATTACATAACACATTATATTATGTATCTTATATATTTTATACAGTATCACATAAATATACAGCACCACATAGTAGATATGTTATATATGCTCACATAGTACCATTTAATACATACATTATAAATTCTTATATAGCACTATATAGATATATATTAATATGTAGTACTATATAAATAAGTATTCCTAATAATGTTACAGTATTATAAGTCACGTGGGGGCAGCAGGTAATATTGTAGTCAACACAATGACTATGTCCGAAATAAATTATGCCTTATTCCACACCTTATATAGACTATTTGTGCCTGACCTATGGTAGAGACTTCTGAGGTCATATAATTCTAATCAGCCACGACTGAACACACTGTACCTTGACCCCAACATGGGGATGTCATTTTGGTCCTCTCCAAGAATGAAGAACAACCACCAACGAACTCTGCCCAGAAGAGGGTTGTCCCATAGGCAACCCTTTGAAGTCAATCCAAGTCACAGCATTAATCCAGTTTCTGGTGTTATTCAACATTGTTTTCCTCTACATTGTAGCAGTCATGGAGTCCATTGCCTTATTGATTCTGCTTACTTCATTTTGTATCAGTGTGTATAAGTCTTCCCAAGTTTCTATGGATTCATCATATTTATCATTTATTACAGACTAGTAATATTCCATGGCATTAAGTCACAATTTGTTCTGACCCTTCTAAATCAACGGGTACCCCTTTAGCTTTCAGTTCTTTGTCACAGGACTGTGAGAATCAAAGAGAGAACTTCTGGAAAAATCCCTTTGCCAACCTTAACAATTGCTAGGTAAATGTTAGTTGCTAATATTGTATTCTAAAGTGCCTTCATTCACTGATATTCTGTTATACTATGAAAAAGAGTAAGATGATCACCAGTTTCCATATCTCTAATGAAACCTGGAAACCCTTCTTTCCAAACCCCAAGCGGTGGGCTGTAGGACTGGAAACATTGAGAAGTTTCTAGATCAAGTATATGTCAGTGGTTTTTAACCTAGCATAGAGTTTTCAGGGGGTCTGAAAATTTGAATGGAAAAATTTTTTTTTAAATATAATTTATTTCCTTTGGAATCCTTTACATTTTATTTATTTGTGTATTTATTTTGCATTAAAAATGATTCTGAGAAGGTGTCCAGAGGCTTAACCAAATTGTCAAAGGAGTCCAGGACACACCCAAAAAAATCAAGAATCCTTGCTCTAGAGAGAAGTGTGCTTTCTCTTCTAGATTTCCAAATAATCTTGCAGGCATGTTTAGATCTATATACATCCTCCTTAGTGGGATATTGAGGGTGGTGATCTGATTTCGGGTTTGAGTCTTATGCTTTGGGGAAATGAGATTATCATTCTCCTACAGCAAAAAGGAGTGGGATGGAGGGTATGTAAGATGGATATAGAAGAAATTGCCTTGATAAGACTTGCTCTGCTTCAAATGAACTCTCCCCTTCTGGGGTGCATGCTACAAGTCTCTTTTCTTAGTTCTTCAACTCTCCATTCCTGAGAAAGTATCCTTCTTCCTCTCCCTCAGGTTGATCTGGGAGTCTTGTCCTATAGCATCCCAGTTGCCAGAATCACATCAGAAGTCAGGTCCTAGGCTCAGCAGAATCTAGGCTAGACCTCTTGTTTCTTCTATCAGAGATTGAGCCATGCCATGGATGCATATTTTATTTCATTATTAGTATTAGAGCCCAAGGGCTGTGATGGGTCAAAAATGAATTTAAGAGGTTGTGAGAATATAAATTTTATTGTGGTTGGCATCATTAAATATCATAGGAAAGCAACACTTCTCACTAGTTCCTCTCACTTCTGCCCCTAGGACAAAACTTGTCCAGTCCTCCAGTTTCCCTCCTCCAATGGGATCCTCTCAATGCAAGGATTCTCTTCTAGGTCTTCCTGGGGAAGGAAAGGAACAGAGATGGGGATGGGGATGGGGATGCTAGTTAATGGTTTTGTGTGGAGTCCTCTTTTCAAGGAAGGTTATAGCTCCAAAGCAGAAGGGCCAACTAGGGACACTTGCCGGGATGGAAACAAGCTCCCAGATAAGTGACGTTTATCAGCCTATAAAAATACCACCTTCCCTTATCTGCAGACTTCCTCCCTGCCAACCCACCCCTCTTCAAGTCCTTGGGAAAAGATGAGAAGAGTGGACAGGAGAGAGAGAGATGAGGAGGGAGGGAAGGTGAAATCCAGGGGAGGAGGGGGAAAGAAGAATCAATAACTACAAGGCCCTGAGTCACTCTGCAGAGCTAGGAGACCTTTACAAAAGGGGTCAGGGACCCATCTTAATTGATTATTATTTTTTTTTGTGGTTGCAGTGACCTTCCCGTAGGCCTATTATGTAATTTACTGTGTGTACTAGGGAACAAACACACAGACACATACATACCAGTGCCACCACCAATGTGGTAAACGTGAAAGTATGAATCTGTTAGCAAAGAGCAGGGTACTGGGAGAAGAGATGTGGGTCCCTTTTCTACTGCCAAATCTGTATGTAACTTTGGTCAAGTCATTCATCTCCCCCTTCTCAGTTTCCCCATCTATAAAATGTACTAGATGGTTTCTAAAATCTCTCCCAGTTCTGATATTCTTTGTTCTATGATTCTCTTCCCCTCCTCCCTCGTTCTAACATTTTATATCCTTATGTTGTTTCCAGTTCTGACATTCTAGATTCTAAAGACTTTCCTATCTTTGTTCTAAGGGACATCATGATTTTCATATTATAAAGATCTTTGCATGTGTCAGTGTTGTGGGGAGGAGACAGAGAAGGGCTCTGTATGATGCGTGATGGGTTGGGTCAGATCTACTATTTTGGAAGATGACATAGGAATATTCTTCTAAGAATCCCCAAGTTTTTCCATGTCCTGAAAAGCCATCAGCCAAAGGCCCAAATTACTACA
>JAJHZJ010000365.1:0-272500 GCA_023548195.1 Bettongia penicillata ogilbyi
CCCAGTGCCCCAAAAGGCAATCCATTCCACAATTGTACAATTATTGCTAATTACTGGGACATTTTTCTTTGTAGAAAGTCGGAATTTCCCCACCCTATAACTTTCCTCTATTGCTTCTGCACTGCTGTGGGGCCAAGCAATCCCTCTTATTCATAAATCCTCCCTAAGTTTGAATATTGTCACTCTTCCTTTAGTCCTCCCTATTTCAAGTAAAATATCTCTATCAACTGATGGTGTGCTTTGAATCTCTTCCATCTTGGTCACCCTCCTCTGAACCTGTACCTACTTATCACTGTCCTTCCTAAAATGTGGCAACCAGAATTGGACACAGGCTTCCAAGTGAGTTCTAACCAAAGCAAGAGGAGAGTAGGACCATTAATTCCCTATCCCTGGACACATATTAATGCTTCTGTTAATTCACTGTAAATTCCTATTAGCTTTTTTTTTCTGTGACATGCAATTGATTCATAATAAATTCACAGTCCATTAAATTGCCCAGTTCATTTTCATATGAAGTATTATTTAGTCACATCTCAACTCTCTCCTGGTTTTGTGCATTTATTAGTTTGAACTAAGAAGAGATCACTGTCAGATGTCCTGTCAGGGAAGGCTTCCTAAAGGGGATATGGAGCTTGAGGTAGACTTTATAGGTAGATAGGGCTTAGTGAAGCAGTTTGTAATGGGGAGGCCATTCCAGGTGACAGAACCTTTCTTCTTTTTTATACCATGATTTGCATTTGGATGGTGCTTTATACTTCCTAAATCTACTCCACATGCTGTGCCTCCTTTGATATGCACATCAGCCCTTTGAGAGAGGTAGGGCAGGGAATACTACCCCACCCTTTTCTGTGCTGTGTGTGTGCATGCCAATAGCTCAGGAAAAACTAAGATGAAAGGGGGAAAATGGGGCACTATGTGTACTGTTAAAGTGGTGATTGTATTGAATAAGTGCCAAGATAATTTGCAGGGAGAGGGACCAGGAGTCTGAGAGAATAGAAAGCCAACAAGATGATTCCTTCAGGTGGAAGACTCACAACTTGGCTACTGAGGAGGAGAGAATTCCTGAGGCCCCATTTAGTTTAAACTGATGTGGGAAACTGAGGACTATGAGTGTTAATATTTACAGTGAATGACCCTCCTATCTGTCATGCAGTAGAAAAAATGAAGTGGTATCGAAGCTCAACTGCCATTCTTATAGTCAAGAAGACATGAGTTCAAATCCACCCAAGACAATTATTTTTCTGTGTGTGACTGAGTTACCTCATAACATCTCATGTCTTTAATTTTCCTGTCTGGGAATGTTAACACCATCTATGCCTGAGGGTTTTTATGGATCAAAGGAGATAATAAATGTAAAACTTTTATATACCCTTAGGCACTGTGCAAATATTATTTATTGTTATTATTATTATTTTTTATCAGCTAAGAGTCCACAGGGTAGATTAAGAAGATTGTCTTTTTCTGGTGGTAAAAAGAGACTTACCTGGCTAACTGGTGAAAAGCCAATACTGATAAAAGCAGAACACGTCTGTGCTCTATGTATCCCTGGTAGAACAACAGAATAGTTATTGCTGCAAGGTTCCTTAGAATACAGAACAAAAAGGTCAACCAGATTTTGAGGATCTCAGAGTTAAAAGTGACCTCAGAGGTCATGTACTCCAGAGCATGCCTGAATAAAAATCTCATATGAGCATCTAGCAAGGCAGTCTTTCTGTCTTTATTTAAAAACTTTACTGAGGTAAAATCTACTACCTTTTGTGACAGCCCATCCTCCTTTTGGACAGCTTGATTTTGACGTGTCACCAATTGGGTAGGGTTGTGGATAAAGCACTGAATTTAAAGTCAGGAAGACTTAAGTTCAAATCTGTCTCATACGCTCATCACCTTTGTGATCCTAGATAAGTCACAACTTCTCTCAGCCTCAGTTTTCCCATTTGCAAATGGAGATAAAAATTACGTTCACTGCACGGGATTGTTATGAGGAGCAAAGGGGAAAAAAGATGTAGAAGGTGCTTTACAAATCTTAAACTCTATATAAATTTTAGTTGTTATATTAAACCCAGATCTATCTCTTTGAGTGTTTTACTCGCTTCCTGGCTTCTTAATCTCCCTTACCTTAGGATCTTTTCAGATACTTGCTTGGTGATCAGGCCAGGTCATGGTCCATTAACCTGTTTTCTGGCTTCTGCAGCCTCCAGAGAATGTTCTTTCTCTCTCTTCAGCCTCTTAGTTTCCCAGATTCCTTCACTACCCAGCTTTAATCCCACCTTCTGAAGGAGACAGACTTTCTTGGTCCCTCCAGCTGCTAATGCCTTCCCCTCTGATATTACCTTGCTTCTATTGTGTATTTATCTTATATATATGTAGTAATTTATGTCATCTCCACCATTAGAATGTAAGCTCCTTGAGGGCAATAACTGCTCATATTTTTTTTGTATACCCATCACTAATTTATAGTAAATGCTTTTTAACTGACTCATAGCCAGGTGTGCTAAGTGGCACAGTGGGTGGAGCAGCAGGCCTGGAGTCAGAACTCTTATCTATCTGAGTTAAAATTCAGCCTCAGACACTTACTATCTGTGTGATCCTGTGCATGTCACTTAACCCTGTTTTGTCTCAGTTTCCTTATCCGTAAAGTGAGCCAGAGAAGGAAATGGCAAACCACTTCAGTATCTTTGTCAAGAAAATCTCAGATGGGGTCATGAAGGGTTGGACACAATTAAAATGACTGAACAAGTGTGATTTCACGTACTGTCCTCTGGGTCAAGCTGAAAGAAACTTTCCCACATAGTAGCACATAAGCAATTAAACAAAGCTATAGTGGTGTTCTAACTCTTCTTCACATGCTAGACATCCCTAGTTCTGTCAATTAATATTCATATGGCATGATCTTGAGTCTTTTTGCAGTGAACTATCACAGGCACCTTCCTAGACACACTTCAGCTTATTAATATTCGTTTTAAAATATACTGCCAGAACAGACTGTGGTACTTCACATGGGTCTGAACATAAAGGGATATCGCAGCTCTCTAGTCCTTGGATACTATTCCTCTTAACGAAGCCTAAAATAAAATTGAGTTTTTGCTAATTTTTTTCTTCTTTTGGCTGTTGCATCACACTGTTTTATTGAGCTTAAAGTCCACCAAAATCTCTAAAGCCTTTTTCAGATAAACTACATCTCCCATTCTAGTGTAATTGTGATGTTTTTTGTTTGTTTGTTTTTAACCTAAATATAACCATAGTCTAGTAGAAAGAGTCTTGGATGTTCCATCAGAGGCCCTGGGTTTGAGTGCTGGCTCTGCACTAACTGGGTCACTAACACCTTGGACAAACTTCTTGCTATCTCTGACTCTTGGTTTCCTCATTGGTTAGAATGCAAGAAGTGCTTGAGAGTTCTAAATCTAAGTTTTTAATACTTCTCTTTTGTCCCTATGAAATTGTATCTTATTAGATTTGTCCTAATTGTTTTTTCGGCGTATCAATCTTTTTAGGATTCTGTCATCTAAAACATTAGCAATCTACCCCTCCTGGGGTTTGTGTGATATGCAAATTTGATAAGCCTGCCAATCCTTTATTTTATCCAAGTTATTGATAAAAATTGTAAGTTGCCCATCACCCAATGACAGATTCCTAGGTCATTAGAGTTTTTAGATATTGAACCATGAGTGAGTACTCTTTGAACATAGTTTCCTTCATTAATATCACCAGAATCAGTTTCGTGATTCATCTTGTCTGCTCAATTAGCATGAGAGACTGCTAAATGTTTCGCTAAAATTAAAGAAGTCAGTTGAGGCAGTCAATCAAAGTCCAGAAAGTCAGAAGCAGAGCTGAGAGTAGTTCGACCTTCTCCTGTCCGTGTATTATCATTGTCCCTTCCTACATCAAATCCTTCTAGTGACCATTCTACCCTCTTTTTGATCTTGCTATTTTCTGCATATCTACCCCATAGCTTTTCTAACAGACTCAGTTTGAAACATAGCTTGATAGAGCTCAAAGCCTTAGAGGAAACTGAAGTGAGGGGAAACAAGGGCTTGTCCAAGGTCACTCACTTTTTCCAGTAGGACCCTGGTCTACTAGCTCTTCATCAAGTCTTCTGTCCCACATCTTGCACTGTTTTCATCACTGTCAAGCATTAAATGATATGTCTCGCTGCTGACATATTAGTACAATATTTGATTGACTCACCTGAAAACACAATCAAAATAAAGTGGGACAAAAATCTGTCAGGAGAAATCTGGATTCCCTTAGGGCCTCCTCCAGAGGCTGCTCGTCCACTGAATATTCAGGGGGAAAATGCAAAATCTAAGGATAAGTTGATAGAGGGGCATATAAAACCATGTCCTCTATCACTGAAGACTATATTCCCAACCCATTATTAATACAGTATGTATTTTAATTTATTGTCTCCAAAAGTGTGATGTAATTGTGTTGTGCCATCTAAACTCTCATTTGTGCTGTCAGTTTCATATAAATGAAAGGAAGTTTATTGGGCTTATAACACATATGTTCCCATGAAAAAAAGGAAAATTAAGTAGTCCAAGGTGGAAACAAACCTTTGCTTCCTAATCTTCTGAGATCACTGGGTGCAGACATGATATCCCTTGGTAAAGTGGAATGTGGAAAGTGTGGCTTAGGAGCCAAGAAACTTGGGTTATTATTCTGCCTGTGCTACTTACTTGCCTTGTGACTTTGGGCAAGTAATTTTTCTTTCTCTGGGCCTCAGTTTCCATTTTTGTAAAATTATGAGGGACTTAATGAATTCTAAGGCTTTTTAATGTCTGTGGAGTTCTATATTCTAAGGTCTCTTATAGTTGACTTTTCCTTTTCTTTCTCTCCTGCCTGTTCTGACTTCATTCGAAAAACAAGCTTCCCGAGAGGTTGATTATTAGCTAAACTTTCCTGATGAATAGTAGGGATGGCTTAGGTTTTTTGGTATTTGAGGAGAAACCAAAAGGATTACTGATAAATGTCTGGCAGGAGAAAAAGAGAAAAGAAATAATATAGATCCTTTAGCTGGTTACTCAGGGGAAACAAGAACAGGAAAAAAACACCCTCAAACCTTAGAAATTCAAGCTGAAAAATGGTTAGGTGTCAGTAAGGAAAGAAAAGTCTAGTGAAAGCAGTAAATGCCTCAGTAGACCTTCTTAATGGCCATTTTAGAAATCTCTCACGATACATTTCCTTTCATAAAATTCCTCACTAATGGAAGGAATTGAAGATTTCCTCATTTCCCATTTAGAAATATAGCAACTGGTGAAAAGATAGAAATTAACCATTTGTCATTTCTCACAAATAGCTTCAGAAGTCCTGGGGTTGTTACCCCAGCTCTAACACTTCTTAGTCACATAACAATGAGCAAATTGGAACCTCTGAGCCTTCACTTTCTGGTCCGTAAAATTGGGGTAACTCATACTGCTCTATCTCCTTAACATGATTGTTTTGAGTGTCTAATAGAATTTTCCTGGCTTCCTTCCGCTAAAATCCCATCTTCTGCAAGAAGCCATCTCTGATCCCCCTTAATGCCAGAACCTTCCCTCTGTTGATAGTTTCCAGTTTTAGCCTGTATATGTCTTGTTTGAAAATGGTTGTTAACATGGTCTTTCATCCCATTAAATTGTGAGCTTCTAGACAATAGGAACTGGTTTTTACCTTTATTTATCTCCTCGGTGCTTAGCACAGTGCCTGGTCAATGAAAGGAGTTTAATAAATGCTTGTTGATATGTGACTGCTCTTGTGATTTTTAGTGACGGAAGCACCTGGTTTGAAAATTCCTTCTGTAAGTGAAGATTGGTAACTCTAGCCTTAGAGAGCTGCATGTAGTCATTGAAGCTGTGAGTTGGCCATGGTCATCCAGGCAGTGTATATCAGAGATAGGATATGACCTCAGGTATTCCTGTGATTCCCTTGTGATAGAGGGTGTGCATTGGGATGGTCATCTGAAGTCAAGAGGAATATGGGAAGTCTCTAGCCAGACTTCACAAGAATCAAATAGGGACAGTGTGTTGTAGTGGAAGGAACTATGGAAGAACCAAATCTCATTGCTCTTATGGACCTTTGACCTTGCAAAAGTCACCTCATCTTTTCAGGCCTCAGATTTTTCACTTAAAAAATGAGTGGTTTGGAATTGTTGACATCTTAGGTCCTCCTTTCTGGACCTAAATCTATGATCGCATGAGTTCTGAAATCTATATTTCAGGTCTGACTCTACTACTTACAGTATGTTTTTTGAGCAAATCATTTCCCCTTAATGAGCTTCAGTTTCCTCAACTGAGTGAATGAAGAAATTGGACCAGATCATCTCCAAATTACTTAACTTCATTAGTGACATGTGTCAACTAGCTTTACAATAGGGTGAGAGAAAGAACATTGAGCCAGGCACCATAGATTCCTGGCTTCTTGTTCTGACTTTGTCACTAACTGACTGTGTGATCTTGGACAATCTACTGGCTCTTTCTAGGCATTATATTCCCTCCTCTGTGAAATGAAGAATTAGACTAGAATACCCCCAAGGTCCCCTTCCAACTTAAATCATGCCTTAGAGGTTGTAAGTGTTCAGAAATGAGATAACAGTTTGTTGGGAATCATATAAAATGGATTCCTGTTCAGGTAAGAATTGAATTACACTACTCCCAAAGTCCCTTCTAAGTTGAGAATTCTAACTAGCAGATGTCTATCATCGCTGTAAAGTTGAACTTTTCAGTGGTTAAGAATGAAATATGTCAGGAAACATTGGGATGGAGAACAGCCATGCTTAGGGCCAGGGGTGGGGAACCTATGGCCTCAAGGCCACATGTGGCCCTCTAGGTCCTCAAGTGCAGCCCTTTGAATCCAAATATCACAAAACAAACCCCCTTAATAAAAGGATTTGTTCTGTAAAGCCTGGACTCAGGCAAAAGGCCACACCCGATAGCCTTAAAGGCCACTTGTGGCCTCAGTTGTGCAGGTTCCCTAGCCCTAGCTGAAACTGTGCTCAGATATAGTTTTAATTATCTCTTGTTTTAGTATTTAGCAAGTCCATGTCCCCATGTCACTTGAACTTGGGGGAGGACAGGAAAGGAATTTGTATTAAGGACTCTATACAAAACTCTTCTTTGCTTAAAGGGTGACATGCTTAAGGTGGAATCCTGTTTTCATATACCAGTGTAGGTTAGCAGAATTGGTCAGTAAACATGACATTTTAAGAATCAGAAAAAAAATATACATACATATATATGCATATGTATGTCACTTTGGATCATAGGGACCGTACATGGATTTTGACCTGGAAGAGACTTGAGATGTCATCTAGTTTAATCCCTTCATTTTATAAATAAGAAACTGAGTCCCAGAGAGGTTATTTGACTTGTCCAAGGTGACACACCCCTCTGCACAGTGGCAGAAATGGGACTTCCCCAAGTTCCCCAAGTTAATCACAGAAACTAGAATTTTAGCTCAAGTCTTCTGATTCCAGAGTCCAGTGATTCCAGTGCTTTGGCTACTAAAACCAAGCTGCTTCAATATCTTGATCCAGAAGACAACCATGTCTTGACTCTGGGTAGGTAACCTCATTACATGTGATTTTTTACCTATATACCTTCATTAGTATAGAAGATGCTATCCATAGAGAGCACAAAGCAACAATGGGCCCTTTCCACCACTGGGAAATGTATTCCATCATAATTGAAATATTAGCTTGTTTCCAGTCAGTGTAAATTGCAGTGAGATTGATTTCAGATCTAACCAGGGAAAACCTTGATCAGAACAAGAGCTGTCCCCCAAATTCAATGGGTTCTCTGAGGAAGGTTCTATCTCTGGAAGTTATGAGTTGGTGTGACTTGAATTAGGTGATTTCCAGGGTCCTTTTTAAAGTTTGGAATACATTCTCTTCTATTTTGTTCCATTACATTTCTGCATTTGTAGCTCTAAAATTCAGAGATTGGCTAAGTGGGATAGAATTTGACTTCTGCCAACACAAGGCATCCATGTGTTGAGTCTTAATGAATAATGTATGCTTTGTTCATGACCAGTTGAAATTTTCAATAGTGGCTCTGAACCCTTTGCCTCTACCTTCAGTTGACCCCCTTCAGATCCTTCTAGTCAAATTTTTTGTTGAGGAGTCCTAGCCTTAGCTTCCCTCTGACTGTGTATCTCCCTATACCAGGTATTGTCTATGATATCTTTTTAAGTGAAAGGTGATTCACAGAAATAAATTGCACTGTGTTTTTGGTTTGTGGCAGCTTGCCTCCACAGTTAGGTCTGTGAGGGACTTTATAATAGCTTGAGAGCTGCAGTGTCAGAATCAGGAACCTCAGCAACTAGGAGGTTGAGAAATACCAAGAGCAAAATACACATTCAGCAGTTGGAATCTCTGGCTGGAAGTAAGGACCAGCCAGCTTATCAGCCTTTTTTTTTCCCTCTTTTAAATCAATCAAAAGCTGAATAGAAAAAGAGACTACAGGAAGCCAATGGCTTGTTTAAGATAAATCATTCAGGCCTGGTGAGCTCTGTGCATTCACAATGGCCTCATGGTCCTGCTAAAGGGGAGCTTTCAGTGTTTGGCCAGGTAGAGAGAAGGAGCAGAGAGATGGGAAAGTCTCAGAGGGAGGTGAAGGAGTGGGTTAATCATGGGTAAACCTGAGTTGCCCAGGTTCTGGGCAACTGTCTCTCTCAGTAGGCCTGACCCTCTCTAAACTTACCTTTGATTAGTCTCCTCAGGCTCTCTATGCCACAGCTGAATTGGATAATGTGCCCTGACTTGTTCACTTCATGCCTTTACTTACCTCTAAACCTTTGTTCCCCAAGGTATCCACCCACATTTGCATTTTTGCCTCTTAAAATTCTTCTCACCTTTTGATGAGTTCCACACTCAAGTGTGACTTACTCTATCATGTCTTCCCTGTTCCCTTCTTCCTGTTCAACCCAGGAAAAGGTATCAAAGCCTATGTAAAGCTAAGAGGCCTCTATATCATAAGCTACTGAACAAATTAATGAGAGGCCAAAATCAAATGGTGGCTTGTGGGAAGTGAAGGAATAAGTCATGAAATAACATCATATCATAGATTTCAAATTGGAAAGGACCTTAGTGACTACCTAATCCAATGTCCCTCACTTTTTTTCAACAGGTAAGAAAATGGAGATCTAGGGAAGTTAAGTGATTTGCCCAGGACCATGCAGGTAGCAAGCATATGGTTCAAACTCTAAACCCATGACCTCTGACTAAAGCAAGGACTCTTTTTGCTACACCAGACTATTTCCTATAAAACAAAAAGAGTCAAGAGGAAGGAGATGTATGGGCATGTGAAAATAAAACAGGAGAGGCAACATGGCTTAGTGAGTAGATGTTGTTGGACTTAGAGTCTAGCAGATCTGAGGTCAAATTCCACTTCAGAGATGTACTAGTTTCATGAACCTAGGGAAATCACTTAATCTATCTCAGCCTTAGTTTCCTAATGTGTAAAATGTTGGAAATAATAGTATCAACTTCATAAGGCTGTTATGATAATCAAACAAAATTATGATTTCCTCATCTGTAAAATAAAGAGGGATCTCTGAGGTCCCATTTGGCTCTAAAGCTGTTATCCTGTGAGGCCTTTAAAGCACTCTTGAAAAACCTAGATCCATGTTAGCTACTATTATTAATAAGCTGGCATTTCAAAATTGGTCCTTTCAAGGCATAAACAGGAACTCTGGTCTGTGATCAGACAAAGGGATCAGGAAAAAGGATTTTTAATCACACTTAATGTATGAAATACTGTCACGATGAAGAAGAATTAACTTTTTTTCCTTGGATCCAGAGAATAAAACTAGGAAAATTGGGAAAAGCTTGCAAAGTGGACTATATTGGCTTGAATTAAAGAATTTCCTCACAATTAGAGCTACCAATAAAGGAAAAGGTTACCAAGGAGAGCAGTGTGTTACCCCTTACTCAAGGTATTAAAGGCTGCCAGATAGCTTGTTAGGGATGTCATAGAGGAGATTATTTGCTGCCTTTCTATGACACTGTCTGTATCGCCAAGGCAATATTCACAGCACTGGTGGTGACTATGAATATGCCAGCACAGTTCTCAATTACAAAATATAAAAGACTCTCCATATAGAAGGCAGAAAAAAACCATTTATTTAAACACCAGAAAACCAAATCCCGGAACCAGAAGGCAAAATCCATCATGGTGATCAAGAAGTTAATGAGCATGATCATGGCAGAGGGCAAAGTCATTCTCAAACCTCCCCTCCCTCAGCCAGGGCCTTCTCACTATCAGCTGTCATGCTGTGTCAGTTGGGCCTGTGTCAGTTGGCCTGTGTCAGTTGGCCTGTGTCAGTGCCAGTGTTCTATCCCCTCTGACCTAACCCCACTCACTCACTTTCTCCCAGTTCCACTCCACCCTTCCTATTCCGCCTCTTCAGCAAGCTCTTCCCGCTACATGTGGTCCAGGCTTCAAGGCTATTTAAGCAGATCATATGAGCCTATTAATTAATGAGAAAGATCTTTCCATTTAAATTACTATTACATTCGGCCCCAAGATCTTTCATATTCATTACATGGGTTGGTTAGACAAGTGACATTACAAGCACCCCATCAATACCCCTCAAAAATGGGGCCCAAAATCTTGGGGTAAGGGACAAAGGGCTTGTCTTCCATAGGTACTTCGTGCTGAGATTGGACATAGAGCTGCCCCTGCCCCAACAGGTCCCATATGAGACATCAGTTCTTTAGCTGGCATCTGGAGTTTGGTCAACTTCAGGTTCAGAGATGGCACATTACTGTCACGGATAGTTGGTGACATCCGGCTTAAGCGATCAGGCATCTGCAGATGGAGGATACTAAGCCTATAGGAAACAAATCTAGCAAACAGGTTTAACAGATGAAAAGCCAAAAAACAAACAAACAAAACAAGGAAACAATAACCAGAAGTAGGGTAGATACAGGGTCAGCTGTGATTCTGGAGTCCATAAACCCACTACCACAGCCTCATTCACTGTAGAATATGTGAGTTAAGGGTACAATTTGGTAATCATCCTCTCTTGAATAAACTACAGTTACAGCATTATCTTTCCCATGTGCTATGATTTCCATAGCCCTTGGAATGTCATCTGGCTTCCTTTTTACCCATACTTTAGCTCCCAATTATATTGTATCAGTAGAACCCAATCCTTCAGTTACTCTGTTAGTTATTTTAGAAGGAGGGTAAGTTTTCACAAGTGGTCTTGTTTCACAGGGAATAATAATCACTTGAACTATTCTATCATTTTTACGAACCTGTATGGGTCCATCACCTAAATTTTGGAATGTTACAATAATTTCTCCTTGATAATTAGAATCTATCACTCCAGCCAATACATATATTCCTCGAGTTGCTAATCCTGATTTAGGTAATATCTGCCCAAAATGATATTTTGGGATTCACATACATATTCCAGTAGAGATTGTTCTTATTTCTTTCCTATCCAACCAAAAGTCCTCTAAACAATGTAAGTCATATCCTGGCCAACCAGCTATCCCTGGACACAGAACTGGAAAGTCTGGTCCCACAGTCCAATACTCAACATTTGGGATCTTTTGTGTTTGTTGTTTTCTAATTTGCAGATTTGGGGTCATCATTCTGGCTAGAGGAGTACTACCTCTCAACGGTTTATTCAAATTACGTAAAGCAGTGAACAAATTATCTTTCCAATGTTGATAAGAATTATTAGAATTTAACTTCCTTAACTGTTCTTTCAGTCATCCATTCATTCTTTCAATTAACCCAGATGCTTGTGGACAATATGGGATGATATATCCATTTTATGTTGTTTAATACACAATATCTCTTCATTTTATTACCTTTGAAATGTAACCCACTGTCACTTTGAATTTGCATTGGAGTTCCATAATATAGACTTAAGATATCTAAAGTTTTACAGGTTGCATTCTTATAGGGACAAGCTACTAGCAGTCCTGAATAGGTGTCAACACAAGTACGTATAAATTTGCATCCTTTATCTTGGGGTTGGGGTCCAATATAATATATTTGCCAAATTTGGTCTGGTACTTTTCACCTTGCCATCTCTTCAGTAACTACCTGAGGAATAGTTCATTCCTTTTCCAACTGACATATATAACATTCTTCAGCTACTTGTTTTAACAAGGAATGAGAGATAGTAATACCTCGGTCTTGTGCCCAGTGGTGTGTGTTCCATCCCCTCTGACCTGACCCCACTCATTCACTTCCTCCTGGTTCTGCTCCACTCTTTCTGTTCTGCCTCTTCAGCAAGCTCCTCCACCACATGTGACCCAGGCTTTCAGGTGATTTAAGCAGATCATATAGGCCTACTAATTAATGAGAAAGATGTTTCCATTTAAATTACTATTACACCGTCCTATAGAGACCACTTGTCTAGACGAGAGACAGAGGTGTATACATTCACTGTAGCTTGGGACTCCTCTTTTCAAAATGTTGATGATCAAGGTCGTAGTAGCAGAAAAGGCAAAAGGCTTTTTAAATCCCAGATTATTGGCCCCAGTCTGTACCTAGAACAGAGTTGTGTCCTCTTTGTGGAGTTGGAATTTTGTACAGCTTCTGTGTGGAGGACCTATACTTAGCTTTTAGGCAAAAAAGGTAATATTGTGTAGTCAAAAAATTGAGGTCTGGAATTCTATGAAAAAATCCTGGCTCTACCACTAGCTTTATGACCTTAGGCAAGCCACTTTTTTTTTTCCATTCAGGCCTCACTTTCTTAATTTTTGAAATGTGGATCATTCCTCTTCTTGCTACCTCCTAACTCTGTCTTGAGAAAATCACTTCATAGATGATACAATGGTTAGTTATTGAATTTTGAGCATTTAGTAAACCTTCCTTGACTTCAGCTCACTCCTTACATGAGTTAACAGATTATGTCTATCCATTATCAATTCTTGTGAAACTCATTATTCTGTATGTTTGACTGTCCTGTACCACCATGCTATTCTACTCAAATGCTAGTTCCGTCATGGACATTTCTGCTTGACCAGAAGATCTCAAATCAGGGTACTTGATTTCTGGACAGTAGCTTTTCATTTTCTATTGTAGCTATTGACCACTTAATAGGGCCATTATAGGAGAAGGGATTGGGTCCTCATTTGGAAGGAGCTAGTAACAATACAAGCTTACTTACTATGTTATCAGAAGGAAACCTAACAGGTCCCCATTTCTTCCATGTAATCATAGCCTATTAAAGCTGGAAGATACTATAGAAAACAGAATGTCAGAACTAGAAGAGACTTTAACAATGAGCTAAGTCAACTTTTCCCTCATTTAGTAATGTAAAAACTGAGGTCCAGAGAAGGCAAGACATTTTTGCAAGGGCACAGACTTAATGGGAGTCAGCATTGGTTTCCCATATCAACATTATACAATCATTAGAAAACAGTGTGAAGTTTTCAAGCTTTTAGATATGGAATTGATTTAGAGCTCAATTCTTGCTTCACTCAGAGAAAAATTGGGTCATGGAGGTGGGGGTACACAGAGAGAGAAACACTGAGGAAGGGAGCTGTCAAGATAGACTAGTTCAGCAAGTCTAAAAGTCATCCCCATAGGGGATGTTCTGGCACCAGCCAGTAAGAGCTATGTGCCCGCTCCAGTGGCATCTGGGTGAAGCCGTCACTCTGGGGTCCTATGAACAGCTGGGGCCAGTGCCTGGAGAAATCAGTTGAGCACATGGAAATGGACACTTGAAGACCTTATAGCTGGAAGGAAAGAGGTGCAGGGGAGAGCTGGGAGAAGTCAAATCAAAAGAGAATTCAGAAGCTATGAGGTAGAGTTCAAGTTGAGGGAACATGCTTAGCTGTATAGTGTAAGAGAGCAGAGTATAATTGTTACTGCTAACTTCATCTGACGTTGCTCCTGCTGTCTCAAATCAAATTTAGGTCTAGGGTCTCCGTGGAGAAGTCCTCCCATCCTGACAGCATGGCCTCAGCAGCCAAATAAACTCCCTGACAATAATGCAGTTTAATTTAAGTTAAAATTAAACATTTATCAACAATTTATTATATGTAGAACCCTGTGCTAGTGATTGGGAGGAAGGGTATAAAGATGAAAAACAACCCTCCAGAAAAAACGCATATATTGTCTGTATTTATATGTGGCTGGTTTGTTGAATTGCGCATCCTACCAGGAGGAGGAGTATGGTGAGATATAGCTGGAAACAAAGGGAAGTTTTTTAACTTTAAAAATGGAGGTGGGTAAAATAGTGTATACTAACCCTGCAGAGAGTGTAGAGTCTAAGATAAGTCTTGTTCATGAGTAATTTTAAAACATGGCAGAATTTGATAAGGACATGGTGCTTGGTACATAGTAAGGGACAAATGCTAGTTGATTGACACAGGAGTGGTCATGGCAAAATGCTGCAAGAAGCTTGAGGAGGGAGAGGTTTCTGTCTGGGTGGGACCAGGCAAGACTTCATTCACTGAAAGGAGGGAAGGATTTCAACAGGCCAAAGTAAAGTAAGCTGTCCATTCCAGATGTGCAAAAGTATAGAAATGGGCACGGTAGAACAGAGGAGCTGGAAAGTCTTCTGGTTTGGCTAGAATATTGAATAAACGATAACATACTCCATGTATATTTTTGTGTCTGTTTGTATGGATGCATGCATGTATATGTATACCCATGTATATGTATATTTTATATGCAATATGTACGCAAATATGTATATATGCGTATGTAAATATATTTATGCATGTATACATAGATATTAATTTGCTTATTTACATCTCTGTTTGTTCCTTTGTTGTCTCTTCCATTAGAACATATGCCCCTTGAAGACACTGCTTTTACCTTTCATTGTATCCCCAATGCTTGGCATATTGCCTCTATAGTAGTAAAATAAGCATTTAATAAAGGCTTATAGGTTGAGTGACAATGTGACAGGGCTGAAAATCAGTATCTTAGAACCAAATGATCAAGGGCTGGGAGTACCAACACGAGGGGTTCCTACTCTTTTTTTTTTTGACAAGAGGAAGACACTGAAAGTTTTTAAGTGGAATAGTGACATTCAACAATTAAAAATAGCAATAGCTAACATTTATGTAGTGCTTCCTATGTGCCAGGCATTGGACTAAGCACTTTATAATTACTATCTCATTTGATCATTTAATCCTCATCCTGGGGGGCAAGTGCTGTTATTATCCTCATTTTATAGATGAAACAACTTAGACAAACCAGGATTAAATGACTTGGCCAGGGTCAGTCTGCAAGGCCAGATTTGAATTCATTTCTTTCTGACTCCAGGCCCGATACTCCATCCACTGTGCCACCAGCTGTCTCCCTTCAACAAGGTTATATTAAATACCTATGGCATGCCAGATGTGGATCATCTTCTGGCAGCTGAGGATTCAAGATAACAGTCTTTCCCTTCAAGGAACTTAAATTCTGTTGGGAGAAAGCAACATGCATATAAATGTGGGTGTATCTATATATCTATCTATATATATGCATATATATACATATGTATATGTATATAATCTGTATATATGTATATACATACATGTATAATCTATATGTATATACACATATACATATATATACATATATATGTATATATATACACATGTATATACATATGCATACATACAAAGTAATGAAAGAATTTGGGGGTGAAAGGCCCTAGCAACTGGGAAATCAAGAAAAACTGCATAGTAGGAGATAGCCCTTGAGCTAAATTTTGAAGAAAGCAAGGAGTAAGGGGAGAAGTTGGGGGGGATATTCCAAGCATGGGGGACAACTGGTGCAAAAGAACAGAGGCAGAGCCTCTCTGCAACCTTTGACATTGTCAGTCATTTTCTTCTTGATATTCTGCCCTTTCTAGGATTCTGTAACATTGCTGTCTCCTTGTTCTCCTCCTACCTGTCTGACCACTCCTCTTCAATCTCCTTGGGTGGTTCTTCATCTGGAACCATATCCACTAATGGTGGGTGTCCCCCAAGGCTCAGTCTTTGGTCCCCTTCTCCTCCTTCTATACTGATGATCTCATCAGTTCCCAAGGATCCAATGCTCATTTCTACTCTGATAATTCTCAAATCTACTTATCCAGCTCTAACTTCTCTCCTCAAATCTAACTTCATATCTTTAACTGCCTATTGGATAACTAACTGGTTGCCCTGTAGACACTGTAAACTCAACATATTCAAAACTGAATTCATAACCTTTTCCCCCAAACCCTCTGCTCTTCCTAACAACTCTTGAGAGAACAGCCATTTCCTTAGTCATTCATGCTCATAGCCTAGGCATCCTCCTCTACTACTTTCTCTTTCTCATTCCACATAGTCAATATATAGCCAAGTCCTGTTGATTCTGCTTCCTTAAGTACTCAATTCAATTCCACCACCTACAAAAACAAAACAAAACAAACATCTTTCCCAGTCTATATTCCCAGACTTCCCTCTTTGAATTATCTCCAATTTACATTATATCTGTCATATTTGTATGTAGTTGTTTAAATGTGATCTCCTCTATTAGATTACGAATTCCAGGAAAGCAGGGACTGTTGTGTGACTTTCCTTTTATCATTAGAGCTTAGCACAGTACCTGGTTCTTAAGTGCTTATTGAGTTGAGAATGAAGGATCATAAGCCTAGAAAGGGCCCTTCCAGGTGATCCAGTTGAGCTCACTCATTTATTCAGATGAGGAAACTGAAGTCCACAGTGTTTGTGACTTGACCAAGTCACACAGTAAGAGGCAGAGCTAGATTTTGAACTCATTTCCTGTGACTACAAGTTCAGCCTTCTTAGAATGTCATGGCAAATAGGAAGGAAGTCAATAAGTAGAGGAAGAGAAAGTAATATGAAATCAACCTGGAAAGCAAGTTAAAGCCAGACTGAAGGCTTTTAGGGCCAAGCAGGGGAATTTGTATCTTATCTAAAAGGAATAGAGAGCCATTAAAATTTTTGAAGCAGGGGACTGATATGGTCAGAACTTTGCTCTAGGAATGTCACTTCAACAAATGTGGAGGATGAATGTCAGAGGCAAAGAAGACAGAACAGTTTAGAAATCTTTTACAATCATCCAGACAAGAAGGGGATGAGATCCTGGACTAGAATAGTGGATTGAAAAAGGACATATTGGATGCAAGGAAATATTGTAGAGATAGAATCAATAGGACTTAGAGAATGATGGCATGTGGGGAAAGAGTCAGAGAGTTTAGATTTCAAATAGGCTTGACTAGGAGAGTGGTACTATAATAATAAATAGATCTTGCAGTTACCTGTCAACATGAGTGCTTTTGGATAAGTTCCTTGTTTTCATTGCCACCTTTGTCAATCCAGATGAACAAATGGAAGAATAACCCAAGAGTTTTTCAACATCAGGTAGAGGAAAATTATCACAGCCAGATTCCACAGAGTTCAGTAGCAGGTCTAGTGCTATTTGTTTACCATCCATAAGGCTTCTAGAAGAAGAGACCAATTGAACATAAATCATATCCATGCATGGTATCAAATTGGGTCAGATTGCAAATACCATAAAGGATAACTAAAGAAAGTCAAGGAACCAGAATTTTTTAGAGAAATCCATAAATAACCATAAGGAAAGGTTTAATTTAGATAACAGAGTCATTGCCTGTAGGGAATATTAAGTGCTAATGGTGGTTTTGATGTGCCAAGAACCATGTTAATTGTCAACCAACAGACATTTATTAACTACCTACTGTGTGCCAGGTATAGTGAGACTCAATTTTTTCCTTTATAGAATGAGAGGAAGGACTGGATGGTTTATTGTTTCAAATCTCTTCCAATTTTGATGTTCTTTACATTAACATATTTTAAAATTAAGTTTAGTTCTTTTAATGTTCTACAGTCAATTCCAATTATTGTGGAGCCCCTTTCAGCTCTAAAACATTAATGTTCCTACCTCATTTGTCTTCTTCTTTCCAGTTTCTCCTTTCTTCCACTCCATCCTCCATACAGATTCTCAACTGATAATCCTTTTTTTTTCATTTATTTAACTTTTTACATTCATTTTCACAAAATTTTGGGTTCCAAATTTTCTCCCCTTTTATCCCCTCCCCCCACCCCAATACACCGAGCAATCTAATTTTCCCTGTCTCCAATCTGCCCTCTCTTCTGTCATCCCTCCCTTTTCTTGTCCCCATCTTCTCTTTTGTCCTGTAGGGCCAGATGACTTTCTGTTCCTCATAACTGTATGTCTTATTTCCTAGTAGCAACAACAATACTAAACAGTTGTTCCTAAAACTTTGAGTTCTAAATTATCCCCATCCCTCTCTCCCCACCTATTCCCTTTGGGAAGGCAGGCAATTCAATATAGGCCCTATCTGTGTAGTTTTGCAAATGACTTCCATAATAGTCATGTTGTGTAAGACTAACTGAATTGCCCTCCATCCTATCCTGCCCCTCGTTGTTTCTATTCTGTCTTTTGATCCTGTCCCTCCCCGAGTGTTGACTTCAAATTGCTCCCTCCTCCCATTGCCCTCCCTTCCATCATCCCCCCCCCCTTGCTTATCTCCTTCTCCCCCACTTTCCTGTACTGTAAGATAGGTTTTCATACCAAAATGAGTGTGCATTTTATTCCTTCCTTTAGTCAAATGTGATGAGGGTAAACTTCTTGTTTTTTTTTTCTCAGCTCTCCTCTTTTTCCCTCCACTAAAAAGTCTCCTGCTTGCCTCTTAAATGACATATAATTACCCCATTCCATTTCACCCTCCTTCCTCCCCCTACCTTTCTCTCTCACCATTTACCTTAATTTCTTTTAAGATATGGTCCCATCCTATTCAATTCAATCTGTGCTCTCTGTCTCTGTATGTGTGTGCATGTGTGTATGTGTGTGTGCATGCATGCATGTACATGTGTATGTGTGATCCCACCAACTACCCAGATACTGAAAAGTTTTAAGAGTTACAAATATTGTCTTTCCATGTAGGAATGTAAACAGTTCACTTCTGGTAAGTCCCTTATGACTTCTCTTTGCTGTTTACTTTTTCATGCTTCTTCTCATTCTTGTGTTTGAAAGTCAAATTTTCTTTTCAGCTCTAGTCTTTTCATCAGGAATGCTTGAAAGTCCTCTGTTTCATTGAAAGACCATATTTTCCCCTGAAGTATTATACTCAGTTTAGCTGGGTAGGTGATTCTTGGTTTGAGTCCTAGTTCCTTTGACATCTGGAATATCCTATTCCATGCCCTTCGATCCCTTAATGTAAAAGCTGCTAGATCTTGAATTATTTCCACAATAATCTTGATTTTATTTCCACAATACTGGAATTGTTTCTTTCTAGCTGCTTGCAAGATTTTCTCCTTGAGCTGGGAGTTCTGGAATTTGGCCACAATGTTCCTAGGAGTTTCTCTTTTGGATCTCTTTCAGGTGGTGATCGATGGATTCTTTCAATACTTATTTTGCCCTCTGGTTGTAGAATGTCAGGGCAGTTTTCCTTGATAATTTCATGGAAGATGATGTCTAGGCTCCTTTTTGATCATGACTTTCAGGTAGTCCCATAATTTTGTCTCTCCTGGATCTATTTTCCAGGTCAGTTGTTTTTCCCATGAGATATTTCACATTCTTTTCCATTTTTTCATTCTTTTGGTTTTGTTTGGTGATTTCTTGGTTTCTCGTAAAGTCATTAGACTCCATCTGTTCCATTCTAATTTTGAGAGAACTATTATCTTCAGTGAGCTTTTGAAACTCTTTTTCCATTTGGCTAATTCTCCTTTTGAAAGCATTCTTCTCCTCATTGGCTTTCTCCTCATTGGCTTTTTGAACCTCTTTTGCCAATTGAGTGAGCCTATTCTTCAAGGTGTTATTTTTTTCAGCATTTTTTTGGGTCTCCTTTACGAAGGTATTGATCCATTTTTCATACTTTTCTTGCATCTCTCATTTCTCTTCCCAGTTTTTCCTCCACCTGTCTAACTTGCTTTTCAAAATCCTTTTTGAGCTCTTCCAAGGCCTGAGCCCACCCAACATCCCCCTGGGATGTCTGGGGTACCGAGACCCTTCCCTCCACATCTTTCCCTGATGGCAAGAATATTTCCTCATCATCAGAATTGAAAGGCAGGAACATTTGCACCTGTTCAAAAAAGCTCTCTATGGTCTTATTTTTCTTCCCTTTTCTGGGCATTTTCGCAGCCAGTTACTTGACTTCTGAGATTCCTGTCCACCCCCGCCTAGATCCGCCCAGCTAGTGCTTGGGGTCTGGGTTTCAAATGGGTGTTCCGCTGCAGGTGCAGCTGCTATTCAATGTGAGCTTAAGTTCTGGTGCTCACGTGGGGGCAGGGCTGGCTCCAAGGCTCAGCTCCCTCAGGGGCTTTATGCAGAGACCTTCAGTAATGGAGCTGGTGGGGCAGGGCCGTCTCCCAGGCTCAACTCCCTCAGGGGGTTTATGCAGAGACTTGAGCTTCTGCCTGCTTGCTTGCTGAGTCCCAGGGGCGGCTCTCCAGGCCTCTCTGGAATGGAAATCTCTTCCACTGTGTTTCTGCACACCCTACAGTGATCCAGAACTTGTGGGAAGCTCTTCTTACATTAAATTCATGGGCTGTGGGTTCGGAGCTAGCATAGGTGAGTCTTTCTACTCCGCCATCTTGACTCCGCCCCCTCAACTGATATTCTTAAAACAGAGATCTAACCATATCACTTTCTTATACAGAAATCTTCTGTGGCTCTCTAGTACACATAAGATAAATTTTAGCATCCTCAGTCTATGTTTTAAGGGCTTTCACAATCTGACTTCTGTTTAACTTTACAGGCTTATTTTCTATCACTTTCCTCCATTTCACCTCAAGTTTTAAGGCAACAGGAAGATGAGCCTCCCCTTGCCTTGCCTTCATCCTATTCCATTACCCCTAGATGATCCAGATCCATCAGGACTTCCACTTAGGAGAAGGGACTTGAGTACTCTCTCTATCTTGTTGTTATGAGAATCAACAATTCTAATCTCTCTGGCGAAATGAAGGACTACTGCCTTCATCATCTGTGTTACTACTGTGTCCTATGGTTCTCCAGGTCTTATTATCTGTCCCATCCCTATGTCCTCAACACCCATGGACATTATCATTTAACCTAGTAATGTACTCCAAGGACCCCTGGATCTTGCCTTCTGACTCATCCTTGTACTCTTGGGAATTCTAAACCTTTTCATCCCTTTATGTACTGTCTTCCCCAATTGCCATGTGAGATCCTTAAGAGCAGGGACAGTCTCACTTTTTCTCTGTGTCCTCGTAATCTAGCACATAAGTGCTTAATAAATGACTTTTCATTAATAATTAATTCATTCATTCATGTGTGCTCTCCTCTAATCAAACCAGCCTACTAGTTGTGTCTGTATAACATTCCATCTCACACCCCCTTGTCTTTGCCCTGGTTCTTCTGCATGCATGGTATGTACTTCCTTTTCACTTTGCCCTCTGAGCTCAGGTGTCACCTTCTACATGCAGACTTTCCTAATCTATAACCTGTTGTCGTTCAGTCATTTCACTTGTGTCCTATACTTTGTGACCCTTTTTTCAAGGCAGGCATACTAGAGTGTTTTGTCATTTCCTTCTCCAGCTCATTTCACAGATGAGAGAACTGAGGCAAGCAGGATTAAGTGACTTGACCACGGTTACACAGCTAGTAAGTGTCTGAGGCTAGATTTGAACTCAGAAAGATGAGTCTTCTTGGCTACAGGCTTAGCATTCTATCCTCTCTCCCACCTAATTGACCCAGATCTATTCTCTACTACTGTTAATATTCTTTCCCTCTTGAAATTACCTTATCATTCTCCTCTCTTTGCTTTGTACTTACTTAGATGAATACCTTTAATATGCCTCCAGTGTAATGCCATCAGGAAATATTTTATTTTTGTCTCTCTGTTCCCAGGACCTAGCATGCTGTCTTGTATGTAACAGGTGCTCTATTGATGTTTGTTTATTTGAATTGAAATATTTTAACGTTCTTTGTTCTAAGATCCCTTCCAGCTCTTACATCCTATGATTGGTTTGCTAATGTCTCTTGCAGTTCTGACATTTTGCAAAATCTGTGAATAACAGAAGTCCTAGAGAAGGGCAACCATCGTGTCGATAAGATTTAGGGCATGACATCCTCCAAGGCATTAAGGGAACTTTACTTTGTGCAAAGAAGAAGAAGGATGACACACAGAATAGCTCTGTACTGTCAGGATTCTTAAGAGGTTCTAAGCCAAAGAAAGGGAAGGAATTATTCAAAGTGGTTAAGGGGGTGTGTAATAAAGAATAATGGCCTGATACTGAGGAAGGGAAATTACAGATTTGGACATTAAGAGCCCCTTCCCACAGATGATGAAGCAAGTGACACATTTTGCTGAAATGTGTTGATGTGGGAACAGTGAAGCAGGCAATCTGAAAATCAATTAGAAAGACTTTAAAAGGTTTTATTTTAAAGGAGAGATATTTTAGATGAGGGTGCTACCTTGGACAAGGAGAATTTAAGAGGATTCCATGATTGCTGATGTCTATAGAAGTGTTGCTAGCTAAATTTTCAGAAGAAAATATATATTTACTTAATTCATTATCATTATTTTTCTCACATAAGTAAGAACAGCTTACATTTTTATATCACAAAGTTCATTCCATATACCAACCTTATTAGTTACTTGTATGTGTTGTTATTCATGTTTTACAGATAGGGAAACCAAGTCTTCAGATCTTCCAGTTAACAAGTCACTGTACCCAAGGCTATAACTTTTTCTCCTGATTCCAAATCTATTTCCCACCACCAGAACAGTGTTGTTCACATATAAATTAGCTGCCTTGTTCTTTGAAAAACTAGCAATATCCCTGTATAAATCAGCTTCTGAATGAATGGTTCTTGTTGATGAGATATGGCAATTATTTTCAAATATTCTTAGGCTTATCATGTGAAAGAAGAGTTACACCTGCTTGGCTCCCTGGGTAAAACCAAGAAGCAAAGGGGAGAAATTTTATGTAAGTGGACTTTGTTTCCTAAAATCATAGAATTAGAATTGGAAGAAACCTTGTCTATCATTTAGTCTATCTTCCTCATTTTATATGTGAGTAAAGTGAAGCCCAGAAAAGTTATACAGGTAGCGAGTGGCAGAGCTGGGATTTGAATCCAGATCTGCATCATCATCAACATCATCATCATCATCACTAATATTTATGTAGTGCTTATTATATACCAGGCACTGTGCTAAGCACTTTACTTACAATTGTTATTTCATTTGATCTTTGCAAGGAATCTGGGAGGTAGATGCGATTATTCCCCTCATTTTACAGGTGAAAAAATCTAAGCCAAACAGATGTTAACTGACTTGCACAGGGTAATACCTGATTGTCTGAGGCCAGTCATGAACTCAGGTCTTCCTGACTTCAGGCCCAGTGTTTTACCCATCGTACCCCCTAGTTTCCAACATTCCCAATAGGTAACATGGTGTAATGAAGAGAGAGCTATCCTTGAAGTCAAAAAGACCTGGCTACAAGTCCTGCATCTAAAACACATTAGCTGTGTAACCATGAACAAGTAAGTTAACCTCAGATTTCTAATGGAAAAATCACTAAGGCTAAAATCTGTTGCAGAACTTCCAATTTGGGAGTTACTTTCCTAGATATAATCAGAGATCTAGACCCAAAACAAGAAGAGAACTGTCCAAAAGTGGAACGGACTGCCTCATGAGGTAGTGTGCTCCTTATAATTAGAAGTATTTTAGCCTAAACTGAATGGTTACCTATCAGGGTTGTTTTAGAGAGAATTCATCCATTGGATAAAGAGTCTCATTAAATATTCTTTCAATTCCCTTTCAGGGTTCACATGCCTCAGGTCTTGGATTAGTTTAATTTGTTTTGTTTACCAAATCACAGTTCATTGCCATTCTGGTAGCCTTAGCCTTAGGACTTTGACAGAATAAAAGTCAATTTCAGATCCACTATTCTCCCTGGTTTTTAGTGTGTTGTGAAAATAGTCTCACAGGTGGCTTTTGCAATTGGGTCATTTTCAGTCTAATGAAGTTGCTTCAGCCTCAAGCTCTGTGCGTTCAGGTGGATCAGCTGTATTGTGGCCTTCTTTCTGGGCCATGTAGGAACAGGATGTATAGCGCAGATGAGAAAGTGAAAAGGAGGGGGAATAATGGAGAAGGCAAAGGAAAGGAGAGGAAAAAGGAAGAATCTGTAGCAGTTATTGTTAATTGATTGAGGATTTATGGCCAGTCTTTCATGTGCCTATCTCAGGATTCTGGGAAAACCGAAAGAAGCAGAAGATGTGATCTCCAGCCTTAAAAAAGCAGAAGAAAAAACTGCTTACCATTCGTCTCATCCTTCTTTTACTCATCATCCCTTACATTTTCATCTGTAAAAATGAGGATAATAAACCTTATACTACCTATCTCGCAGAGCTGTTGTGACAAAAAGGCTTCATAAACCTTAAAGTATTGCAGAAATGGTAGTTATTTTATAGAACATGATAGAAGTGCAGAGGAAAATGAGCATCATGTATAGCAAGTTGGACTTGTCAGTAAGAACTGGATCCAAATACGTCTTCTAGCACTTACTATTTCTAGTGTTTATATAGTATATATATATATATATATATGTATATATATATGTATATATATATACACACATATATACACATATATGTATATGTATATATATAGTGTATAGTATATAGGCATATAGTAGGTGCTTAATAAATGTTTATTTATGGGCATCAATGGGCAAGTCACATATCCTCACTGAGCCTCAGTTTCCTCCTCTACGAAATAATGATAATAACAGTAGTAATTACCTCACAAGGTAATGGTGAGGTTCATAGAAAATAATCTATCTAAAATGCTTTTGAAATATCAATTAATTAATTGCTTAAATATTAAATCACTACATCAGTGTCACTTTTTATTATCAGTGTCTTGCACATAGTAGGTAGCTAGCAAATACTTGATTTGTATCAGGTTAGATACTCAAATGAATAGTAATAATAGCTAACATTTATATAATTTTATAAGATTTACTAAGAGCTTTACAAACATCTTATATTTAAAAATTTTATTTTTTCCAATTACGTGCAAAACAATTTTTAATTTTGTCCTGTACAATTCTGAGTTCCACATTCTCTCTTACCACCCTACCTCCCCCCTTCTCTTCCCCTACCCTCATCTAGAAAGCAAGAAATTTGATAAAGCTTATATAGGAGCATTCATGCAGGACATATTTCTTTATTAGTCATGTTGTTAAAGAAAAAAAAGCCAAAAAGACCATAAAAAGTAAAACAAAACAAAACAGTATGCATTGACCTGCATTTAGATTCCATCAGTTTTTTCTCTGGAGGTAGATAGAATTTTTTATCATAGGTCTTTCAGAATTATCTGGGATCATTGTATTGCTAAGAATAGCTAAGTCATTCACAGTTGATCATTGTATGTTATTGTGGTTACTGTGTACAGTGTTCTCCTGGTTCTGCTCACTTTGCTTTGCATCAGTTCATGTAAGTCTTTTCAGGTTTTTCTGAAAGCATCCTGCTCATCATTTCTTATAGAACAATAGTATTCCATCATATACTATACAGTTTGTTCAGTCATTCCCCAATTGATAGGTATCATGTCAATTTCCAATTCTTTGCCACCGCAAAAAGGGTTGCTATAAATATTTTTGTACATATAGTTCATTCTCCTGTTTTTAAATCTCTTTGTGATACAGACCTAGTAGCAATATTACTATGTCACAGGGTATGCACAGTTTTGCGTCCCTTTGGGAATGCTTCCAAATTGTTCTCCAAAATTTTTAGATCCGTTTACATTATTATCTTATTTGATCCCCAAAAAAGCCCTGGGATGTAAGTGTTATTGTTATCCTCATTTTTTCAGAGAAGGAGACTGAGGCAAATGGAGATTCAATGATTTACTTAAGTCACATAGCTATTAAATATCTGCAATGGAAGGACAACGTAGGTCTTCTTGGCTTCAGGTCCACTGCTTTATCCTTTATGCTGCTTAGTTACCTGAAAATCATTTGATTCAAAGGACAACCTTGTGAGGCAGGATATACAGGTATAATTATCTTCATTTTGCAGATGGGAAGACTGAGGCTCTGGGAGTCTGAATGACTTGCCCATTATCACACAGTTAATGCATGCTTTAGCTAAGCCTTGAACTCAGGTCTTCAGAATCCAAATCTAGGGTTGTTTCCACTGTAGACGACATCATCTAGTTAGAAAGCACAAACTAAAATACATAAGATTCAGAAATAAATCAGTAAGAATCTATTTGAGACCTATTATGGGCTAGGCAATAGAAATACTAAGAAATAAAAGTTCACCTCCCATCATGAGTTCAGTGATTCATAGTGAAGCAGGCAGAGCCAAGAAAACAAACTTCCCAGTAACTGCCATGTAAAACAAAAATCACAAAACAATTGAAAGTGAAATTTGCAAAATTACAAAGAACAGGAATGAATGGTTGCAAAGAGAGACATGAGAAGATACCTTTCTCCACTCCTTTGCCAGGAGGGAGATATCCATGCAAGTGGAGAGTACTGTATGTATTTTCAGACTGTTTCAGTGTATTGATAAATTTTGCTGATTCTTTTTTCTCTTTTTATACTTTTTCCTTAAAATTTTTTTTGTTATAAGGAATGCCTCTCTGGGAATGGGAAATGGGAATAATACTGGAAGAAATTTAGGCTTTGTAAAAACAAAAGATATAAATAAAATTTTATTTCCAAAAAAAAAAAAGAGGGAGAGTTAAGCTTCAATCATGGTTTGAATTGGCTTTCTCTCTCCAAAATATTTTTCCCCTAAAACTTCCTTTGTGTTAGCAGAATTTGGATTCCATTTATGAAGGAACAATACCATTTTCCCATTCCTTTCCACGATTTAATTCCTGCTACACTTGCACCCTTTTCTGCCACAGTGGCTCAGCTCTACTCTTTTCCCTATTGTGCTGACAAACTGGAGTGGACAGTTGCTGTTGGGGACTAGTGCCAGATAAATTTGTATGGTAGAGGAAATTAAGCTTGTAAAGGTCCTTGAAAACCAGGCCACAATAGTCAAGACAGCATGTATAACATAGGAAATTGCTTCCTTCATCTTTTGAAGAGAGTGGAATTCAGTCCATACTTTCAATCAGTCAATAAACATAGTAGATATTTAATGAATGTTTGCAGAATCAAATATATATATATATATTATATATATATATAAATGTATAAAACTGAATAAATATATATAAACGTATAGAATTGAATAAATACTAATTTCATAATAAATATTTATAGAATTGAATATCTGCTATGTTGAGGCCTTATGCACAGTCTTGAGAGAGCTACATCACTGAGTAATAACTCACCATATTATCATGTACACACACACATTTATATATACATATATGCACACATATATAGGTCTTTATAATTTACTAATTATTTTTTCTTTTGATTTGCTTTTAAACAACTTTATTGATTTATTTATAAAGTAGTTTTTTCTCATTAACTGTCCCTCTCCAATTAAACGCTCTCTCATAACAAAAAAGTACAATTAAGCAAAATAAACCAATTCACTATTTAAGAACATATTCCTAATTCTGCAATTGTAATCTAACTCTATACTGAATGGGAGGAGGCATATTTCCCTCATCAGTATTCTGGAGTCAAGACTGACCCTTCAATAGATGATCAATAGATCAATAGATTTGAACTCTAATGTCTTTTAGTGCTGTGTTCCTTTATGTTACTGTAGGCCAGTGTGCATGATTTCTTAGACTCTGGGTACTTCACTATGTATCCTTTCACACAAATCTTTCTAAATATCTTGGAATTCCTTATAGGTATTATTTCTTATGTATCCATATTATTCCATTTCATTTATATACCATAGTTGATTCTGTTATTTCCCAATCAGATGGACATCCACTTTATTTCTAGCTTTTTACTACTACAAAAAGTGATGCTATGAATGTTTTGGGATACATAGGACCTTTCCTCTCTCTGTTTTTGATTTCTTTAACATATGTCAGTAGATTATAATATATGAAAATTAAGTCACGTTTGGACCACTTGACAGTTCCACCAACAGTGTAATCTATATCTATGTATTATCTCTGCTAATTTGTTGAGTTTGAAGTGAGACCTCAGAATTATTTTACTTTGCATTTGTTTTTTAAAAAGTGATAGGGAACAATTTTTTTCATATAGTGGTTTATAGCTTGTTTTTTTCTTTTGAGAACTGTTTGTTAAAATTCTTTGACTGCTCTCAGAGAACTGGTTCTTATTTACAAAGTATTTTCCTCACTAAAACCCGGAGGGCCAGATAAATACAAATATGAGTAAACTGAGTCTCAGAGGATAAGTGGGCTAGTACAACAATTGAGAGTTGTGTGGTAGGCTTGTGTGACTCCAAGTTCAGGGTTCTTCAAATCCAGCCTCAGATACTCTAACTAGCTATGGGACCCAGATAAGTCACTTAACCCTGTTTGCTTCTATTTCCTCATCTGTCAAATCATCTGGAGAAGTAAATGGCAAATCACTCAGTATCTTTGCCAAAAAACCCCAAATGGGGTCACAAAGAGTCAAACATGACTGAAAATGACTTGAACGATAACAATACTTTGAAAGGTTTATTCTGCTATTATATGTAGGATGGAGTTGAAGAGCGAGAAACTTGAAATAGGGAGGCTAGTTAAGAGGCTACTATAATAAAGAGTCCAGGCAATGTGAAACAGATCAATATCATAAATATCATATTTGTGGTACATGTCGTTAATATCCTTCACGAGAGAGATGTCATGACAGACTAGTCTGCAAAGACATAATGGAAGGGGAGGATTTGGTACTGAGCCTTGAATGATGGTTAAGATTCTGAAAGGCAGGGAGGGGAAAAGTATTACAGTTTGTATAAGTGGTATGAGTAAAAACAAGGATGAGCTTTGGAAAGGCAAAGGATATAGTGAAAAAATGAAGATGAAGAGACTGAAGTTAGGGGGTCCTCTGTGTCTCAAAGTCCCAAGAGAGGCTGATCTACCCAAGGTCCCACAGCTAGGTAGTGGTGGAAACTTGATTTCATTCTCCATATAATCTGACTGCCAATTTAATGCACTTTCTGATACTTCATACCTTCCTATTTTTCTAACTGAGTTTTCTGGGTTTTGAAGAATATTCCCTCATCTTCTCTACTTCTGTGAATGAGAATGGTAGTAAAGCATGTACTTTCCATTTACTGGCACAGGAATAAACCCAGGATTGAATTAGATACTATACAAAGCATGATCTGAAAGATCCTCAGAAGCAATAGGAAGAACACTGGGTTTGAATTCAACCTCTGCTACGTATTTACCTGTGAGAACATAGGCAAGTCACTTAAACCCTCTGAGTCTCAGTTTTGTCATTTGTTTAAAAAATTGAAACCTCTTAGGCTTGATGACTTCTGAGGTTTCTTGTCCATCTATTTGCCATTTCTTTATCTAGAGTTCTAAATTTCATTTCAACTTTAATATGTAAGTATATATTTATAATATATTGTATTATATTGTATATTGTATTGTAATATATATGTAAGTATATATTGTATTGTAATATATATGTAAGTATATATTTATAAATGCATGTATACATATCAATAGATGATTTTGTTGTTGGAGAGACAACAGAGAGAAGAAGGTGGTCTTAGAATCAGGAATCTGAGTGGGACAACTTTGGCATATACTGATTGTGTGACAATAGGCAAGTTAAATAACCTCTCAGTGCCCCAGACAACTCTCTGATATTTTAAGTAGATAAATCTATGTTTGTAGCAGGACTTTTCTCAATTGGAGTTCCCTATGCTAAAGAAATTATGGGTGCAATTTTTTAAAAAGTTTGATGTAGTAAACCTTCTTTCCATTTAACAGGGAATAAGCTAAAGAAGAGGTATAACCATCCATTAAAGTTAGTCTTTTATGTTCCTTTGCTATTTTCAGAGATTGTACATCATAAGGGATGTAATTGTGATTTACATGCAGCTTTTTATGCTTTCTTGAAACAAAATTGATCAATAAAAATGTGTATCATTTAGAAACATAGTATGTTAGAGTTACAAGAAAATAAAGAACATAAAATGTTAGAGCTGGAACACATCTTTGAATTCATCTAATCTGACTCCTCCATTTCATTGATGGGAAAACTGAGGTCCAGAGAGAAGTGATTTGCCCAAAGTAAAAAGATAAATAGGAGAGTCAAGATTGGACTCCAAGTCTTCTTACTTCAAGTCCAGGGTTCTTTTCACTATTAGCATACTGAGGGAGACCAATACCACCTTGATGTTCTGTTATTTCAGTCATGCCTAATTCTTTGTAACCCCATTTGGAGTTTTCTTGGCAATGATTCTGGAGTGGTTTTCCATTTCCTTCTCCAGGTCATTTTACAGATGAGGAAACTCAATCAAACAGTGTTAAGTGACTTACCCAGGATCACATAGCTAGTAAATGTCTGAGGCTGCATTTGAACTCAGGTCTTCCTGACTCTAGGCCTAGTTGCAGGTATCCCTCCCTGCATGAATGTGTTTGCCCTCAGTTAATCAAAACTCACTTATACATAATAACCCATTCTGCCACCAGGATGAATAGCCAAGATATTACTATAGTATTCTGTATGTTAGTCTGTCATAGTTTCAGTATTTTGTGTCTTTGGGGTCTAACAGTTCTAATGGGTAGTATATCCAACAAATTCATTTTGAACTTTGAAATCAGAAACTCCCTGCAATATTGGCCAAAACATTTATTACTCGAAGGTCATTGAACTATTCCTACTTCCTCAGACAACTAAGAACGAAGTCTTTGGAAGTTAGCACTCATCATAGGGATTCTCAATGAGAAATGAAGAACCATTCATTTAAGCTTTGAGAATGTTCATATCTTTCCAGAAACACCCACAGAATTAATCTCAGATTAGAAGAAAGGTTTCTATAGATATGAGGATGAGTAGGGTAAAAGTAGACTTGCTGCTAAGCTGAGAGATCAGAAGATAATGAAGTTCCAAAGAGCTCAGAATACTAAACAGTGAAACCAGTAAAATGATTATGTAGGGGACAGTGTTTGTGGTAGGGGGATGGGATTGGGGAAAACTTGGTCTTGAATTCAAGAGATCTGGATTTTCTAGTCCTGGGTTTGTGATTGCCTAACTAAATTGTGACTAGCTCTGAGACATGTGCAAGATCCTACCTCTCTCTAAGTCTCAGTTTCCGTTTCTGTAAAAAGAGGAGTTGGACTAAATGAACCTTTCCAGTCCTACAATAAATTTTGTAACTGAATGGTTGAAAGACTTCAATATTCAGATAGATCTGTAATGGATCATTGATATAGGTACTCCTGATATGAGTCATAGGTTGCCAGAGAGGGTGATACCCCACCTTGGGGGGGATTCTGGAATAATCCAGGGGCAGTAGTAGCTTTAATTGAATTTGGGGGGCAACTGAATAAATTTAATTGAATAAAAATAAGGAAGCAGTGGAATTATAAGGAAAGAAGAGAGAAGATAAGAAAATTTTGAAAAACCATTCATACATGTTTCATCTGACATATAACAGAGTTAAAGTTACAATGATTACATTGTTTTCCAAATAAACACACAATATACAAGTTACAGCCAATCAGTGGTCAAATCTGCCCACAAGTCTTAACAAGCAAGTGTGGGCAGGTGAGCCTGTTATGCATTGTTGGGAAGTTCGGCATGCATCAGCAGGAATATGTACATGTAATGATTCGTTTACAATATGATACTATAAGGTTACATGATGCAGTATTGCATAATCAAAATGTCAATGCAATAAAAAACCCAACAAATTAAAATAAATTATTAAATTTAAGAAGAATCCTTTTAAAAATTATATTTTTCTTAAATGACTCAAAATTTTAAAAAAATTAAAGGGTTAAAGAAAGTAGATTTCCAGAGGGTCTCTGGTTGTTTTTTTTAGAAGGGGTCGATAAGCCAAAAAAATTGGAAACCTCTGTTATAGGTCATAATTCATTTGTGCTTTCTTATCCTATGAAATAGTTATCATTCCATAAATTTTCCTTAAAGTATGTACTCAACATGTTGGAAAGAACCTACAGGTCTTTTTACTCTTTTGTAGTTCCAGGTATTGCACTTCAGCTATCTCCCTGTCATATCTTACTATATGATAAGACCAACCACTTTTTCTCAACATGAATATCCTTGATGATATATTTGGCTTCATTTCCTTTTAGCAATATGCTACAGTCTACTCACTCTAATAGTTTCATCTTGGGTCACTGGCAAGTTTAATGCTTCTGATATTGTGGTGTTCCATGATTAAACACCATATAGCACCACGGGGAGAATACTGGTGTTAAAAAGATGGGCTTTTGTGGTAGAGAGCAGCTTGGGATCTTTGCAAGTACTGCATAATTTCCCAAATGTGATCTAGCTTGATCTCTTCCACCTACTCAAATCTCCTATTGGGTCAAATGTCTCTTAAAAATAATTAGTTTTCCCTTTATAAAAGTTGTTGGAGGACAATCATACCAACATGAGTTTAGTAGAGTTGACTTTTAATAATGTTAGAATTAAAATCATGTCCCAATTGATAAGACTACAGGGAGTCTTGTTTTGTATGTAATCAAAACAAAGAATATCTTTTTAAAAAATTCAGGAGATGTAATTTTAAAATATCTATGAAGCTAAAAAAGGCAGAATCTGTACTTCTTTTATAAGTAATAATTACATAAATATAAAGGGTCATATAATAAGAGTAGAAGAGAATGTGATACCTATCATGACAATATCTAGGGGAATTTTTTTTTTACCCAAAATAGACATCACAAAGATAGACTATTATTCCACTTCAATTAAATCCAAAATCTTTCTTTTTTTTTATTTTAATTTATTTATTTAATTTTTTTACATTCATCTTCACAAATTTTTGAGTTCCAAATTTTCTCCCCTTTTATCCCCTCCCCCCACCCCAATACCCCAAGCAATCTAATTTTCCCTATCTCCAATATGCCCTCTCTTCTGTCATCTCTCCCTTCTCTTGTCTCCATCTTCTCTTTTCTCCTGTAGGGCCAGATGACTTTCTATTCCTCATTAACTGTATGTCTTCTTTCCTAGTTGCAACAACCATACTAAACAGTTGTTCCTAAAATTTTGAGTTCCAAATTCTCCCCATCCCTCCCTCCCCACCCATTCCCTTTGGGAAGGCAGGCAATTCAATATAGGCCATATCTGTGTAGTTTTGCCAATAACCTCCCTGATAGTCGTGTTGTGTAAGACTAACTGAATTACCATCCCTCCTAACCTGCCCCTCATTGTTTCTCTTCTGTCTTTTGATCCTGTCCCTCCCCAAGTGTTGACTTCAAATTGCTCCCTCCTCCCTTTGCCCTCCCTTCCATCATCCCGCCCCTTGCAATATCTCTTTCTCCCCCACTTTCTTATACTGTAAGATAGGTTTTCATACCAAAAGGAGTGTGCATTTCACTCCTTTGTTTAGTCAAATGTGATGAGGGTAAACTTCTTGTTTTTTGTTTTTTTTTTCTCAGCTCTCCTCTTTTTCCCTCCACTAAGAAAAACTCCTACCTACCTCTTAAATGACATATAGTTACCCCCCTTCCCTTTCCCTCCCCCTACATTTCTCTCTCACCATTTACCCTAGTTTCTTTTAAGGTATGGTCCCCTCCTATTCAGTTCAATCTGTGCTCTCTATCTCTGTATGTGTGTGCATGTGTGTATGTGTGTGCATGTGTGTACATGTGTATGTGTGGTCCCACCAACTACCCAGATACTGAAAAGTTTTAAGAGTTACAAATATTGTCTTTCCATGTAGGAATGCAAACAGTTCACTCATGGTAAGTCCCTTAAGACTTCTCTTTGCTGTTTACTTTTTCATGCTTCTTCTCATTCTTGTGTTTGAAAGTCAAATTTTCTTTTCAGCTCTGGTTTTTTCATCAAGAATGATTGAAAGTCCTCTGTTTCATTGAAAGACCATATTTTCCCCTGAAGTATTATACTCAGTTTAGCTGGGTAGGTGATTCTTGGTTTGAGTCCTAGTTCCTTTGACTTCTGGAATATCCTATTCCACGCCCTTCGATCCCTTAATGTAGAAGCTGCTAGATCTTGGGTTATCCTGATTGTATTTCCACAGTACTGGAATTGTTTCTTTCTAGCTGCTTGCAAGATTTTTTCCTTGAGCTGGGAGTTCTGGAATTTGGCCACAATGTTCCTAGCAGTTTCTCTTTTTGGATCTCTTTCAGGTGGTGATCAATGGATTCTTTCAATACTTATTTTGCCCTCTGGTTGTAGAATGTCAGGGCAGTTTTCCTTGATAATTTCATGGAAGATGATGTCTAGGCTCTTTTTTTGATCATGACTTTCAGGTAGTCCCATAATTTTTAAATTGTCTCTCCTGGATCTATTTTCCAGGTCAGTTGTTTTTCCCATGAGATATTTCACATTCTCTTCCATTTTTTTGTTCTTTTGGTTTTGTTTGGTGATTTCTTGGTTTCTCGTAAAGTCATTAGACTCCATCTGTTCCATTCTAATTTTGAGAGAACTATTAAATTCAGTGAGCTTTTGAGCCTCTTTTTCCATTTGGCTCATTCTGCTTTTGAAAGCATTCTTCTCCTCATTGGCTTTTTGAACCTCCTTTGCCAATTGGGTGAGCCTATTTTTCAAGGTGTTAATTTCCTCAGCATTTTTTTGGGTCTCCTTTACCAAGGTATTGACCTGTTTTTCATACTTTTCTTGCATCTCTGACATTTCTCTTCCCAGTTTTTCCTCCACCTGTCTAACTTGCTTTTCAAAATCCTTTTTGAGCTCTTCCAGGGCCTGAGCCCACCCACCACCCCCCTGGGGTGTCTGGGGTACTGAGGCCCCACCCTCCACGTCTTTCCCTGATGGCAAGAATACGTCCTCATCTTCGTCAGATCCGAAGGTCGGGATCATTTGCATTTGTTGGAAAAAAACTCTCTAAAGTCTTATTTTTCTTCCCTTTTCTAGGCATTTTCCCAGCCAGTTACTTGACTTCTGAGATTCCTTTCCACCCCTGCCTGGATCCGCCCAGCTAGTGCTTGGCCTCTGAGATTTAAATGGGCTTTCCTCCTGCTGGCTGTCAATCAGTGAGCTTTAGTTCAGGTGCTGGGGTGGGGCCAGGGCTGCCTCCGAGACTCTGATCCCTCGGGGGGCTTTATGCAGAGACTCTCCGGAATGGAGCGGGTGGGGGCGGGGTGGGGGGCCCGCCTCCCAATCTCAGCTCCCCTGGGGGTCCTGAGCAGAAGCCTTCAGCAACAGAGCGGGTTGGGGGCAGGGCCGTCTCCCGGGCTCAGCTCCGTCAGGTTTTATGCAGGAATCTTCCGTAATGAAGATCCTGCCTGCTGTTGGGGGATTCCTGAGTCCTGGGCCACTGCCGCCTCAGCCCCAGCCCACGCCTCTGCTGCCGCCGCTTCCTGCCCCATCCCTGCCGCCACCGCTTCCTCCCGAGGGGGCCCGAGTCACGGAGACGCCCCGCTTCCCCTCTCCTTCAGCCCGGCCTCTCTCATTGACCTGTCGCTTCTGTGGGCGGAGGGGCTTTCCCGGCTGCTGGAGCTTCCTTCTCTGAAGCCTGCTCGGATCAGCTTCTCTGCAGCCCCGGCCAGGGCAGCGCTGGGGGTCGGGTTTACTTTCCGGGGCGCGCCGGACCCTGGGGACGGGTCTTCAGGGCTCCCCGGAACGGAAATCTCTTCCACTCTGCTTCTGCACACCTTGGATTCACCCAGAAGCTATGGGGGACTCTTTTTACATTAATTCTATGGGCTTTGGTTTCGGAGCTCGTAAACGTGCGTCCTTCTACTCCGCCATCTTGGCTCCGCCCCCCCAAAATCTTTCACAGGAACAAAATCAATGTAGCTAGGCTAAGTGTTGATTGAAAAATATCTTTGTGTCAAATATTTCTTCTAGGGGTCTGATATACAAGAGATTTAGGGAATTATTACAAATACATAAGATTCAGAGGCGTTCCACAATGAAAAAGGTGGTCAAAGGATCAAAATAACTGGTTCTAAACCAAAGAATTCTAGGCTGTTGACAACTATATGAAAGATTGCTCCAAAGCACTAATAGTAAAAGAAATGGAAATAAAAACAGGTTTCACCATACATTTAGAAAATTGCAAAGATGACAAAAGATGGAAATACAATTCTAGAAAGCCTGTGGGGAGGCAAGTAGTGTAGTATGATATTAATAAAAGTGTGAAATGGTTCAGCCATGCTGGAAAGTAATTTGGAATTATGCTAATAAAAAGGTAACTAAATGTTCATACCTGTCAGAGGTAGCTCTAACACCAACACTTTTCTGAGCTCAGAATTGATATTGGGACAAAATGAGGTACTCACTTTGAACAGTTAACAGTAGGAAGCTTGCTTTGCCATAGCACAAAGTTAGAATATGCTACAATGATACATTGGTAATTAGCTTGTCTGAATGTGACCCCACCCCAACTGACCAGTTTGCATCTTTTTGGAAATTTATCCAATCCTCATGGGTCATCTCCAGTCATCCTGATCAATATCTGGTCATTAGACCCAGGTGGCTCAGGAGGAGAAAGTGAGGTTGGTGACCTTGCATAGTCCTGCCTCACTCAAAACAAAGTCAAGTGCAAGTCATGTCATTTCTCTGATGTCACAGTCTTCTTCAAAAACGAAAAATGAACACAGACAGATCCAATCCTCAGGATTATGGTGAAGGATATGTGACTCTTTTGATCTCCAGGAGTCTACCAAGTGTAAAAGGCCCTCTGACCTCCTTGTGGAGGTTCTGTTGTGGCGGGGATATTTTCTGCCTTTGCTTTACCACAAAGCTGCTTTATCTTCCTTTCGAGAAAGGTAATCCGTAAGCATTATGGAAGGAGGAAGCACCTGTACCTCTCTGGGTGGGGGAAAGCAAATAAGCCCTGGTAAATATTATTCCTGAATATGAAGAATCCAGAGATACATGGGAAAACATATGTGAACTGAAGTACATTAAATTAAGTAGGACCAGAAAAGAATATACAAAATGACACAAGAATATAAATTGAAAGATGGATAAAATGCAACTGGATTCTAAAAAAAGAGTAGTAACTTACCCAGAGCGATTTGTAGGTATTCAATACATTGCTTGACTAGATTTGATTTTCCTCACAAAAAGTGTGTGATCCTCTGAGCAAAAGAGATTAACAACTAGAGAACATTTCAAGATGGCAGATTCTGTCTTAATATAAATATGAGTTTCATCATAATTAGTCCTGCCTAACAATGGAACTGGCTGCCTCTGGATGTAGTGAGTTTTCTAAGGCTGGAAACTTTCAGGCAGAGGTTTGTCAGAGACTGTTTAGTGAGCAGAATGTTGGACTAAATATCTCTAAGATTCTGAGAATGATATGGTCAAAATTCTAAGGCTCAATGAATATGAGGATTTTTCTCCCATTTTGTCTTAGCCACCAACCCTGTGATTTCTATAGATCTTTTCTCTTTTCACTACTGATACAATCTGTAACACATGCCCATCTCTTCACTGACTTTTTGAAGTTTCTCTCTGTTCCCCCTCTTCACCTCTTTCTGAGTCTTCAGAATGAATGGACATTATTTTGATTACTGAAAGACTTGCACATCTCTTGGTAAATGGAAATATGCCTCGTGTTTCTTTTGTAATGACTGTCTCTGACAGAAGATGAGAAATCATTTTCATAGGGTTCCCTTTCCTTTAATGGTGGCATTATATAGTGGAGAAACAGCCAATCTTGAAGTCAGAATGACAGGTTCAAATGTTGCCTATGACACATACATTCTCTGTAACCTTGGGTAAATCACTTATCTGTTAGTGTTCTGGGCAACTTTTTAGAACTATGAGTTGCAGAGAACCACCCTGCATTGGTAGAAGAAATTTCCTCGCCAAGGAGTTGCCTATATAAATGAAATTCCAAGACTAACCCCTTTTCCTAATTTTTTTTTTACAAGGGGAAGAGATTTACTGCATAATTTCTCTACAGAATTTCTAAAGAAAACTTTATGATGTCTATATGAAAATTAAAGCTAAAGAAACTTTGCTGTCTCATCAGGGACCCAATTTGTTCTTTCCTTTTCCATCTCCTGAAATTCTTTCAATGAACAAGGATTTATTAAGTGCCTTGCATATACCAGACACTGAGCTGTGAGTACAGATATACAAGAAAGAAATAATCTTTGCTCTCGGAAAGCTTACATTCTAATAGGGAGACAAAAAATACCTGTTTAAATATACAGAATAAATCTAAAGAGAATAAATACAAATGCAAGATAATAATGGCAAGCATTTGCATTATACTGTAAGGTTTGCAGAATACTTTATGTGTGATCTTTACAGTTGATCTGCATAACATTAGAAAGAAAGGTGTTTCAGGAAAGGCTTTATGGAGAAGGTGGTACTTCAGCTGCATTTTAGCGAAAGAGGGATTCTGTGAGGTGGAAGTGAAAAAGCAATGCATTCCTGGCATGGGAGACGGGGAGATGGCCAGTGCTAAGGCACCGCAATGGAAGCTAGAGCTACTTAGATGCCATCTCCTCCAGGGATTCTTCATTAATTCTGCTCAGGTCTTCACATAGCCCTTTGTCCATACCTCTTTAATGTACTTAGCCTATATTAACTATGAATACTACAGTTGTCTCTGTATATGTAATATTCTCCTACTTAAGTTCCACATAGGCTGAGAGATGGTTATCTAAAATCTGACTCTCTCTTTGTGCCTAACACAAATCTTAACAAATGTTTTTTGAGTGAATTAATCTTTGAATTAATGTCTCCTTGTAAACTCCACTGATGATCATTCTCCCACACTTTTAACTATCAGGGATGCTGCCAGTTTTGCTTTTGCCAGTGATTATGATGGTTTTCAGAGAAGAACATGTTCCTTTCTTGTTCATTCCATCTTTTGGCAATCATTCCTTAAGGCATCAGTCAGAAACAGATTGCATACAAATGTATTTCTGTGAAGGAGGAGCAAGAGGACCATCTCTTGGTCCTCTATCTCTCCAGTGACAGAACTTACTTTTTCATAATTTTTTATTCAGAAGGAGCTTCATAGAGCACCTATCATCTTTTATTCCCATTTTAGAGATCAGGAGATGAGGTCCAGAGAGGGAAGGAGGAAGGGGAAAGCATTTACTTAGCACCTATTAAATATCAGTCACTCCGTTAAGTGCTTTACAAATACTACTTCAGTTGATTCTTGTAGCAGTCTGCTCTCCATTTTACAGTTGAAGAAACTGAAGCAGACAGCAATTAAGTGACTTTCCCCAGGTCACACAGCAAATAAGTGTCTGAGGTCAAATTTGAACTCAGGTCTTCCTGACTCCAGACTCAGTGGTATGTCTCATGTACCCTAGGGGGACTTGGGGATTTACTCTAAATTACTCTGAATAAAGAGCCGAGGCCTCTTGACCTCTACACCATGCTGTGTAGTATGCCTATGAAGTCATATGAGATGTTTTGGGACATTGTATCTCTCCCTAGATCAAACTCAACATATCCTAAGCAACAGTTCCTTCTTAAACCTGCTCCTCCCAGATTCTCTGTTTCTGTTGAGATCACAGCTAACCTTCTACTCACCTACTTTCACAACCTAGACTTTTCTCTTCCCTCATTTCCTCTATGCTCAATTTGTCAATCCCTGTCATTTATACTTTCACTCTCTCACATCTGTCTCTTCTCTACACCTAAGAAACTCTTATCCTAGCTTAAGACTTCATCATTTCCTAAATGTATTATTTTATTTGGAGGATTATTTTGTTGATTAGTAATCATTTCTCTTCTCTGCTTTCCATCTTTCCCTACTCTGAAAAAGAGAAAAACAAAACCCCATACCAAATATGGATAGTTAATCAAAACAAATTCCTACATTGACCTTGTCCAAAGTTTACAAGAAAGGAAAGATAAGTCTCAGATCTGGTTTTAATCAAACAAACAAAACTTTCTTCAAAGCTAATGTTCTCCCTATGTTCTGTGAAGCTTTCTCTGATCACCCCAGTTGCCAATACTCTCTTCCACCTCAAAATACCTTTTATATTTATTTGTAAACACTTTTTGTTGTAATGTCCAGTAGACATTTTGAATTTGTATTTCCAGTGCCTTTAACATCATAGGCAGGTAATAAATACTTGTTCAATTGAATTGAATTGTATTCCTTGCTTGGGGTTGAGAGATCCTTTTTGGGTAAGGGACTCAGAAACTTCTAGAATTGAAAGTGCTCATTGAATCCCTTCTTTAAAACCATTCCTAAAAGGGAATCTGTCATCTCCTGGGACAGTGCATTCTACTTTTGGAGTGATCTAATGGGAAGGAAGGGTTTTTTGGTTTTTGTTTTTTCCCCTGATATTAAGCCTAAATTTGCCACTTTGAAACTCATCTCCCCACTTCCTCCTCCCAGTTGTTCCCCTATGGGACTAAACTGAATGAGTGTAATTCTGCTGCCTTCTCATAGACATTCATGTACTTGACTACAACTATTGGAAAAGATCAAGGGCAAAAGGAAAAGGAAATAGGAGGATGAGCCGTATAGAAATATCAGGGAAACCACAAATGTGAACTTGAATAGACTTTGAGAGAGAGAGGAGAATAGAAGGGCCTGTGTACTGCGGTTCATGGGGTCACAGAGTCAGACAACTGAACAACAAAAAAAATCATGTCCCATCTGTGTCTTCTCTAAATAATCTACAAATATCTCCAAGTCAAATATTCCCAGTTCCTTTAACTGCTCCTCCTGTGATACAGACTCAAGCCCCTTCACCATTCTGGTTATCCTCTTCTGAACCCACTCTGGCTTATCATCATCCTTCCTATCTGTGGTGCCTAGAAATGAGTGCAATATTTTAAATGTAATCTTACCAGTACAGAGTTCGACGGAACTATCACCTCCTTATTCCTGGAAGTTATGCGTCTCTTAATGCAGCCCAAAATCTGATTGTTGGGGTTTTTTTTTGGCTGCCACATCATTTCACTGACTCATATTGAGCTTATAGCCCACTAAAACCTCTAGATCTTTTTTTATTTTCAAAAAAAAAATTGTTTTCTAGCCAAGCTTCCCCTTTCCCATCTAATACTTATAAAATTTATTTTGTAACCCAAGTTTAAAGCTTTATATTTATCCTTCCTGAATTCCATATTATTAAATATGTCCAACTACTCTAGATTTCAAGTCAATTTTAGCCTGAACTGCATTCTACACAGGTCATTCTTCCTTTGATCATATTGTTCACCTTGTTTCACCCACTACCCTTTATGTTCATAAATTCTACCCCTTATTCAAGCTACAGCTCTTCCATGTCCCTCCTCTTCTAGGAAGCCTACCTTGATACCTTCAGGTGACAAGAATCTCTCCCATCTCTGAGTTTCTCTACTAACCATTGTTTTGCTCTGCCATCAAGTGTTCTGATGATACCTTATGTTGGGTGAATGTCTCTGTTGTACACAACTAGACTTTGAGGGATAGATGATTCATCTTAATACTTACCTATTTTTCACAAATGAGCAGTAAAAATTCCCATATTTCTAGGCCATTGCATCTTGTTTAATTCTTGTGTGTCCTTATAGATCCTTCATAGGAGATTTACTTAGAGTAATGAAGAACTTCCTCTAGATCTTTAAATAATGTGTGGGTACCAGAACAGTACTTGAGCTATCCACTCATAAAGTCTCACTCACATTGCATATTTTACCACCTCTATTTTGAATCATATTATCCTTAGATGGTGTGCTTTACTCTACTTCTTATGGTCAAGATACTATTGTTAGCATAAGTGAAACCACAGTGGAGGCACAGTGGATAGAACAGTGAGGCTGGAGTCAGAAAGACCCAGGTTCAAATCCTAACTTAGACATTTATTAGTTACGTGAACTTGGGCAAGTCACTTAACATCTGCCTGCCTCAGTTTCCTCAATTGTAAATGAGGATCATAATAGTACCTATTTCAAAGGATTATTATATAGATGAAAATAATTAACATATGTAAAACTTTTTTGCAATCTTTGAAGAGACGTTAACATGAAGTATTGTTATTTTAATTTTCTAGCTTTTACTAAGTCATATTGATAGTCTGATTTCAAGGGGAGAAGAAAAAACAATGAGGAAACTACTATAATTTTGCATTGCTGTGGAATGCTGCTACTTTCTTAGGTTGATGGTCAGGTCCTATTTCTTCCTTTTCCTTCATGGGGTAATTAGAGATTAAAATCAAACAGTATGCTGTGAAATGTTAAATCATGTAATGAAAATCATAAACTCTGTAAGAGTTCAGAGAAAGTATAGATTGTGGACTATATCAGTCAGGGAAGCCTTCCCCTAGTAAGTGGACTGTTAAAAAGGCATGATATTTAAATCTACAGGATGAAAGTATCATTGGGGAGATAAAATTAAAAATGAGAAATTATGAAGGGCTGAAATATAAATGGCAGTCTTGTGTTGTGGAAAAGCACTACACTTAGAACAGTCAAATGAAGAGTGAATCCTGGATCTGCCATGTATATAAAGATCTAGCTGTTTCTCCTGAAGCAATCACTTCCTCTCTCTCATCTTGTTTCATCTTTTCCAAAATAATGGAATTGGAATAGATATTCTCTAAGGCATCCTGCAGCTATAACATTCTGTGACCTATATTTTCAAGTCCTTTATAACCCAAACATTTTATGATGTAAGATCTATGAACTTCTGGGAAGAAAGAGCTATGAGGATGGAAGGGTCATTCAAATAATTTAAACAAGCACTTTTAAAAACATCGCTTTGTTCCAAATGTTGTGCTAAAGGATGTATTGTATATTTGTTATTTTATCATTACATTTCCTGTATACATTCTCAAGTTGTATGATTCTGGTCTGTCTTTCCATCATCTTTTCATAGCAGATTTACCCAATACATTAGAAGCTTTCCTCTGATGCCTCATCATAATGTGGAGTTGACCCTGTATTTTTGAAGTCTATGCCTACAGGGCATAGACTTCCAGGGTGAAGAGAGTTTGGGTGAGGTGACAGATTATATATCTGTTTCCCAAGAACAAGTTTATCTAAATACAGAGATTCATACCACCAAAAAGTTGGCTATCAGGTGATTAATTTCTTTTACTTATGGAAATCTAGGAAGTGGACAAAACCACAAAATTGTTAACCCTGTTAGGGGAAGGACAAAAACAAAATGTGATGCAGTCTCTTTCCTCAAGCAGATTATAATCAAATAAGAAGTTATGAGGCACATTGTTATAATGCATACATAGGGAAGACATGAAGTGCTATGAGAGATTTGAGGATAAAAGTTTCAATTCCAACTGGAAAGTTCAGGCAACTCTATAAAGGAGGGAACATGATAGTGTGGAAAAAGCAATGACTGGAGTTGTAGGGGTTCAAATCCCACCTCTGACTCTCACTACATGTGTGATCTTCCACAAATCACTTACCTTTTTTGGACCTCAGGTTTCTCATTTTAGAGTGAGAAAGTTGAACTAGAAAACCCCTGGGATCCCTTCCAGCTCTAGACATAGGAACCCAAGGAGTCTTACCTCAGTCTTAAAACAAGTAGCATTTCAGTAAGAATGGAAGTTGTCTGGAGGAGCCATCCCATGCCTAGCATATAATATGAGCATGGGTATATTTCTCTACAGCATAAGAGTATGGAGTGATGCCCAGGAGATAAATTTGACTGGAGGATAGACATTATGCTCAATAATTCTTCTAATAGATATAAAGAACATTTTTTTTACTTGTCAGTGTATCATAGACACCAAACTATTACACCTCTTGATCTGGTTTCTTAGAAATGTAATTCCTAGCAATATTTTCATTCTATTATAACTAAGCAATTTGGAGTGCACGCTAATGATATTCCCCTTATTTTGGTTTTCATTCCATTGGAAGAATGGATTTTTAGCATTTTGGTTTGACTTGGTTTGGGGACCAGGCTATGGAACTTCCTTCAGGTCTATACTTTGAACCTAAACCTTGTTACAGTGAGCCAACAGTAGAGAAGGCAAGAAGTAAAGGAGAGAGAGAACTAAGGAGAACCATGTGCAACAGACTATTAATTGGTCTCTGCATGCCGATATTAGTCTGGAAGATTTCCATGCAACTGGATGGTTCTGCTTGCCCCGCCTGAAGATCTGGCCAGTCTGACCCCCTGCTGAGGGGCACTCAGGTATATACCTCTGCTCTACTGTAACTCAAAAGAAGCTGAAATTGTCCTTTCTGGTTTTTGAGATAACAGGCTGCTTTGCATGAAAGAGTTGCTGGTTGTTGGGGAGGTTGTTGTAGATCATAGAATGTTAAAGACCTGAATGAAATCTCAGGAATCATCTAATTTAGTCCCCTCAATTTGAAAGAGGAGTAAACTAAGAGAGACAGTAGGGAAAATATTTATTGCAAATTAGACCTGAGATTTACAGACTTCCCAGTTTATTGTTCCAGGGGGCAACTGACAGAAACCACATAGTATAGTGTAATAGACATTGGACTAGAGATCAAGAGAACTTAATTCTAGTCCTGATTCTAGCAGTGATACTACCTGTGTTATCGTCATTCAGTCGTTTCCAATTCTTCATTACCTCATTTGTTATTTTCTTGGCAAAGATATCAATTTACCATTTTCTTCTCCAGCTCACTTTATAGTTAAGGAACTGAGGCAAATAGGGTTAAGTGACTTGCCCAAGGTCACACAGGTAGTAGTGTCTAAGTCTGGATTTCAACTAAAGTCCTCCTGATGCCAGGGAAGCACTTTATCCACTCTGCTATCTAGTCACTGTACCACCTAGTTGCCCTGCTACTTATGTGGTCTTGGCCAAATCATTTCACCTCTTTATACCTCGTTTCACATCTGTTAAATGAACCCAATGAACTTGGTGATCTTTTAAGTTCATTTCCAATTCTAATATTTAGTGTTAGAATTCTTCTGACTTAAGTTCTCTGCTGTCACTTTCTAGGACTCCTTCTAGCTGTAATAATCTACAAATATATAATAATAGGAGACCCTTTCGTGTATGAACTAAACTAGGTGGCCACTGAGATACTTTCCAACTCTCCAGTTTTGTGATTTTGTGAATTCTTGTTTCTCTGTCCTGCAGTGCTTTGTATGTAGGGTGGTTAAATGAATGAGTGGCCAAACATAAATATGCCGAAAGTTGGCCATTAGCAAATTCTCATTAGCCATCTGGGTCCTTTGTTATCTTAACAAACATTAAATCACCTTCAAAATCTGATACAGACATATTAGGAGAAACTACAACCAACATTCAAGCTCTACAAGGGATGCAGTAAACATTCCATATCTCACACCAACCCGTATCCCGTGCCTTTTCCTAAGCAGGACACGGTCCTAAGAAACCTTGCAGACCTGTGGGAATATGACTCAGTCCCACATTTATTGTTCTGAAGGGGCTTTCCATTTTGATTTAAGTTCAGTAAGCGTCAGGATAACCAGGAAGGCATCTAAGATTCTTGCTGGAATGTAAATGCTGTGCCAGGCCCTTCCTAAAAGGGAGTGATTCTGGCCAAATGGCCAAGAGTGTGGTGAAGAGAGGGGGAAGTAATTGTTAATATGCCAGCATCTATGCTACTGCTGTATGAATTATTCTCAGTTAGGGGTCAAGATTTAGTGCTATAGGTAATTCAGAACCACAGACAGATCCTAGTACTTATCAGATAGTATTTCTTCAGTATAAGAAATAGTATGATATAAGCAAAAAATTTCCCATTTGCTGTATGACTTCAGACTGGTCATTTCCCCTTTCTTTACCTCATTTTATACAGTTATTGACTAAATAACTCTTAAAAGTCTCTTTAAGCCCTAAATTCTTATTCCATTTTTAATTCTTCTGATTTTTTATGTGCAGTAATTGCATGTCAGCAGTTAGATTGTAAGCTTGTTGATAGAAGAGATGGAATCTTCTTGTCTCTTCTGCCATATGTACATGTTGAGCAGAGTGGGCATTCAGTAGGAGCATGTGGAATTGATTTAGTTAAAAACACCTAAGTCTTGACCTAACTTTAAACACCTAAAAACACCTAACATCTGTCATTGGCTAGCTTTGTAACATTGAGCCTGTCACTTAGTCAGTCTGTTTCTCAGTTTCTCAAACATGAGGACATTTGCTGCATCATCTTTAAAGTCTTTTTCCATATTTTGCAGTCCAAATTTTACATACGATTTTTACATTCTAATATCCCTTACAAATATTATGTTCTGCATTCTATACACTAAGGAGCCTTCTAGCTCTGATAACAAATGTCCTATATTCAACCATTCTATTTTTGCCATTTGACCCTGCAAAAATTACTTAACTTTCTTATGCCTAAGTTTCTTCACTTCTTCAGTTGAGATGATAATCTCTCCAACTGCCTCCAGATGACATAAGACAATCAGTGTAAAGAACTATATAATGCATAAAGTATGGAAATGGGAGCGGTTGTTATTGTTTCCGTCTGACTACTGCCTCTCTACTGGGTTGCCCCCAGGAGACTCTCCCATGAAACAGGTATATGGGGAAAGTCTCCTGCTAACAATGGGCATAAACCAAAAGCCCATTCTGTTTGTGGCTCCCCAAAGTTTAACCAGACGATTATGCTCTACTGAACGAAGTGACAATGATGCTGCCGAGAGTAATTAAGTCCAAGTAGAATTGTTAAGGCCTGCCTGTTTGGAGAGGATAGACTCACCCATGAATATTATTATCTTCCTGCTGTGTCTTTCCCCAGCATTGTAAAAAGAGTTGATTTGGGGCCTGAGAAGCAACAGATCCTTTGGCTAGTTAGTGCCCTTACATAACAAATGCTACTCCACTGTGAAATGCGCACTGGGCTCATCTCTTTGGGAGTAGAAAGGGGTCAGACTGACTTGTTAGGATTTGGGGTGATTTCCTGATTCAGGCCTCTGCTTGGTAGGTCAGTGGAGAAAAGTAATTTTATACAAGGTGTTTCAGAGAAAACTTTATTGGAGGAGGTACTGTCATAGTGTGAACATAGAATGTCAGAGATGAACAGGATTTTAAGGATCATCTAATCCAATGGCCTCATTTCTGAGAAGAGGAAGTCAGAGACTTGAGTTAGGGAATGGCTTCCCCAAAGTCATACAATAAATTATCAGCAAAACTGGGACTGGAATCCAATTCTAAGGTTCTTCCCCCTATATTGCCTTCTTTTCAGAATAATGCCTTTCTATTCTTTGAGGATGGCAGGACAGACCTGTGAGCTTCCATGTCAACAATTTTAAATGCAGAAAACTCCCAAGTATACTTTCCAAAGAGCTGAATTTTGAGCTAAGGGACTTTCCAAAATCTGTAAAAGCTAATGCCTAGGAATACCCACACACTGCGCACAGATGTGCGCGCGCACACACACTCACACTCAATATGTATGTACACACATTCACTCAGAGACATACACATGAATGCACAATTCTTAAAACAGAACTGCTCTTAAAAGTCAGGAGCACTGAAGTTGAACACTTAGTGCTGTATGTGTTCGTCCTTCTTTGCCGAAGAAGACCATGCCATCAGAGAAGTGATGACATGGCTTACACTTGACTTTGTTTTGAGTGAAGGAGGGCTGTGCAGGTCACTAGCCTCACTTCTTCTCCAGAGCCATCTGAATCCAATGACCAGATATTCATTAGGATTACTAGAGATGACCCAGGATGAGGCAACTGGGGTTAAGTGGCTTAACCAAGGTCACACAGCTGGTGAGTGTCAAGTGTCTGAGATGAGATTTGAATTCAGGTCCTCCTGACCTCTGCACTGACCTAGCTGTCCCATTATAAGAAAATATGAACTCCTTGAGGGAAGGGAGTGTTTTACGTTGCTTTGCATTGGCAATTAAGTGCTTATTAGATTAAAAAAAGCATTGGAAGTATCTCATACCTATGCTGTTCTATTATCAATAGTAATTTTTCATATACATGTATGACTTTTTATACATTGTGATACTTTCACAAATATGACAGATATTTCAAAGGTCCAGTTTTCAGTATAAGTCATTTTCAGTACAAGATAAAAATAATGAAATGGGCAAGCATCTCTCTCAGAAAGTCTTTTTCAGTAAGAATGGTAATGAAAGAGATAGTGCTGTATAGATACATAGATGGATAGATAGATATCTGTATATGTATCTTCATGTGTGTACATATGTGTATACAGACACATATATGTCTATCTTTCAATCTATCTATATATCTATATACACTATATCTATATCTATCTATCTGTCTATATCTATATATCTATCTATATCTATCTATATATCTATATACGTAGATATGTCTACGTATATAGATATAGATATATTTATCCTCTAAATGTTTATTTTCTAGGCCAGAAGCCCTGGGCTTTGATGGTGACTTGAGACTACAGGGCCAAGTCTTTAGAGATGTGTGAAGGCTACTGATTATTTGGTCCTTCCTGCCTCCAGAGGCAGCTATTGTTTTTGTTTTTCTTTGCAAAATAGGGCAAATTAGGCAAGTCGTTTGGTTTCACTTTGGCAACCAGACATTGAACAATGCAGCTCCCCACACACTCACCCTGCAAAAGGCAGGGGAGACTGAATATAAGAAGTCTATAACACATGATTATCACTACTTCCCAGTGTCTATCATGTATACATGCCAAAGTTCTCCTCCCTCCCCAATTTAGTGTTTTCATCAAATATGTATGACACTGATTGTAGATCAGAGCAACGTAAAGGGAGCTCCAAAAAATCTTCAATCAATTCTATCAATCCTTGGGAGCATATAAGATGTGAAAGGAATACTGTGTATAGTGACTGCTATGTGATGAGTGCTTAACAAAGGCTTGTTCATTACTTGTGTTTGATCTCATCAGTTCCTTGCCTTTTTTCTTCTACTCCTCTCATGTTGATCTCACCCACTCCCCTAAAAATACTCCAAAAACAACACCCCCCCAAAGTGTCATGTAACTAGAAATGTGAGTGTAGCATAAGGAAAATAATGTTGGAGAGAGACAATGGGGTAGATTGTCTAGAGACAAGTCTTGGAGTCAAGAAGACCAGAGTTCAGATGTGACATCTGATACTTAGTGGCTGGGTAATTCTGGAAAAGAAGCAGCTAGATGGTTCAGCAGATAAAGCATTGAGCCTGGAGTCAGGAGTACCTGAGCTCAAATCCAGTCTCAGACACTTATGAGCTGTGTGACCCTGGGCAAGTCATTTAATCTCTGTTTGTCTTAATTCATTGGAGAAGAAAATAGCAAACCACTCCAATATCTTTGCTAAGAAAACCCCCAATGGGACCATGAAAAGTCAGTTATGACTGAACAACTAGGCAACAGCAACCTCTGGAAAAGTCACTTAACCTCTTAGTGCTCCAAGAATCTCTCTAATATTAGACATTGTAGAGGGAGTATCCTCATTTGAAAATTTATGCTAGTAAAATTATGGATTCTATCTACCTTCTGTCTAGCTATGTAAACAACACTGAATTGCTAATAGGGAGACTACAGTTTATGTCCTGACTATAACATATTAACTAGCTATATGATTGGCTGAGTCACATTTTTCCCATGCCTAAGTTTCCCCATCTGATGAGAGGGTTGAACTATATGGTCTTTTTAGTTCCCTCCCAGCTCTAGCATTCTGTGTTCTAAGATTTCTTCCAACCATTGCATTCTTTATTCTAATAGAATTCCCATATCTGTCACTGTTATCCCCTCTTACATTTTTACACACCAGGATAGTTATACTTCAGACTGGTCACTTTCTTTTAACATTATCAGTTCAATTCACTTCAACAAGAATTTACTGATAGCTAGTTGAGTAAAATACGGGACTAATCCTGAGTTTAGCTTTTTGCCTATGAGCTGTGAAAGTGAAGGTATAGAGTGCATTGGTGAGAGAGGGGGGCTGGCAAGTATATCATGTGTACATGGATGAGAAAAATATGAGGTGAATCTTAAAAGATAGAGTGGTGTCATCTGACCGTGGGGGATCTTGAATGCCAAAGCAAGCAATTTATGCTTTATTAGACAGGCAGTGGGAAAAGATTACAGACTTTTCATCAGAGGAGTAACATGATCAGGTCTATACAAAAGGAACACTGTCTAGTAGCAGTGCAATATGTGGATTGGATGGGGCAATAGTAAGGCAAGGTCTTTTTGGGTTGTTGGTAGAGATAAAATACATACTCTTCACAATGGTTACTTCTCATTGGTATTACTGCTACTAGAAATGAAGTGGTCATATATGGAAGAGTGGTTCTTAACCAGTGTGGTGTAGTGTACCTTCTTGGCAGTGTTGTGAAACATTGTTGCTGTTCACTTGTTGAAATTGTGTCCAACTCTTCATGATGCTGTTTAAGGTTTTCTTGGCAAAGATACTAGAGTGGTTTTCCCTTTCCTTTTCCAGCTTATTTTACAAGTGAAGAAACTGAGGCAAACAGGGTTAAATTACTTGTCCAGGGTCACACAGTTACTAAGAGTCTGAGGCTGGATTTAAACTCAGGAAGATGAGTCTTCCTGACTCCAGGCTCAGCATTCTATCACCCAGCCATATCTAGCTATCCATGGACTTCTCAAAATATTGGCTTTAAATGTGTTAAATAAAATACATAAGGCTAGAAAGACAATTTGTGTTAAAATAGTTATCAAAATCTTAGAAACAACAGCAACAGCAAAAAATAGCAACAGCTTCAGAGCTGGAAGACTACACCAATTAGTGGAAATTGCAAGGGGACATTGCATTATAAATCAGGACACCTGATTCTGCTCCTTTTTTTTATTGTAGGCAAGTGACTTCCTCTTCTCTATAAAAGAAGAGGGTTAGACTAGATGACTCTTAAGATTACTTTAGGCTCTTATAAGTCTTAGAAGTATATGGTTGAATAGAAGAAAGAGCTTCATAATAATAAAATTGTCCAGAAGTGTGATAAGTAGCCTTGGGAAACAGTTCCATGTCACTGGACGTGTTTAAGCAAAAGCTATTTGACCAACTGGGCAGTGAGGTAGCTCAGTGAATAAAGTGCCGGGACTGGAATCAGAAATCTCCCTGACTTTAAATCCAGATTCAGATATTTACAAGCTGTGTGACCCTAAGCAAGTCACTTAATTAACCACTGTCTGCCTCAATTGACTCACTGGTAAAATGGGGCTAATAATAGCACCTACTTCCCAGGATTATTGTGAGGATCAAATGAGATACTATTTCAAAGTACTTTGCACAATGTCTGGCACATAGTAGGAGCTATGTGAATGTTAACCATTACTGTTGTTATGGGGGATGATGATGAAGCTATAAGGCTCATTAATATCTAAAAGTACAAACATATCTTCCCAACTAATTTATTTCCTCCAAGGAGCTGCCTTACCGTTCAGCAATTATGTAAATCATGATGTTTATAAAATCAACAATGGAGAAGCAGCTTTGGATCAGCCTCGTGGTAGGCTTTGGATGCTCTCCAGATTCTCAGCCCCAAAACAAAGATGCTTTTCTGTATTTGGAGAGGCAGTATGGTCTGTTCCGGAGTCTGAACTTTTGGATTTTATTCTCATCTTTCTACCCAGTGTGTGAACTAAGGTCCATCATTTAACCTCTCTGTACCCAGTGCTGCTCAAATAAAAAAAAATGGGGGTGGGGGAGAGAAATAACTCTGACCTACATAGATTGTAGTGTTTTTAATGCACTTCGTGTTTATTTACTTAATGCTTCCCTTCCAAGAATCTCAGCAAGCTGTACCTCTTTCTTTATATCCTATTCATAGGGTTGCTACAGGATACTCTCCCCACTATTAGAAGATAAAGGGAGAATAGATTCTAAGTATCCTCTTTAACACATAACATTATACGTATTTCTTTTCAATACAAAATTTCTTTCCCTTTGTCTTTAAAGGCTCTCCCTTTTCTTTCAGTGTTCATCTAATTTGGTTTCCAAAAGGCTTAATTAATAATATCTTCAGTTCAGAATGATCTTTATAGGTCATCTAGCCTGACCTCATGTGGTAATCCTCATAATGTATTCATCTTTTATTTGCTTGCTTATGAGGGTGGGGAACTTATCTCCCTCACATAGCAGTCCCTTCCATTTTGCAACACCCTTCATGATTAGGAAGTTCTTCCTCATAGTAAATTGAGATCTGCCTCAGATTTCCATCTATCAAATCTAGTTCTGTTCTCAAGATGCAGGAAAAACAAGGCACAGTTGTCCTTCAGATATTTGCAGCCATTGGTCATATCCCCTTTAAATCTTTTCTCTGTTTTCTTCAGCTGGTCCTCATGAAGCGATTTGTGGTCTCCCTCATCAGCCCTGTTGTCATTAACAAGAAACACTCCAGCTTTGGTGGGGGGCAGTGTTCCTGAATGTGGTGCACAGTAGCCCAGATGGGTAAACCACAATTAGTCTATCAAGCTTCCTTTTATTGAGCACAGCATATTGAAATCTCTTGAAATCTTCAGTTTCCTCTTAATCATGTTTTATCTTTTTCAGTTTGAAAATTATCCTCTTTGATAGATAGCACAAAAGCCAAACAGAAGTTGAGTGGTTCATCATTTTTTTGTGAATGTAAATTCTTTCTAAGTAGGGATTATTGCATTCTTTGTAATTATATTCCCAATGCAGGACAATGCCTGGAAGAAAGCATATAAATGCTTTCTGATTGTTCTGTTAACCTTGCATCATATACCCTCAAATTAAACCTGTTTTATAATCCTAGAGTTAGAAGAAACCTTAAATGTATGTGAGAGAAGCCCCTAGGATCTGTATCATAATATCATGTTGTGGATAAAATCACCTTATGAATAAAATCCCTCCAGTGACTTTCAAACCAAAGCCCTTTGGATGGTGTCTAAGAAGGAAACTGCCATGTACTGTATTTTACATTAAGAAATTTAATGCTATGAGGAGGTACCAACATGTTTTATCCAGGGAAGGATTCCTTGGATATGATCATTTAAATTGGGAGTGATTGCTGTATGTTTTGGGGATTCTATATGCCTTCTTCACATAAAAGACAGAATCACTTCTCAAGTCGGGCAAAACAAAAACAAAAAAACAAAAAACACCAAACTATAAAGTGTCTGCTATTTTCCTAGTACATAATACCAAGATACTGTAGAAAATCGAAGTAGATTATCATCACCTTTAATTAGGGAGATAAAACTTACATTACTGAAACAGAAAATAGGGTTTTTTTGTTATTGTTTTTCCCAGAGAAGTAGTTAGGTGGTATAGAAAAAGGCTGAACCTAGAGCAAGTAGATCTGAGTTTGGGTCCAGAGATGTGAGTTGCGGATGTGGGCCTTGACACTGATTTACCATGTGATCTTGGGTAATTCACACGCAGCGTCAATGTCTTCTCTTCTGTAAAATGAATGGTTTGGGCTGGGTAATTCTTAGGTCCCTTTATATTTGGGCAGGTTAAGTCATTTTGAGAGCTGATGTTCTTTGTTTACAGAACTAACATTCTATGTCCAGAGGAACTTTTTAACTCTGACATTCCACGAATCTAAATGTTTGATGGTATGATACATTCTCTGTAATTTCTAGAGACCAGAGAAAGAGATAATAAGTGAGCAGGGGAAGTCAGGGAAGGAAGTATAGATTTGAGGCTTAGCCCTTGAAAGATGGTTGGTATTCCCCTTCTCTGTTGCTAACAGATCCTGTAGCAGAACTGATCAGCTATGCTTACTTGGAGTTTTGTTGGATGAGACAGAATGTTACCTGTTGTGATGTTGGCAAGGATTAAAATGTGTGGGTCAGGGATAACACACTGTGTTCTAGAGCTCCTCAGGCAAAGGAAAGTTTCCTTAATGAGCCCACCCCAAGGAGCCTGGCCTTTTTAATAAATAAATATGCACCAGTGAAAGAAACTCCATAATGACCCAGAATAAGGCTACAATGTGACTATTGAAATATGAGACTTTAGAAGTCTGAAGTTAACATCTAACTAGCACATCCCACTACTGGAGTTCTTGGCTAGAAGAGTTATTAATGTGAATGCCAAGAAAATGTGTATCTTTGGACAGGAAGAGGCATTTCCTGACCCCTGAATCCTCTCCTCTGGCCGCTGGCCAAGGAACAGAGAAAATTCTTCAGGCTTTTTTGTTTTTCTTTTTGTTAGGGAACTAGGGAAATGAGAAAAAATGCACTAATTGAATTTTTAATGTTTTGGGCCCTTCGCAGCAGGGCCTCCAACATTTAACAAAGTCATGATAATTGTCTGAATTTGGCATTGACTTCCCCTACTGCTCCAATAAGCAGTATCGTTCCTCTCCTTTCTTCTAACCTTGCCCCTCTCCAGCCTGGAATTTTCTCAGTATCTCAGTAACATATATGAGAAGTATGTATATTTGATAGTTATCTGTTCTTTTTGTATTTATTTCATTATCCATAGATCTTCACTTTGATACTCCTATTCCTAAGGGTAATTCAACCTCCATTTGATGTCCATACAGCCAAATAAAGTATATGGCATTCCAGGGTGGGCCAGGGCCTTGGTCACTTATGGTGACACATTTGTTCTGACAGGGGCATGTTTCATGAAATGGTTAGCCTGTACAATGGCCCTTGAGGGGATATGTGCTCATTTGTGGGACATAGGAATTCTCAAGTTAACTACACCCTAAATGTCCTTCCAGAATTGCTATTCAGGTATCTATGCTCAAGAAAAGAAATGGAAAGAAGAAGAATCAGCCAGGGGACCTAGAAATCCTGACTTGGTCTCATTTTGAAGAAGCATTTGCTCTAGCAGACATGTATGTAGTCACTGTTTTTGTCCAGGTTGGAGAGGAGTACCCTTAAGGGAAATAAAAGGACAGAGAGACAAAGATATGCATTCCACATGTACAGAAGATAGGAAGGAAGAGAGAGTGCCAGAAGGAAGAGTCTCTCCTTTTAAGACTTACTAAACTTGGTTTTTCCTATCTCAGTGGCCAAACTTCTTTGATGCAACCCTCTCCCCTGGCTTCTGTAATGGGAACCTAGGGATTGCTGCATCATCCCAAAGTGCCAAGTCTTTTAGCACTGAGCGCATGTGTCCCTGGAAGTGATTAAGGCATAGGCTTAGCATTTCTTGAAAAATGCCACACAGCAAGAAAACATGTTAACAACAGTAGTCAAAACTTAAGACTGTCCTCATGCATGACTTATATAAGGGTCAGTGCAGGCCATGTACTGAGTCATTGTTAGGAAGCAGCATGATATAACAGAATCAGAAGCACTTCAAGTCAGAAGGCTAGCTCTTAACATTCTATAATTCCATCAAAGGAAAATTGCACCCCTATACAAACACATGCCAAAAAAAAAAAGAAAGAAAAAATATAAGGGACTTATCTTTGCAAATAGCTGAAAAATTGTCACTTAGGAAAAAAAAGAAAGATCAGACTTGTTTTAATTTGGCACCATAGGCCACAACTTTAAACAATGGTTAGAGGTTTCAGAGTAGAATTATTTTTAAAAATCCTTTCTAATAGCAATGAGCTTCCATTTGCTAGAAGACTTCAAGCAAATATTTGAATGAGATGTAGAGGGAATAACTGAGTCTAGCACTATGTACCCTCTGAGATCCCTCTCAGTTCTGAGATTCTGTGATCCTAAGAAAAGACAGAGCTTGCCCGCTTGCCCGCCCAACAAACATCAAGGAAAAAAATCCATAAAAACATTGATTCAACTTCAATGGAGAATGGTGCTGATTTATAGCTGGTAATAGCCAACTCCTAAATCACAAGAAGGTTTCAATCCTGGGATGGGCAGAAGGGCTCTTGTCTCCCTGTTTTCCTCCATAGTTGTACTGAGCAGAGAATCCTTTGAAGTAAAAATGAGAGATGAACTTATAATGAAGAATTGGAATTGTTCCAATTTTAGAACTGCCTCACTTAAGCTAGGGGAGGAAACTATGCCCCAGTAGACCTTTCAGAACTTTATTCAACATTAGATAAATGACTGTTGTTAGTCTGTGCATCAATATATAGTTTTAGAAATACGACAAACAGCATAGTATAGAACATTGGACTGGGAGTCAAAAAATTCTGACTCTGACACTTACTAATTATATGACCCTGGGCAACTTATTTTACAGAAATGAAGATGGAAGGGACCTCAAAGATCCATCTAGATTAACCCATGCCTGAGCAGGAATTCCCGCTACATCATACCCTGATCTGCAATCCTATCCTTTCTTTCATTTTTTTTCCCTACCATATCTTTAATAGTAATTGCTATCCTTAGTTTTGCTTTCCATTTTCTACTCCTTCTGAGCTTTACCACTCCTATCACTATTCTTCTAGGACCATGCCATGTTTTGTATTCATCTTCCATTCCCTTCTCTTCCCTCTATCTTCTCTCCATATATTTAAAAGAAGATCAGTTTCTGAGTTCCATATGCATACAATATGGGTTCTTGATGTAGCCTTCCCTTTTCCTCCTCAACATTGTTATGCTTTGTGCTTTCAGGATTTAATTCTTGAGAATATCCTTTCCTCTTGGACTGATCCTCCTCTGAAGAATTTTAATCCGTAGTATCTTGCCTATCTTTTCTCTAAACCCTAAGAAATTTGCTCTCTCCAAATTTAGGATGCATGTCAGATTTTTTTCTGACTTTTCTCTCTTCAATCACAAATTCTAAAACTGAGTACCACCAAGGTTCTCAAAATTTTCTCCTAATTGTTGAGAATCTAATCTAGAAGAAAATTTCCCTTGTTGGTTTCTGACCTTTTGAAAACAGAAATTATTATCAAAACAAGTCAAGAAATTATTAATACTACACTTTTGTCAGAAAGACACCTCCATCAAAAATCTGGATTATTGATGTCCCCCATCATATACCTCTATATCAGACTTATGTTCTGGGATCTGGGAGTTGGGGATGACACACAAGGGTTGTCAGGAATTAGAGTAAAAATAATGATATATTCAGTTAACTCTTTTCTCAGCACTCAACTTTGAACATTAAATTGATCCCATCAGCAATGCAATGACTGCTGTATTCTCACCACCCGCACCACACACACACACACACACACACACACACACACACACACACACACACACACACACACTCACTCACTCCTCACTGGAATATTCCCTGACTACTGCTATCAGTATTTCAAAGTCTGGGCAGGGCCCTAGAAGGATAGCTCCATGCCCATGACTGTCTTTGATGCTGCATATGTCAACATTCTAATAGGGCTGCTGCCGAGACAGGTTGCTGACTTGAAGATGGCTTATGACAGATTCTGCCTAAAGATGTTTCAACAGATAACCCTTTAGAAATACCAAAGACAGTTTATGAATTTCATAGGGAACCCAAGGGCACAGGGTATTGACTCTGCAGCATTATTTTTCTTTGTTATGAATTTGAAATGCAGACAGTTTCTACTGTGTGTGTATTTTCCATGCCATCTTTGGAACTTTTGATTCTTTCTTTAGGTTTTTCTATTGTGAATAATTGTACTGAGGTTCCTGCCCTATCAAAGTTTTTGGATGTACAGAGGACATTCATTTCATTGAGTCACAAAATAATAAAGAGGAGTGGGATATTGAGATACAGAATAATAACATATAGAACATGAAATGTGGAAGGGAATTTTGAACATAAAACACAGAATATTGGATCTGGATGAGATTCTAGAACATGGAATGTTAGAACTCAGAGACCATCAAGTTTGCCCTCTTAATTTGCAGATAATGAAACTGACATGTAAAGAAGGGAATTTGTCTATGTTTCATGGACAGTTGTAGTAATACAACCAGGCCTAGTGCTTAGATCAGACTCTTTACATTCAGTGCTATCTAAATTCTATAATTTTTTCAGATAAAGGTATCCTAGAGACTTTAGCAGGCTATGTCATCCATCCTCTGCATCCAACATGTACTATAAGCAATGATTATTTTTTGTGAATGTTAAGTTCACAACTCTAGCTTCTCCTACTTTTCCTCATGTTGTCTTAAGTTCCCATGGTCATTAAACAGTGTTTCAACTAGAATGAATACCATATACGAAGAATGACTTTTTCTCTGCCTCTGTTACAAAGTACACACTCATATGGCATATTTTAGCATGCTTCCCTAACTTATAATGTGAATTTGTTCTGGGGGAAAGAAAATTAAATCTGATGGAGGCATTCTGACTTCCTACACATGGTCCTTGAGCCCAGTGAAATATTCATTGTCATGTTCTCTTCTTCTGTATTCTTCTACTCAATCTGTCAATCCAAGGCCCCATCACTTCTGGCACAGCAGATACATTTAAAGTCACGGAGCTCAGAGTAAGCAAATCTAAAGTGTTTAATCTATTATTAATCAGTCAGTTGCCAAAATGATAGGGCTCTGGGGGGCCTAAGGAAGACATCAATATTTATGGCCTTGTTAGTGAGTGCATATTTCTCCCTATCTTGCTTTTTTCCTGTATTTCAGATGTTGACAGGGATGTGAAGCCTGTTATGTTCTATGACATGGTACAAAGCAGAAATGTCATGTTTAGGAATGAGATGATTCTGAGGCAGGTGTCCCCTATTTGTTAAGCCTATTAACCATTAAACTAGATCCTCATGTTCCTCCCACTAAGCCTGGGGAAGATAGCCCTTGATCGCAGAGGAGAGCTAGCAATCCCAAATTTGGTTGTTTAAAATTCTCCTTATTTAAGAAGTAGGAAAAGTGCCAAACTGTCCACCATAAGTTCAAGTTACTAGGCCCAGATGAACCTTTTCCCGAGGTAAAAAGTGGTACCTAAGGAAAATCTTTGCTGAACCACTCTCATTTATCTTTGAAACATTATGGAGAGCAGAAGTAGACACAATAATCCAGTACTGGATACATGAAAGGATTGTCTCATCTTTTTTAAAAGAAAATACTATCTATAAATTAGATATAGTCTGTTGACTTTGACATTAAATCTCAGTGAAATTTTAGAATGTATCATTAAAGAGATGGTTTTTGAACTTCCATAAAGTGATGGCCACTAAGAGCTTCATCAACAAATCTGGTCATACTAACCTCATTCACTTTCTTTGAGAGAATTACTAGACTTCCTAGAACTCTTAAGGCCTTCTTCAATGCATATGTCAAAATCCTTCGAGATTCCTTAAAAGACATGATGTTAGTGTTAACTTTACTCAAAACAAAATCAGATTATCCATAAGAATTGAAGCATGAAATAATCAAACCCAACACATGCAATTGGCATCAGAGTCCAATGCAAAGATTCTAAATCAAAGAGAGGGATTCCCTACAGATGGTGCTGGTGTTGATATCATGGTGATTGAATCAAACTCCAAAACAATGTAGAGCCTCCTAAATGACATCTTTTTTTACATCAAATAATTCAGCCTAGCTATCTACACAAGGAAAAAAAGTTGGATTAACAATGCCTAGTTTCCAGACTATGATATACTGTTGGCTGGATAGCTCATAAAGCAGTTTTTGGACAAATACTACAAATAGATGATGAATTGAGCCAAAAGTTAATAGAAGGATGAGAACAGGCTATATTGTCTTTGGTAAATTATGCAATTTTTTTAATGACCTCAAGCTTCTCTATAAAATAGAAGCCTATCTTTTTATGTCAATATGCTTCTGTAAGTTAATGCCACATCTCTGAAGAATTAGCTGCATTAATATCTAAAATAAAGTAATAAGATATAAATTAAATGCTCAAAGTTAATCATCTTTCTATATATCTATAGATAGATATCTGTGTTTAGATGTAGATATCTACTTACAAATATCTATAGATATATTGCTAGCAATGAGGAAAGAGACTAGGTCCATGATTTAGTTGGATGAAGAAATTCTCCTTAACAACGCAGGTTGGCTTTGTTGAGTAAACTACCTATGAACCCATTACTAGTATGTGTCAAAGATAAAACTTGTACCCATGTCTTCTTGAATTTGAAATATCTTTAAGGTTTCCTTCTCCTTGCTAACAATAATAGCTAAAACTTAGCTATTACTAGCTAACCTTTACATAGCAGAACTCACAAGGAAGAAATAAAGAAAAATTCATTTCCAATTAATTACAAAATGAATAAAATATCTGAGAGTTAACGTACAAACTTGGGCATTAAGTTAATTTAAAAAGTAAATAAAGTAAGGTTAAAAAAGCTTAAAAGTAAGTAAAAACTCTCAGAATAATTGTGGAAAACTTAGTTATTCAAATTTTTATAGATAATTAGAAAGATATTCATTGTTCATTTCTAGGCTATGACCAGAGAGCAAAAATGATTATACTACCAAAATTAATTTACAGATTTATTTTGTCGTGATCAAATTACAGCAAAGGGCTACTTTGTTGAAATAGACAAATTAATTTGAAGAAGTAAAAGGCCAAAAATTTTAAAAGAAGTAACAGAGGAAATGCAAAAGTGAAGGAACTCTATTTCTAGATTTCATACCATATTACAAAGCAATTGTTATGGAAATTATGTTGCAATCAGGAAAAATAAAAAAAAGCTAATCATTATAACAAAATAAATGCAAACTACCATGCTACCCCAAAATTAGATGAACCCCAAAATACAAACTACTGGGGGGAAGGTTTCCTATTCAACAAGAATGGTTGGAAAACTTGTGAATAAGTGGAAAATAGGTTTAGACCAGCATCTTACATTGCATACCACAACATACCCTGAACAGATAAATGGTCATAAGATAAAAGGTCATTTTATTCTGAAATAAAAAGTTATACTTTGTAAATCTGTAGTTGAGAAGAAATTAACAGGCAAGCAAAGAAGTCAAGAAATACAAAGCCAGCAAATTCATTAATATAAGATTATGAAGTTTTTGCCCCCCAAAATGCAAATAGAATAAAAGAAACTATTGAATAGGGGGAAATTTTTGTCTAAATTATCTAAAATAAAAGACTAATATCCAAGATTTAATTAAATCCAACAAACGTTTATTAAGTACCTACTCAGTATAAGCATACTACTAGGCACTGTGGATATGGATAAAAAATTAATTAAAGATGTTTAGGAAGTTGACATGAATATATAGGATTCAGTGTCATTCTCCAAGAGATAAAGAGTCAAAGAATATGAACAGCTTCCAAATAGCAAAAAAAAAAAAAACCTTCAAGCAATCGATCTATTAAAAAAATACTTCAGATAACTAATAAAAATAAAAATGCAACTTTAACAATTTTGAGGCTTCACCTTACATTTGTTAAATTGACTAAGATTATAAAAGATAGAAATAGTATTAAAAGACTTGTGGAAATACAGGCATAGTAATACATTATTAGTGGAACTGTGAATGAGTCCAATTGTTGTAAAAAAAGTTTGGAATTATGAAAGAAGAGTTTATTAAGTTATCCATACTCTTTCATCCAGTAATTCCATTGTGGGGCATGTAACCTAAAGAGATAAAAGACAGAAAGGTCCCATATATACTTTGGTATATCCTATCTTCCTAGCATTTTTTATTGTGGTAAATTGAATTTGTAGTTGTAAAGAAAAGGAGTCAATTTGGTAATGGCTAAACAAATTGTGTCATATGAATGTAATAGAATATTATGAATATGAGAAAATCAGGGAAATTTGGTAAGATTTTATGAACTGTTATAGGGCTAGGAAGACAGAATTAGAACAATATACACAATGACTACATTATATAAATTGGAAATGACACTTTTAGAAAGCTGGATTGAGATCAAAAGTAAAGATAAATATCAGTTTGAGGGGATGGATGGTGAGACATACCTCCCTTTCTGTAAAGGGTGGAGAACTCCAGGCACTGAATACTGCATACACTAGATGGATGAGGTTACTGTTTCAATTGGTTTTGCTTAAATATTTTCCTTTGACAAAAGAAGATTCATTAAGAGGCAGAAGAGAAATATCAGAAAATGCTTTCGTATTTTAAAAGCATCAGTATATTTTTAATTTTTATTTTTTAACTTGCTTTTTTAATTAATTTTTTTCAATATTCATTTCCACCAGATTTTCAGTTCCTAATTTTCTCCCTATCTCTCCTCTTCTCCAACCCCCAAAATACCATGCCTTCTAATTACCCCTTCCCCCAATCACCCCTCCCTTCCTTTGTCCCCATCTTTTCTCTTTTCTTGTAGGGAAAGATAGATATCTATACCCCATTACCTGCATTTCTTATTTCCCAGTTGCATGCAAAAACAATTCTTAATATTCATTCCTAAATCTTTGAGTTCCAGCTTCTCTCCCTTCCTCTCTCACCACACATCCCCACTGTGAAGGCAAGCAATTCAATATAGGGTATTCAAGTGTAGTTATGCAAAAGACTTCCATAATAGTCATGTTGTGAAAGATTAACTGTATTTCCCTCCATCCTATCCTGTCCCCCATTTATTCTATTCTCTCTTTTGTCCTTGTCTCTCCCCAAAAGCATTTACTTCTAATTACTCCCTCCTCCCATTTGCCCTCCCTTCTATCATCCCTCCCACACCCCACTTATCCCCTTCTCATGGCTGAAATTCAAATCAGTTGCTTGATTCCTCCAGGGTCTTTAGGCTGAGGGCTCCAGAAGTAGACATTGAAGTTGCCTGGGGCTGGAACTGGGGCCGGACCCTGCTCCCTTCTCACCCAGGTAAAAGAGCTTTCTCACTGACCTTTAAAGCTGTCTCTGACTTTTGTGGGTTGTGGAGTCCTGTCCATGTTGCACCATTTGGCCATGGTGAGACTGTGCTCCACTCTGAGCCTAGTTTGATAGACCTTTCCTCTTGGCCTTCTAGGCTGCTTTGAGCTGGAAATCTCTTTCTCTCTGTCGTTTTGTGGCTTCTGATGCTCTAGAATTTGTTTGGAGTCATTTTTACAGGTATTTTATGGGCTTTGGAGGCAGAGCTATAGCAGGTCCATCCTTCTACTCTGCCATCTTGACTTTGCCCCTCAATACATTTTTTAAAAAGGATAAAATCTTGGGTAATGATGTGTTGAGTTAAAAATGCTGGCAAATCATCCAAGTAGAGATATCCTATAAGCAATAATGTAGGTCTGGCATACAGAGACAGGTCAGGACTAGAGATATAGATATGAGTCACCTGTAGTGATATGTTATTTAAAGTGTCAAAAGTGAATGAGATTAGCAATAGAAGAGGAAAAGAACAGAACCTTGGGAAATACCCATCTGAAAGATAGAGTCAAGAAAGAGAGATTAGATCCAGAAAAGTATGCTTTCTAGGAAACATTGTCCTGGATGTTTTGCACCCATCCAGGTGTAGGTTTTATAGTATAAGGAAATGAGAATCTTTCAGGGCAGTGACAAGTGTATTGTGATTTTAAAGCCAGACTTAGGGAAGGGACTTGAAATTAGCTGTGTAAGAAGTTGTGTATGGGTCAGTGAGCACAGAATGCAAAGAGGCCAAAGGCAAAGTATAAGTCCAAACAATTCAAGTGATACAATCAGCACCAATTACCAAAAGGCTTTTCCATGGAAGGAATAAATCTCTCTGTAGGAAAGTGATGTGAGAATATGCAGCTACAGAGGAGATGAAGCCAAAGCAAAAATCAGCAAAACTGAAAGCAAAGTAGATAAAAAGAGGGAGCTTTGTATCACGGTATAGTAGAAGAACCCTATGTTTAGAATTAGAGTACCTGGGTTGAATTATGGCTTTTCCATTTCCCACTCAGGCAAATGTGATCTCAGTCCAGTCATCTTACTTGCCTGTGCCTCAGTTTCCCCATCCATAAAATAAAGGGATGGATCTCTAAGATCCATTCAACTTCCAAATGTATTATCCCATGACCCTAAATATTTTGTACTCAAAGTGTGTTTGAGGAATTTTAAACCAAGAGCCCTGAGCTTGCTCATGTGTTCTCCCTCACAAAACACTGATGTGGAAGATAAGGACTTTTTTCTACATTCTCTTGAATAAGAAGTAAATGTATGAGGACTGCCATACACACCAAATGTAGAAAGAGTTTATAGAATGTGATTGTGTGTATCGGTAATGCATTTTTTTTTCTTTTTGTGTAATCAAGTGCCTCTGATTGAATAATATGATTAAAGAAGTCTTCCCCAACCATTAATGGGTCTGGGAAGATTTGTAGGAAGTCTCATACATTTTGTTAATAAAGCACTAGTTCTCAAGGATTGTGATGCCCTCTAGCTCTGAAAAATGTATCAGTACTCTGAGGTGAGGTTTTACTTTGGGGCTTAGTTTTGGAAGAAGTTTTGTGTGTCTGATGAGACTCTGGAAAGCTGCTAAGCAGCCCCTCAGCTTTGAAAACCCAGATGTTGGTGCTTCTCTCTCTGGTAACTATGTATGTATGCAGTGGTCAGACAGCTGGACCTCTCTGTTGATCTATGATGTATGTATTGCTTTTGTCAGACAGTTGGAAGCCATGTCTGTTGTTCTTAATTTCTCTGTATTTTCTTTGAAGTTCAGGGTGCTGACTTTTTCCCCTGAACTAAATGAGTGATATATGTGCTTGATTAAAGTGATTTTTGACCCATCAAAAGTTGCTTTACTTTTAGAAAAGCAGATCAAAGAATCTGTACAGCAGGTCCTCCTGTGTATGTTGGGATCCTTGCTTCTACATTGTGGTAAACAGTGTAAAATGCTCCAGAAAGATCAAGCAGGATGAGAGATTGGGGTTAAGAAGTTAACTGAATTTTGACTTGTGTGTGTATATACATGCATACACATATACATATTTATACACATATACAAATGTGTATTGTACACACTATATGTAATATATACACATATACACATGTATGTATATACACACATGCACAAACACATACAAGCTAAAAGCATACTATCTACTTTAAAAATAATTTTGTGGATCACCCAAAGAACAGTGGACAGACACATGCTTCGTAGGAGTATGCTGCAACATGTTGCTAGTGAAGAACCATGCCAAAGAGGTTGCTTAAAGAATACATTCAAAGATGTGTGTGAGGGGAGACCAGCAAGCATGGCAGAGTAGGAGGATACAGTACAGTCCAACTCTTTTCAATAATCACTCCATTCAAGACTGACAGAGTGCCATACTGATTATGGATGAGGAAATCCAAAGTGAATCCACAATGGGTCATTTTTCCAGCTCTGGTCTACTTAGGGAGACATATTCAGGCTTGTGGATACCTGAAGAAGGGAGCAGGGCAGGAGTCATCTACCCAAGAAGGTCTGCATAGAGCTTTTCAGAATAGGCACTGGATAGGGATCTGTGACTGTGGCTCTTATGCTTTAAACTGACAAGGGGCTGGGGCCAGCTGACAAGGGGCTGGGGCCAGCAACTCTACCAGAATTCCAGTCAGAGACAAACCAGGATTTATGTTGATCCTGATTGGAGCCAGGGGCCTGCAAGGTCAAACCAGGAAGATAGCAACCAAACTTTATCCTAAATCAAACTTCTTATTTCCTGTTGAAAGTTTGCAGCTCCCTGACCTCTGGGATCCTTAAAGAACAGAGTACTCAATACAAGGAGAATGCAGTAGAAGAACCCTAGATAATAGAGATCAGGAGTGAGTGTGTGTGTGTGTGTGTGTGTGTATAGTATAGTATAGTATAGATCTTATAAATCTGAAATGATAAATATAAATATATATAATAAATATATAATAACATAGCTATAAATATAAATCTATACACATATATGTATATATATGTATGTGTGTGTGTCTATATATGTATATACCCAATAAGTTAATAATATAACATTTTCTTATATCTCAAGGTCTCTCTTAAGAACTTTGGAATTGATTGTGTGATATGGGAGACACTGGCACAGGACCACCCAGTGTGGCATGCCCTCAGAAGAGAAGTTGCTGTGTTCTATGAGCAAAGTAGAATAGCCCAAAAGAAATGTGAGATACACACATACAGAGAATCTACTCCAAAGGTTCACATGAACTATTTGTGTCCGACCTATGGTAGAACACTCCAAAATTGTACTGGTCAGATCAGCCATTGTCGGACACACTGTCACTTGACTCTATGACGGTGATGTCGTCTTGGTCCTCTTTGAAAATGAAGGACAACAACCAGTGTAACATTTCAACCCAAAACAGTTGAAGTCTTAGCCTTCATAAAGAGAGAAAATGTTTCCTGCGGGAAGTAATAGTCACTTTGCCTCTGTCCTGGTCAGATGATGCCTGAAATAACTGTGCTTGTTTCTAGGCGCCACATTTTATAAAGGTCATTAATAGGTTGGAGAGATTCCAGAGAATAATGACTGGGATAGCAAAGGGCTTGGAGACTCTGCCAAATTAAAAGGGTTGGTTGAAGGAACTGGGAGTGCTTGCTTAATCTAGAAAAGAGAAGGTTGAGGGGGCAGATAATAATCATATTTAAATATAAGAAGGATTGTCTTGGGGACAAAGGATTAGACTTGTACGTAGCCTTAAAGGGCAAGACTGAAAGCAACAGGTGAAAGTTTCAGAGAAGCTGAAATAAGCTTGATGAAAGGGACAGCTGTGAAACAGTTTGAACTGTCCAAGGTGAAGAGGCTGTCTTTGAAGGCTGTGGATTATCTCCTCATTAGAGGGCTTAAGGCAAAGATCCAACCCCTACTTGTTTGCATTATGGTAGAAGGAGTTCTTGCTTAGGTACAGGTTGGACTAGATGGCCTCAGAGATCCCTTCTAAATGTGATGCTGCGGTCATTGTAAGTATTAGATCTCAATTTGCTTGTTTTCAAACTTTATTTTCAGTCTTCTGTAGCTATAAATGTTTGTTCTTAATCAGAGTGAGAGCACTTGTTAGGAGAACACCCTGTACATCCTCACTGTTAATTTTTTTAAAACTTTTCCAAGGCTGAGAAAATATTTGTGATGGTGTTAAAAGGTCTAAGCATCACAACTTTTCATAGGGCGTTGTGCTGATTGCCATCTTTGGACTGTGATATTATTGTCCTGGTCTTAGAATCAAAAGTCTTTGCTAGGTTCTGATCCATTGCTCATTATTTCAAAATTTTGTTTGTTTGTTAACCTTGTTTCCTCAACTGGATTGTAAGGTTCTTGGATTGACTTGAAAATTAGGAATTTTAGGCCAATACACATAGGAGCATAGCATGTCAGAGCAAGACATCTTAGAACACACATTTCCTGTATTGGAAGGCGACTTACTTAAATAAGGGTTCTTAATGTGAACTTTGTGGAGGATCTGTGAGCTGCGATAGAATTCCATCTTTATTTTCACTAATATCTAACTGAAATTAAGCATTTCTTTCAGTTATAAACGTAGGTAGCAAATATTACTTTGAGAAGTTGTTCAGAAGTTTCACTAGACTAACAAAAAAAAGCACACAAAAGAGTTTGAAAACATCAGAGAATGAAAGTAATCTAGTCCGATGCCTCATTTTACAGATCATGGGCAGCATCATGGTACAAAAAGAAGAATACTGGTTTGGGGTTCATGGGACTTGGATTCAAATATTTATTCTGTCACTAATTAGCTATATGAGCATTGTTGTTTGTGTTCATTTTTCAGTCGTGTCTGACTCTTCGTGACACCATATGCAAGGTTTTTTTGGCAAAGATACTGGAGTAGTTTTCCATTTCCTTCTCCAGTTCATTTTACAATTGAGGAAACTGAGGCAAACAGTGTTAAGTGACTTGCCCAGGGTCACACAGCTAGTAAGTATCTGAGGCCAGATTTAAACTCATGTCTTCCTGACTCCAGGCCTGGCACTTTATCCACTGGGCCACCAATGTAGACAAATCAATTTTAATCTCTCTGGACCTCAGTTTCTTTATCTCTTAAATGATTATTTGCACTAAATGATGTTTTAAGGTCCTTTCCAACTGTCAACCTATATTGAGAGGTCATACAGAAGATAGCGCTCTAGACTTAGAGTCAGGATGACCTGAATTCAAATATGATCTCACCCTTATTAGCTGTGGGTCTCTAGGCAAGTTAACCTCTGCCTCAGTTTCCTCAACTGTAAAATGGGGATCATAATAGCATCTACCTCCAGGGGTCATTGTGAGCTTAAAATGAGATACTGTTTGTAAAAATGCTTAGCACAGTGCCTGGCTGTAGGGACTGTATAAATGCTTATTCCCTTTCCCTATTTCCTCTTGATGCTATGAAACTAAACCCAGAAGTTGTGTTGTCAGTCAGGATAGAGCTAGAATTAAGACTCTGGTCTCCAGAATCCTAGTTATTTTACTGGAATTTCTTTAGATATGGGGTCATAGTAATCTTTTCACCCCAGACCACTGGTTTGAATTTGACCTGTAGCCCTACATCAGCCCCACCTAGTGGCCTTATGATCCTTTCAGCCCTGAATGAATTGCCTTCTTTCAGATGGGCGTTAATTTCTCTGTCTGCCACTATCCTTCCTGGCAAGCTTCTACTGTAGTGAGATATCTGGAGTTGAATATCAGGACCCCATGAGTTTGCGATGGTGAAAGTTTGTGTGTTGGTCAAATCAGGCTTGCAAAAACTAGAGAACAGAAGGCCTTGCACATCCTTGTGATCGTTAACATTAGCAGAGGTGACATGTATTTGCCTTGGGTGCAGTGTCAGTACCTTGCAGAATACTTCACATTGTCTCATTTAGTCCAAATGGTGTCCTAGTTGAACTGGCACACATGCTTATCCCTACTTGAGGCCTAGAGAAAAGAGATATACTCAAGGTCTCATATTGAGAGAGGTTGGAAGGCCTCCAGGGTCCTATGAGGATCACTCACAGATGGAAGCAGGGGAAGATAATTAAGTAGGAATTCAAGGAAGATGACTATGATGGTATGGTAGAAAGCATCTGGGTTCTGCACAGTTCCAAAGAATCTAGACCTAGGAAGGACTTTAGAAATTTCCTACTTCACATAGCTAGTATATAGCAGATCCAAGGTTTGGATACCAGGTCCTCTGTGCCCTGTGCTGTGGTACTGCCTGTGGTTGGTAAAATGAGGAACTAGGTTCCATTCTCCTAATGTTCCTTTCTGGCTTTCTATCATCTAAGATACCTTCCAGCACTAGTCTTGCTTGTTCTCTAAGACCTTTCAAAACCTTAGTGATTGTCCCAAGATCAATCAGGTAGTAGTAATCACGATTTCAACCCTGGTCTTCTAACATGAAATCCAGTGTTCTTTTGCCTCGTCTTTAGCACCCCTCCTATGTGAGGGCCCTCTAGGGCCTCAAGTTCTTCATCTGTAACATGAGGGAGTTGGGCTAAATAAATCCTTAAGGCCTTTGGCAACTCTGTATTCTGTGACCAAGGAACAAGTCACATCTTTGTTGAATGAGGAGGAAAAGTTTGGGCCAGCTTTAGCTTTAAAGGTTGTGAACCAGAATTTTTTTCCTTACCATCTCAACTTTCTTGAAAATAGAGCAGTTGCAGAGCATGTCCTAGATGCAGTGGGACTAGAGGAAGACAGGGAGAAGGAATCTGAAGCTCTTAAAGCTGGAGGAGATCCTGATTCAGATTTGGTTGTTTTAGTTCATGGATTTGATGTTCGAAGGGACCTTAAAGGTCACTGAGTCTAACCTATTTTGCAGATGAGGAAGGAAACTAAGGTACGGAGATATAAAGTGACTTGTAGGATCATATAACTAAGGAAATGTATGTGGCTGCATTTGAACCCAGGTCCCTCTTGAGTCCAAGGAAAATGTCCTATACACTGTCATACAACCTGAAACTATAAGCATTTATTAAGTACCTGCTATGTGCCAGGCTCCATGTTAAGCACTGAGGACACAAAGAAAACAAAAATAAACAGACAGATATACAAGGTCAATTAGAGATATTTTCAAAGGGAAAGCACTGTGATTAATGAAGACTGAGAAAGGCCTCTGGTAGAAGGTGGGACTGTAGCTGAGACTTGAAGGAAACTGTAAGGAAGGAGAGAGTTCAAACATGAGAAAAAGCTAATAAAAAAAAAACCTCCAATGGCCCCATATTGCCTCCAGAATCAAATATTAAATCTTCTCTTTGCCCTTTAAGACTTTTTACAACTGAGCTTCTTCCTATCTGTTCAGTCTACACCTCCTCTATACCACCTTTGAACCAGCTATACTAATCTACTTGTTTCTCACACCTAGTACTCCATCTGCTAACTGCTGCATTTCGTTGGCTGTACCCCATGCATGGAATGTCCTCTACCTCTTAAGTTTCCTGTCTTACTTCAAGACTCAGCCCAAGTCCTAACTTGTGTAAGAGGTGGTTTTCCATTCATTATCTCCCCCAGTGCCTTACCTCTCTGATGATTGTACATTCGCTCTGTATATATTTTGCACATGCCTAGAATGTGTCCTCTTTGGAGGTGAGTGCCATGTTTTTTGCATTTCTTTGTATCTCCAGTATTTAGCAAAGTGCATGGTACCGTTAAGTACTTAATAAATGCTTAATTGGATTAATTGTTTGTTGACTGACCATATCCTTGTGATTTTCACTTCCCTACTTCTTTGATGAGAGATGATAAACAAAACATATTAAGACTCTTCCTATGTGTAGGTCCCTTTGCTTGTTGTTGGATGAAGAAGTTTAACTCTGTGACTTCAATTTCCTCATCCTTTAAAATGAGGGAACTGGATTGGATGATCTCTTGAATTTCCTTTCAGCTCTGATGGCCCATGTTCCCTGTTCTAAGGTGCCTTCCAGCTCTGAAAGTATCATTATTTTTAGTGTTGTCTTATTTAAGGAATATCCTTACCTTTTAGATTTTATGCTCCTCAGAAGCTGGAACCGCATCGTATATACATAAGCTTTTTTTTTTTCTTAATTCCACTCTTGGTAAAACCCAATAAATGTTTGTTGAAATGAACCAAACTTCCCCAAACTAATCCTTGGAAGCAGAGAAAGGCAAATTCATTTTAGGGTAACTCTGGAGAATTCCTGGTGTCTGTGTAACCACAGGCAAGTTCCATTTCAACTCTGAGCCTCAGTTTCCTCCTCCATGAGATCATGGGGTATAATTAAATCTTCATGCCCTTTTCCAGCTCTAACTTTATGTTCACAGCACCAAGAATTTATTATGGGCTTTCCTATTCTGTTCTCAAGTATTGTGCTGAAGAGCTAGAGGTGTAAAGAAAGGCAAAACTATTCCTGCTTTCAAGGAGGTCATATTCTAATGAGGGAAACAAGGTGTAAAAAGGAGATAGAAAATTGTCTCAGAGGGGAAGGCACTAGCAGCTGGAAGGATCAAAAAAGGGCTTTTTCAGAAGCTGGAATTTGAGCTGAGTCTTAAAAGAAGCCAGTAAAACTAAGTGGCAGAGAGAAGGAGGTAGGTAGGTGGTGTAGGGGATAAAATACTGGGCCTGGAGTGAGGAAGACCTGAGTTCAAATTCAGTCTCAGCTCCTTATTAGGTGTGTGACCCTGGAAAAGTCACTTAATTTCTGTTTGCCTTAGTTTCCTCATCTGTAAAATGGGGATGATAACAGCACCTACCTCCCATAGTTGTGATGATCAAATGAGATAATTGTAAAGTGCCTGGCACATAGCAAGTGCTATATAAATGTACCTATTATTATTAATAATTTATTAATGTATTATTGTAATTATTTATGATTATGAATTCTTTTGTTGTTCATTCATTTCAATCATATCCAATTCTTTGTGACCCCATTTAGGACTTTCTTGGCGAAGATCTTAGAGTGGTTTGCCATTTCCTTCTTCAGTTCATTTTACAATTGAGGAAACTGAGGCAAACAGAGTTAAGTGACTTGCCCAGGGTCACGCAGCTAGTAAGTATCTGAGGATGGATTTGAAGAGAGGTCTTCCAGGCTTGGCACTCTATCCACTGCTCCACTTAGCTGCCCAATAGTAATTGTAATTACCCTAATTGCAGAGTGCTTAGCACAGTGCCTGGCACAGTGTAAGCACTATATAAAGGTCAGCTAGGAGGAAGAGCATTCCAGGTGACAGCAATAGCTGGTGCCAGAGCACAGAAATGGGACAAACAATGCCGTGTGCAAGGAATAGCATCTATGGATATTCTGTGTTCCAAGGTCCCTTCCAACTCTTACATCCTATTATTTTGTCCTGAGGTCCTCCCAGCTCTGACATTTTCTATTCTGTGCTTTAAAGTTCCTTCCAGTGCTAATATTTGATGGTCCTCTTGTCCTCATTGTGAGCAGTGGATCTTTTGTCTCCTGCGTCCCTGAACTCCCTTCTCGAATGAAATCAGACATGACAACCTCAGAAGCTAGAACCGACTGTCTCTCTTTTGTTGCCTTCCCTTCCTTTCCTGGGGAAAGGGCGTTTCATTCCACTGCTCTTGCCAGCACTGTTATTCCCTTGCACTGAGTCTTTTGATGTAAAACTGAACCATGCCCTGCGTGGTGCAGTTGAGGCTCTGCAGCTGCCAATCAGGATTGCCTTCCAGGCTGGAGGTAGTGACAGGGTTGTGTACTTTTCCCTCTGCTGATGACTGACAGGGCTGAAATTCCCTTTGCATTTCCTCCTCCGGGCACCTGAAACAGTGGGCTGTCTGCTAGGTACCTTTGTAGGAAGAGAGTTGATCTGAAAGCCAACACCATCCATGGAAGGTCCTTTAAGGTCCTTTGAAGAAATCACTCTGTGGGAGGGTGGGTGACAATTTTCAAAACTTGAGTTCAGTGTAGAGATGAACAGTGTTTCAAAGGGTAGATTGAATCAATAAAAAGTTTGCTCTTGGAAGGAATTTGTTTTTGGTATTTTTTTCCTGAAGGCCAGAAACTAGGTACTCAGTTTTAAGCCTCAGAGATCATTGCTTTGTTGATGATTTCATACAATAAATGTTTATAAAGTATCTAATATTGCAAGGCTCTTTGCTTCATATGGGCGAAGATCACAGCTGAATAGGATATAATCTACCTTTATGAAGCTCACAATCTAATGGGACAGATAATACATGGACACTTGTAAATATAATGCAATTTAGAATATGACTTGCAGCCTTTGACATACATCAAGTGCTTCTGCATTGCCTAATGGATGATCAGCAATTTCATTTTTTCAGAAGTGGTAGATTTTCATAACTAACTGACATGCCAGACTCAAAGAATTTTAGTATTTAAAAGCTGGCCCTTTGCTTCAGGGAGAAGCTTGGTGCTTATTAAAAGAACACTGTAATTTTCTAAAGTCAATCTATTCCACTCTCTCCTCTTTCTAAAAGTGTGTGTATGTGTGTTATATATGTGTGTGTGTAAGAGAAAGAAAAGAGGCAGAGAGAAAAAAACACGTATGAATGAACTCTAAAGGTTTTCCATTCAATTTTATATATATATATATATATATATATATATATATATATATATATATATATATATATATATATATATGTTAGTGTGGGCAATAGACATTTTTTCCATCCACATGACAAGCAAAGAATTGTGAAGAAATTGAGAAAAACGGCATTAAATAATGTATGACCAGAAAGTAAACATTACATAATTGAAATAACCAAAACCAGTCCTGTTGCAGTATTGAGAAAATATACTTTCTTCCCCTCAATGTAGAGATAGGAATTAATTGATTAATCAATAAAAAACACACTTATTAGTAATTTACTAATGTGACAAGCACAGAGGTAGGGAAGTATGGGTTATATATGATTGATGGTGCATTGTCCTCTTTGGCTGGAGCATAGTGTACATGATAGAAGTAATGTAAGACAAGGATGCAAAAGAAGAGTAAAATCAAATCATGGAAGGCCTCAGATTCCATACTGAGTGACGTATGTATTATTCTTGAGGCAATGGGAAGTGACTGAAGGCTTTGAAGATGTATCTGATATCATCAGAGCTGGAAATTAGGAGGTGTAATCACCTAGCTGAAGCCTTATTTTTCAAAATCAGGAAATTGAAGCCCAATGAGAAGTACCTTGCTGAGGGTCAAATAGTGACTACAGACACACTTGGGATTCAAGCCCTGCTTCCCATTCCAATGCATTTTTCTCTACCCTTAATGCTTCCTCCATCTTATAATAGTTCCTTAAATGTTAATCAGTGGTGTCAGAATCGAGGAGGCTTTTATAAATTGAGATCTCTGGAGACACATGGTATGTGATAATGGTATCCCCTTTCACAACTCATAAATGAAAAAGTTGCTCTCTCCTGTCTTTGAGTTGCTGTCTTTGGGAAAGACCGAATTAAATCCTATGAAGGTCTCTAGGAAAATTGAGGTTGATGGCACCTGAATATTTATCACCTTCCTCCAAACTTCCAAAAGACCTGCATTCAGTTTTTCATTGTTGGGCATTTACACAGGACGACATGGACAATGAACACCAGAGATAATCGCATGTCAGTATTTAAATGTGATATCAGGATTTTCATATTTAGAGCATTTGCATGGTTACTTTCCCATCCAAACAACAGTATTTAACATACTAGGGGCAATTGTGGGGAGAAGGGTTCTTTCTCCACAGGTTTAGAGATAATGTGGCATAACAGAAAGAGCAGTGGATGACCCAGGAGACAGGAGACCTGGATTCTAGTCCTCACTCTACTACCTCCCAGGAGTATGGACAAGTCACTTTCTTTCTCTGGCATTAAAGTGAAGGAGTTAGATTACATTGGTAATTCTCAAATGTTTTGGTCTCAGGACTCCTTACATTCTTAAAAATTACTGAGAATCCCTTAAGAATTTTTATTTTATGTGGGTTATATCTATTAACCTTTACTCTATTAAAAAATCCAAGTGTCTTAGCATTGTTATGAAAATAATTTTGACCTCAAGAATGTTTTTTTTAAAGTTTTCAGGGATACCTAGAAGTCTCCAGACCATACTTTGGGAATGACTAGATCACATGAACTTCTTTCCACTTATAAAATTCTGTATTTCATGTTCTTGAGGGGCAGCTACATGGTACAATGGATAGAGCACCAGACCTGGAGACATTTACTACATTTACTCGACCCTGGCAAGTCATTTAATCTTATTTGCCTCAGTTTCTTCATTTGTAAAATGATCTAGAGAAGGAAATGGCAAACCACTCCAGGATCTTTGCCAAGAAAACCTCAAATGGGGATATGACTGACAAGACTGAGCAGCAACATATTCTATATTGTATTCCATTCTAGCCTAGCATTCTTTCTTTTCACAGTGTGTGTTCTTTAATTCTACAAATCTCTCGACATAGCTGGTCGTTGAGGGCTCAGTCCCTATTTTCTGATCAAGCAAGGATGCCTGGGGCTTCCACTTTGGGCTTAGCACTTTGTATATATTAGACGTACCAAAAAGTTTGGATAACATCCAGCCTTGTGTTCAATATTGGGAAGGATTCCAAAGAAGTGTAAGACACCATCCTCCCCTTAGGGATTCAGTCTAATTGAAAGACAAGACAAATATACACTCAAAATAAGAAAGTACATTGGACAAGAACAGTGGAGTTTGAGTTAGTGGACCTTGGTTCAAATTATTCATCTGTCACTTACTGCCTATGTGATTTTGGACAAGGATGTCTGATCCTTAGTCTCCTCTCTCATATGGGGAGAAGGTATTCTACATGAATTCCATGATCTCTTTGAGCCCTAAACTTGTGAAGCAGAGAAATTAGTATAAATGCTAAAGTGTATAGTACATATGTAGTAAGCACTTCATAAAAAATTGTTGAACTGATTGAAAGTGTTATGTCTTCAGAAAATTGTGGCTCATTTTTTCCCTTCATGTGACTTAGGTTTATTAAACACATTATCAGAGCATGATTCTAGGCACTGGAGTAGACGTTTGAGCAATGGTGAGATAATCAAACTTTAAATTAGACATAATCTTTGTTTTCATGGAGTTTGTAGTCTGGTAAGAGATAGAACAGACCTATTTTAATATGTTGTTGCATAATAACTGCATCAAAAAGGGTATAGAGCAAAGGACCCTGCAAAGTCTGAAGGAAAAGGTATTTTCTGATTAATGACTGAGAGGGGAAGACTGTAGATGGAAATTTTACCTGCAGTTATTAGGGATGGTTTCCTGCAAAAGATACTCTTTGTAGAATGGGTAGGATTTAAATTGGCAGAATAGAGAAGTAAGAAATTGAACTAATTTTACTTGCCCACATGGGGCAAAATTAAGACCAAGGGAGAGAAGATACTAGGTGTCAGACTTTTTGCCTCAGTATAAGAAGCAACCCAAGCTGCCCTAGAATGAAAGAGGCTCTTCATAGGGTAGTGAGTTCCTCATAGTGGGATGTTGTAAGGTTGAGGCCAGATTACCCATTCATAAGGAATTCTTGCTTCAGGTTGGGATCTTTGAAGATCTTTTTAGATTTAAGATTCTTCACAGGAGACAGTTGGAACGAAGGTATAGAGGCAGAAATAGACATATCACTGGTGAAGGAACAACGAATAGAGTACATCACTAAAGCAGAAGATCTGCATTAGGTAGGTATAAACAGTGAAGTTCGGTAGTTAACCTAGAGCCACATTATGGTGGGCCTTTGACACCAGGATTAAAACCCCTTCATCTCATTTATATTTTTAATTTTTTTCCCTTGTTTATTGTGAACTGAAGAAGCTTTTGTATTCCTCTGTGTTATGGTTTAAAGCTTCCAGAAATAGTCTTTCTTTCAGTGAGGGGAATAGGGGTGACCTTTATTCTGAACTTTCCCTCTAAAGGTCACACCTTCAGACTTTGAAAATTAGACTACGCTTGTCTACCCTTGATTTGGAAGTCAGCAGTGGTCTGTTGGGAGTCCACCAAGTTAGTGAGAGGAATTTTAATTGACATCTCTGATAGATCTTACACTAGCAAAATGCTTGGCACATGGCTGAATATGGTAGTGCCAATACTCAAAAAACAGCTGAGAATGAAATGTGTGCTGAGTATCTGTAAAGGAAACAGAAGCCAGGCAATAAGAGACAGTGTAACATAATGGATCATCAGTCAGTTGGCATTTATTAAGTACCTACTATGTGCCAAGCACTGTGATCAGCATTGGGGATACAAAGAAAGGCAAAAGATAGCCCCCTGCTCTCAAGCAACTCATGGTCTTATGAGGGAGACAGCCTGCAACCAACTGTATACATATAAATATATATGTATATATACATACATATATATATATATATATATATATACACACACACACACAAGATAGATTGTAATGGATAAATAGTGGTAAGAGGGAATTAGAAAGACTTCTAGAAGTAGGTGACCATTAACTGAGACTTGAAGGAAACTAGGGAAGTGAGTATGTAGAGATGGGGAAGAAGCGTTCCAGGCAGGCATGGGTCACAGCCAGTGAAAATAATAGTCAGGAGATGGAAATATCCTATAAGAAAAAGAGCAAGGAAGCCAGTATGGCCAGATTACAGAGCACATAGGAGATTGGAAAATGTAAGAAAATGGGAAAGGTGGGATGGGGCCAGGTTTAGAGGGATTTATAAGCCAGAGGGTTTCATATTTGATGCTGAATAGAGCATTTTACTTGTAATCAGGAAGACTTGGATTCTAGTCCCATCCACTAGCTGTGTGACCATTGGTAAGTAATTTAACCTCTTTCAGCCTCAGTTTCTTCATCTGACAAATGAGAGGGTTGGACTGGATGACCTCCAAGGTTTCTTCCAGCTCTAAATCTATGAGAATATGAGAAAGAGCCTTTGAAGCTGGGAAGACTTTGGATATGAGCTCAGTACTATAATACCTGTGGATTTTTTTCCCTTTTCTATTGTGTCATGTTTGACCTTTACTGGCAGTCTCCCCAAAGCTGTTGGAAATACAGTTCATTCTGTCTATTTCTACCAATATGTTTCTGACTTTCAGAACACCCTTTCCCCCCTAGAGTCTCTGGACCTAAGTATGGATGCTCTGATCCAAGAATATGGTTTTAAATATTTAACAAGATCTCTGGGTGGGGGGGAGGCAGAAGGAGGATGTGTATGGATAGCACGCTTTTAAATTTAACCTGCATTATTAATATTTTTCTCCATTATTTTCTTAAGTTTACAACGAAACAATAAATCAAACCCTGATTTGTAGCATTTGCCAGTTTCCTAGTTGCCAAGGCTAACAGTGAAAATGTAACAAATGACTCCAGCATGCTTCTGCCTAGGACTTTATTAAGGGAAAGAGGGAGCCAGCACTCACAATGGGCAGCATGGCACAGTAAGAAAAACATTAGATTTGGGGTTAGAGGACCTAGTATTTAATCTCTGGACCTAAGTCTCACCTATAAAATGAATGGGTTATATTGGATGATCTCTATGGTTCCTTTCGACTCTGATTTCTATAATATTAAAGTCATCCTCTGATATCTCATTCTGGTACAAGTATTGAAATATAAAAGGGAAAATGAATTAAGACAAAATAAAATTGCAGTGTCCCATATTATCAAATTCTTTAGCCCTGAGATGAAAAAAACAACCATGTACAGTGAAAGGAACGTTGGATTTGGGGTCAGAGAACCTACTTTTGAATCTGGGTTTTGCCTCTTACTCCCTGTGATTGTGGAAAAATCACTTCCCTGGACCTGTTTACTTATCTGTAAGATGGGGTCTAAGATCCATTTCAGCTCTAATCTATGATCCTGTTATCTTGTCCTAAGATAACCCTCTTTCTCGGTTAATGTAACTTCTTGACTTCATTCACCTTACTGTTGGCATCTCAGGCTGGAGAACCTAGCCTGCAAAGCATAGCACAAACATGTGGAATTGAGCCTTGACAAGTACACCATTTGATATTCCCACGCTTGTGGGAATGTACATTGCATACTGGGAGCATTCCAGCAACCAGTTATTACTGGTCAATGTGCAGCTGTGAGTGGACCATATAAACTATGCTACAGCGTGTTAGATGGTTGTATTTGTTACCCCATATAAGTATTCCTTGTACTTCTCAGTTATTCTTAGTCTATTAATTTGCATACCCAGTGGGAATGTTTGGGACCATAGGCTTCCTGTGGAGAATACTGGAAGGGGACAAGGAGAGGAAGGTGAGAGTTTATATCTGGCAGGGACCCAGGGCGCCTCTTTTTCTATAGTTGATAGGTGTTGGTAGTACTTGAGTACTCATATTTAACTGATTGTTGCTGGTGTTGTGGCTTAACAGTTATTTTGTTCTCTCCAGTGCAACTCTGTCAGAGGCATCAGACGCTGAAAACCCTTCACATTCATGTAGCTTCTTCGAATTCTAGCCCTGTCACATGGAAAGCCTTTGTGTTAGCATAAAAGAACCTTAAACACCTTCCTTCTACCCTTCAGTTTAATTCCTCCACTTGCTAACTCCTAACCTCCCCCAGGGGCAAACTACTGCCCTTCATAACTTTTTCTGAATATTCACACATGGGTTCTGGGTCAACCATCCCAGAGGCAACTTATCTCTTGCAAATGCATTTATTTCTTGCATTTGCATAGCTTCGTTCACTTTGATGAGTGGCTTATTTCCCTCAATCCAGGAAACCTTAACTGAGCTCCTCAAAAACATATAATCCTATTCTATTCACCAGACATTCACAGCAATATTCAGTCATACCCACATGTAGTGGCTACTAGCAGGCAAGGAAAGTATGGTTTCTTTATAGGGTCTCTTTCTATTCTCAAGGCTAGATAGGTGAGGAGGAAGGAAGCATTTCATTGTCTGCCACTTCGTCTCCCTGTTGCTAAAATTTGTTTCAGAGTTTGTTTTTTTTTTCCCAGGTAACAGGTAACAGAGGTTTGGGTTGGGATGAGTTTAGTGGGGAGAGAAATTGCCAGTCTGACAGATCTGGAGGGTGAATCTGTCTATTTATCTCAAAGTTAAGTATAGGTAGCTCATCACAGTAGCAGCCTTGCCGCAGGATTCTACTTGGAACATTCTGATTTTGGCCTAGAAATGGCCTTGGATTAGGAGGACAATAATTTTTGATTAGTTAGGTTAGGCTTAGTAGCACATCTGTTTGCATATTACCATTCTTCTGCAAAAAAATCCATGATTTCATTAGTTGTGAGGACTCCTTCCACAAACACAGATTTTATAGCCCCACCACACATCAGTAAATAGCTTTTTACAGGTTGCATGTGGCCAAAAAAAAATTCATCACCTTCATGAGCATTCTCTTCACACTTAGCAGATCTGGTCTTTCCTCAGATGTCACATTCTCTGTCCATCCCTACTGCTGTACTTGAAGCTTTTTACAGGTTAATCATACTTTTTATGCTTGTGTTTTACCATCATAACTTTTCAAACTCACCCCACCAAGATAAGATACTGAAATAACATAAAATATGTGTGCAGAGTCCAAAAATGTACAAGAATAAAAAACACAACAACCTCTCTTGGCCTTTGTTTTCCCTATAAATTGGAGAATTGTACCAGATGATCTTTAAGTCCCTTCCTTCTTTTACATTCTAGGTCCCAAGGTCCCTTCCAGCTTTCATATCATATGCTCATTGTATTATAAGGTGCTTTCCAGCTCGGACAGTTCATGTTTAATTAAACATCTGATTGCTTTCTGCCATTCTTCTTCTGTAAAAGATCCATGATTTCATCAGTGTGGGGACTCCCTCCACAAATGCAGATTATAAGCTCTTCACAGCTGCCATTTTGTTCCTGGGAAGCTTGTGGATGAATCAGCCACATTGAACATATTTGTCCCTTCCATGATTTGGCAAGAGCCCCAAGTCAGAGGAGATCTGGATAGAAGACAAGTGAGATTGCAAAAGGGAGATAGGAGGGGGGACAAGTTGAGAGGAGGAAAGGAAGAAACAGGGAGGAGAGAGAGAGAGAGGAATGGTGAGGGAGAGACAGAGAGAGAGAGAGAGAGAGAGAGAGAGAGAAATAATGTGTCAGCCTTTCAGTGAAATGCACGATTATTTGATATGAAAAAGACTTCAGAACCAAAGTTGCCAGAAAGTTGGTATTCAGGAACTGAAATGCAATACCAGGAATGGTTCAGTGTCTTCTTTTTAGGAGCTGTTCAGTGGAAATCAAACAGAATGCATTAGACATAGAGTGACTGAGAGAGTACTCTCTGGAACAAGAGATTTTACTGGGGAAAAAGTATTCAGCTTTGAGATGCTCTGAGAATGCTAATTAATTCCAGCCTTCCGGAACCCCAGAGAAACTTGAATACTTCTCTCCTTGATATTCAGATGCTGTACTGAAGAGGAGCACAAAAGATAGTGAAAATCAAAAATAAATAAATGTTCTTTGAGCAATTTTTTTTCCCTTTCCAACTGAGTTCAACTGAAATTTAAGGATTTATGAAGGTAAAATAGATTGGCTAGTCAAGTTACACAAACATCTTTGTAGTGCTAATACTTCTCAAGCTTCCTGGTCTGTGGTATCAGTGAAACTTAGGTTGAAAGGGAAGAAATCCAGATCTAAGGTACCTTAGGGCCCAGGGAAGAGTAGGACAGCACCTGGGGATTTGAGACAAGCTTTTCTTTAAAAAAGAATTACCCACTAGACTCATATACTCTTGTAGCTAGAAAGGACCTAAGAATATAGACTAGAAAGTGAGAGAACCGGAAAGGGACATTAGAGACCATCTGGTCCCACCTTCTCATTTTACAAATGAGTGAACTGAGACCAGAGAGGTGAAGTGACTGGCCCAAGTTAGCATCAGAGTTTGGAATAGAATCCATATAATCATATTGGAGCTAGAAGAATTTCTAGTCAAAATCCCATCTTTTACAGAGGAAGAGACTGAGGCTAAGAAAAAAAGTATTACTTGTCTATATTTTGATAAGGTTATTGAGAGAGGGAAAAAATGCCAAATAACAATGTGGCTCAAATAAGGAGTCCAGCTTATTTACTTGGTTAGTGTTTCATTTCCTAAGGATGTCGCTTTGGCTTGATGCCGCCTGCCATTTTGTTCCAGGGAAGTTTGTGGGTGAATCAGCCATTTGGTTTACTGAGAACGTGGGTTGCTGGCTCTCATTCTTTCTGTGGAGTGTGATGTGTCATCAGCCATCTTGTGTATATAGAAGAGCTGCACGTGGACTTTGCTCTGGTTCTGGCCTTCTGTGAATTGATTAAGTTAAAATTCTGAAAGTGATTGATATCCATAATATGGTAATTTAGGGTAATGGAGACATCTACCTAAATGTAGAAGCATGTGACATTGCTATAACTCTAATTAGACAACATTGGCTCTTTTGGATTCCAGGATGTCCATTTTGTTCCTGAGTGTGCCCTGTTCAGAACATTCCTTTCTTCATCCTCTGAATGAGATTGTAACTCTCATTTCTATATCTCTTTAAAAAGGCCCTTTCAAGAAAACAAATCCATAAGGTAGGTAATGCAGGTTTGATTATCCCCCTTTTATGAATGAGAAAACTGAACCCAAGCAAGTAAAATTACTTGCTTAATGCTGATGGTGGCAAGCAGTAGGTGACAGGTGGATGTAACAGAATCAACAGCTTATGAAGTTGTTTGGGGCCATTTAGTGAAGGGATTAAATTCTCCTCAGCAGTCGCAGAGAGTGTCATTTCATGATAACTTAGGATAATAACTGCTGTTCACTTGATCAATTAGTAAATATTTATCTGACTCTATCCTGCTTTTCCAGATACAGTTCATATTATTCTTTGATGTGTACAACAGGGATTACAGTAATGATGCAGTGGAAAGAACATTATGTTCAGAGTCAGAAAAGCTAGGGTCAAGTATTATCTTCAACACCTGTACATGCCACTAATTTTCTGGGACTCAGTTTCCTCATTTGTAAAATGAGAACTTGGACTCAATGATTTCTAAAGTCCCTTCTAACTCCAAATCTCTAATCCTATGATCCAATCAAACTGGAATATGTTCAGCATTCTTTAATCTCATCCTGCCTTCTGTTGCCTCAGTAGTATATTCACACATTTTCAATAGAGTTTTCCTTTCTATCTACATAAATAGATAGGAAGAAAGGGAAGAAGGAAGGGAAGGAAGGAGGGAGGGAGGAAGGGAGGGAGGGAAAGAGGAAGGGAGGAAGAAAAATTAAGTGCTTATGAGTAAGGTGCTCTGCTAGTGCTAAGGATACAAATATAAATAAGACAGGCCCTGCTCTCAAGGAACCTGCATTCTACTAAGGAAAGATTGTACATAAAAGGGAGCTGGAAGGAGAGAGGGGACAACATGTTGGTTTGCATGTGGACATAGCTTAGAAATAGGAGTAGAAGTAAGTAGTAGAAGCCTGGTTCCTAGCAAGATAAAGAAAAAAGATAAAAGACAAAAAAGTCTGACAACCCCATGATGGGATCAAGATTATAGTTAAGGGTGAGAGGAGAGTCAATGAGGAGGGAAGATTAGAATACAGGAAGTATAGTGGAGTGATAACCATAAAGTACCCAGGCATCTCCATCTCTTGAGATCTTTCTCCTCCTTTCAAGTATAGCCCAGATGCCCCTTACTCCAAGAAGTATTATCTGATACTCCCAGAGAGAAGTACTTCCTCGCTTTCTAAATATTTTTGACCTCTTTTATGTCCTTAATAATTTCTATCTTGAATCATGCTTATTTATATATGTTCTGTAGCCTGATTAGCCTGAATATTCATTAGTTTAAGCAGCTAGGTAGCCCAGTGGATAGAGACATGTACTTGGAGTCAGGATGGTCTGAGTCCAGATCCTTTCTCAGATGCCCAAAACGTTAAAACCAGATGATTCTCAGCATTCCCTGCTTTAAGAAACAGCTCAGTGTGAGATAATATATTCTAGAGATACTTTAGAAAAGTAAAGAGGGTAAATTCTATAATCTGGAAAGCTTTTTACTTCGTTGAGGCAATTTAAAGTACCTGTCACTGCTAAAGATAAAGGAGAGTGCCCAAGGTTCCTTTTCTTCATAGGCATCCCTCAAGCCACCTCTTGGCCCATAATGATGTTCACAGAAACAAGTCAGTTGATTAGGCCAAGGACCCAATCTACTGGAAAGTGCCCAAGACTGGGAGTCACGAGAACTAACTTCGGGCCCCAACTTTGCCATTTATTAGCCGTGCAGTCTTCGATAAGCCCATGAAACAAAACAGGAACTTGGGGGGGTGGATCTCTGCTAAGAAATATTACCTGCTGATAATACTGGGTGTTTTGAGGGTGCCTTTCTATGATGCTTCTTCATACTAACATCTCAAAGGAACAGTGGCTTTACGACCCTGGATTGGATTTGCACATAAATAGTTGAACCCATTCAGTTATAGTTGTTACATTAATGAAGTCCTCTGCAGAGTTATAGCAATGGGACCCCAGATATTTACTTTTAAAGGTTTATTTTGTGTATTTCCTCAGTGCAAAGGGTAGTAATATCAGACATATGCTGATATTACTACTGACGGAAACGGGGCCCCATATAATAGGCGTTCTAATGTATTCTGACTACAACCAAGAAGAAACAGTCAACTCGAAAGCCATGACCTGAAGATTGAAGAGGTAATCTTTTTTTGAGGAGGCAGAGATCAGATGGAGATTGAAAGCTTGTGGGTGTGAGAGGATTAGCTAAGACTGGCCAAATGTATAGATTTTTTTTTAATAGAACATCTTAGAGATCTTTTTTTAAAAGTCAATTACCTTCTAGTGGTGAAAACACTGAACTGGGGATCAGGAGGTCTAGGTTAAAGACCCCATTCTGTAACTAACTTTTTACATATACTTGATCAAATCACTTTCCCTCTCTTGGGCATGTTTCTTTTTCTGTAAAATAAGAGTGTTAGACTAGCTGTGTTCTAAGCTCCTTCCTAGTTCTAGCATTTTATGCTATGGACTCTTCCAACTCTTAAAAATGTAGGAATCATTGTTATAATAATAATAGCTAGCATTTGTTGATCATTTTAGGGTTTGCAAAGTAGTTTCAAATATGAATCATTTGATACTGACTACAAAACTGAGAGGTAGATGTTATTATTCCCATTACAAATGATGAAACTATGGCAAAAGAGGTTAAGTCACTTGCCCATGGTCACACAGATATGATTTGAGATCAGATTTGGATTCAGGCCTTCCTACCCCCAGGTCCAACACTCGATTCACTGCACTAGCTAACTGCTGTTTGGAATTCCAAAACAAAAATAAAGCTAAAAAATTGGAAAAGACCACCAAAAAATCCATAATTTCTCTCTGAGCTCTGAAGATTGTCAACTAAAGGGCAAAAACATTGAACATATTCAAATAAAAATGCATGATTAAAAAGAATAAATGTTAGTTGAGTCTAATTAAAATAGAGATACAGTAATAGAAGCTCACATTCAAAATACTTTACCCTTACAAAGTGTTTTTTATACATGGTGTCCTTTTCAGCATTCCTGTGAAGCAATTATTGCAGATATTATCTCCATTATCCATATAATATAGAGTCAGAAGGGACCTCAGATGCCATTTGCATCCAAATGCCTTATTTTAGAGATGTACAAAATGAAGATTAGTGAGGTTAAGTGACTTGCTCAAAGTCACACAGCTGGTAAGTGCCAGAGACAGGATTCAGGCAGAGGTCTTCTAACTCCAAATCCAATATACTTTTCTCTGCACCATAGTGTGTCTTCTGCATGTGAAAATTGAAATTTAGAGACATTAAACAACTTACCTAAGGTTACATAGCTAAGAAATGCCAGCCAGAATTCAAACACTTCACCATTTACTGTCTCAGTGAACTGAATCTTTGAATATTTTCCCAGTCTCTCTCTCTCTCTCTCTCTCTCTCTCTCTCTCTCTCTCTCTCTCTCTCTCTCTCTCTCTCTCTCTCTCACACACACACACCCACACGCACACACATACACACACACACACACACACACACATACACACACACCTCCCAGATGGACAGGTTTCTCTTTTTCCCTCTTCTATACTTTGAGAAGGGATAAAAAATGCCACTGAGAGAATTTAGAAGATCAGAGATCCTGACCTAGATGGGATTTCAGAAGGCATCAAGTCCAATGTGTGCCTAAAGAATGAATGACTCCTGAAAGATTTCTGCCAAGTATCCATTCAGGTTCTGCTTAAAGACTTCTGGGAAACTCAGTTTGCACTTGAATTAGTCTACTTCATTTTGAACAGCTTAAGGTGCTAAGAAGAACTCTCTTATATAGAACAAATTTTGAATTGATGTCAGGAAAAACTTTCTTATAATAATTAGAATTATTATAAATGTTAAAATTATCCAAAAATTGAATGGGCTGCCTTAGGAAATGGTGGTTGCCCCTCTCTTTGAAAGCATTTAACTAGAGGATATTTGGACCACTTGTCATAGTGGTAGTTCCTTTCAAGTGTGGTTTGGACTAAATGGATTCAGAGGTCTTTTCTAATCCTAAATTCTATGACTGCGTTCCTAGGCATTCTTCTGAAACCGAGCAGAATCAGCCTTATTCTTCTATGTGAAAACTCTTGAGTGATCTTTAGAAGCAATGATCTTGTCATTTTATCATATCATATCTTGTTCTTCTCTTCTCCAGACTAAATGTCCCTATGTCATTTAGATGATCCTCATGGCAGGGTATCTAGGCTCTTCTCCATCTAGGTTGTTTTCCTGTAAATTTAACCCAGTTTATCAATTCCCTACTAAAGTGTGATGCCCAGAACTGAACATGTTACTTCAGGATAGAGATCAGAAGAAATGTCACCTTCCTTATGAGCCTATACCTCTCAGACATACATAGTCAGGGTTAAGTACATGTCTAGAAGAAATTCATTTGAAAATGTAATCTCCAGGAGTGTAGTAAAGCTAAAAGCTATCTTAGCTCCCATTTCAAGATAAATGAGACTTGCATGTCACCCAGAATTGTTACCTTTCTCCATTCCTTGGCTTCTGTCATCTCAGTGCACATGTAGTCTGTCATTGTCCTACAGCTAATTTCAAAGCAAAGTATGTACAGCACAAAAAGGAAAAGATCATAAACATAGACTCCAGTACTCACTAAAGAGTCACAGGCCAACCAAAGGTGATTCAGTACCATGGAGAGAGCCTGGGAGTTAAGAAACCTTCGTTCAAACCCTCTATCAGCTACTATCTTACTGTGTAACTTTGGGATGATCACTTACCCTCCCTGGGCCTCAGTTTCTCCAGTTGCAAAATGAAAAGATTTATGAAATGGAAAAAATGCATTTAGGGAATATAAAGTCAGAATGGTTTTGTAAACTATTATACACAAGTCAGGGCATAGTATCTTACGTCTGGTATTTTCCTCCTGAAAAATCCACATCTGTAAAATGAGGACAAAATAGTTCTTGCTCTAATTCCTTACAGAATTTCTATGAGAATCAAAAGACAGCTTTCTAATCTAATGAGATGAGGGCTTGTTTATTTATCATTAGTCCTTATACAATTTCATAAAAATAAATATGTATTTTTAATGTAAATTCAGCAATTCATCAAGCATTAAGTATCTACTATATGCAAAAAGTGTATTAGATGATGGGGATACAAAATCTCACTCCCCTCACCCTACCATAAAAAAGAAAAAAAATCCAAACAGTTTTTTTCTTAAAAGTGTTTACATTCTGCTGGATGGATCTAACCCAAATAACTTATGTCAAGTGGGAGAGTAATAACTGGAGGGAATAAGAAAGGCCTTGTGTAGGAGGTGTATGAGCTGTACTTTGAAGGAAATTAGAAATTCTTTGAAAGGAGTAAGAAGCAAATAATAACAGCAATAATAGAACTTATATAGCACTTTAAGTCTTAAAAGCACTTTACAAATATTATCTCATTTGAGCCTCACAACAATCCATCTAGAGTAGAGCTATCATTGTCCCCACATTACCGATTAGGAAACTGAGGCAACAGTTAAGTGATTTGTACAGAGTCACACAGCTAGTAAGGATGGATTTGAATTCAGATCTTCCTGACTCCAAGTCCAGCACTCTATCCACTCTACCACCAAACTTCCTCTGGTTCATAGAAGGCATTCCTGTTGTGGAAGATCTCTAGTATAGAGGCACAAGGAGAAAAGAAGGAATGTTGTATATCAGGATAAGAGGCACCATGTTGGTTGGGAGTAGAGGGAGTTGAGTTGCAGTCAGGAAAGTTAAATTCTAGTCCCATCTTTGCCACTAATTTCTATGTGACCCTAGACAAGTCACTTGTCCTCTCCGTGTTACATTTGCTTCATCTGTCAAACGGGGACAAAGATCCTTGCCCTACTTTTTTCTACAGTGTTGTGGTGAGGAAAAAATGTGCTAATATATGTGCCAGTACTTTGAAAAGTACAAAGTGCTCTATAAATGTAAGATTATCTGCAAGGTATTAAAATATCAAGTTGTCTTGTTAGGTGTCAACTGAGAGGCAGGGAAAACTGGAAAAAAATTTTTTATTCAAAGTAATGGTGAAATTCTATTTACCATTCCTTTCACATCTTCCCATAGTCCACACTTATATAGAAATCCTCCTGGTGATGATGGCAATTGGATGCAAACCAGGCTTGCAGGATTAAGGAGGAATCATCCCTAGGTAGGTATAAAAAGCAAGAAGTCCCTCCTTTAGCTTTTATGGCATATTGCCGCAAGTTTGAGAGAGAATGCTAGGGAGATACATGCTACCAGCAAAAATAAAAATAAAATAAAATAATAAAAAGTGAGGTGGATCGAGGTGGATGAAGAAAGCCAATATGATCTCTTATGAACTAATGCTGACCAATATAGGTTGAAGAGTGTTCATATGCATCTATATGGGCCAGTGCAGGTGAATATGGGCCAGTGTGAGCCACTGCTATAAGATTACATATTTATTGTGCTGGAGTGGGCCTTGGAGTTCAGTTTCTTTATTTGAAAATTAAGAAGCAGGTTTAGAGAAGTCATGGGATCATAAACAGAGACAGAAAGACTTTAGAGTTCACCTAGTCTAACCTTTCATTTTACAGGTGAGTAAATTGAGGTTAAATGACTTACTTAAAGGTCACGCATGTAGTGTCAGAACCGTAATCTGAACCCAGGTCCTGTGACTCATAGAAGCACAGAGTGAGATTTAAAAGGAACTTCAAGGAAAATCCAGTTCAAATAATTCCCAAAGGAAATCACCACTGGAACATGTGAGACTAATGATCTTCCAACCTACAGACTCTAAATCCAATGATCTTTTCACTGCATCATACCATTTCTTGGGGAGGGATGAGCCAGTAAGACTGGTATAGGCTCTTTAAAGTTGATAGAGGCTGCAGTGAGTTGGTACAGGATAGTGAGTCAGTTTGAAATAGTATGACCTAGTATAGGCTTAAATTAGTTGGTAGAAGCTGACACAAGTTGATATAGGTTAGTATGGATCAGCAGAAGTCAATATGGGCTTCTACAGAAAAGATATAGACTAGTGTAGTATACCTATAATAAAACAACTGAAATATGCCTTAAAATTAACACTTTAGATTGGGTTTAACCCCACAAAGATGAAGGAAAGAAAAACCAAATATGCAGCATATCATTTTTAGTGAAATATTTTCCCATTTCAATTTCCTAGGGACATAAGATTCAGTTCCATAAGTTTGGGGATTTTATTATTTCCTTTTCAGTTTTCTCCTCTAGAAGATGTTGATGTGATTATAAATGCTGTCTTTCAAGTGTCATGGTAACCTCATAGTCCCAGTTAAGCCCATTCTACCTCAAGAAATTGTAATTGCCATCAAAGAACATGTTTGCTCAGAAGATCATGGAATCTCAGAAATGAAAGGGATTTCACAGAACATCTAGTCCAAACTAGTCAATTTAGTTCAAAATTACCTCCATAGCAATGTCATCAAGTGGTCAACCAGCCTCTTCTTGAAAATCTTAAAAAATGCCCACCAATAAAGAAGAGCCCACTACTGTCCAAGGTAGCTTATCCCACTTTGGGGCAGCTCACTTTGTCTTTCCTTATTCCAAACCTAAATCTGCCTCTGCAATTTCTATCCATTACTTCTACTTCTTCCATCATAAGACAAAAGAATATATCTAATGGATCTTTGACAAGGAAGACCTTGCCCCTCCATCTAACCCCCCAAATTTTCTTTAGGCTAAATATCCTCAGTTTTTCATTGGATCTTCATATGGTATGGTCTTCATTCTCCCTTCATCTGAGTCCCCCTATTTTGAACACATTGGTTAATAGCTGTTGATGATTCATTGTCAACATAGTAGTAGATATCCAGTGGAGTATTTCAGAGATCTCTGCTTGCTTGGCCCAGTGCTATTTGACATTTTGATCAGTGACTTGGATAAAGTTATACATGGTATGTGCTTCAGATTTACAAATAACACAAGACTGGTATAGATAACTAGCACAATGGATGAGAGAGTCAGGCTCCAAAATACCTTGATATACTTGAGAATTGGGATGAATCTAATAAAGTGAAAGTTTTAGAGATAGATGTAAAGCCTTACATTAGTGTACAGAAAATCAATTTCAGAAGCATAGTATTGGAGAGGCATAGATAGATTGCAGTTATGCTAGAAGAGGTCTGAGGGTTTTAGTGGACGAGAAGATCAATATTACAAGTATGATAGGGCAGTCAAAAATGCTAATGTGATGGGGCTGCGTTAAGAGTGGCACAGCTTCCAGGAATGAGAAGGTGTTAGTCCTATTGTAGTCTACCCTGGCCCAACAACATCTGCCCTCATGTGTCCAGTTCTAGACAGAACAGTTTAAGAAGGACATTGATAAACTTGAGAGCCTCCAAATGGTGGCAACAAGAGTACTAAAGGGCTTTTGCACTGTGTCATATAAGGATCTGTTTAAGGAACTGACTGTTTTAGCTTGGAGAAGAAGGCTCAGAGGGGATATGATTATCTAGGACCATTCTAGTTCTCCAACTTTATCATATTAGGCCTCACCATGTACTGAAGTGTTTTCTGTCTCTGCTTTCCCAATAGAACTATGTTCTCCTGCCTCTAAACCTTTGCTTTAATTATTCTCAATTCCTGGAATTCCTTCCTCTATTCTTCTGCCTATTGAATTTCTAAGCATCCTTTAAATCTAAATTAAAATACTACCCCTTCCATGAAGCATTTCTGATTTCCTTATTGAGGCATGACTGTCAATGAGTGCCTGGAAGTTAGTGACCGTTCTTCACCTCCCCCATGGAATTCTGGAACATATCTTATGTTTTTGTATTTATTGTATTGTAATGTAGTTATACCTGTAAGGTTTATATCTCTCTCCCCAATCTTCTGGAAAATAAGCTTCATGAGGACTGGGCCTGATTATTAACTAAACTTTCTCTCTTCTGCAGTAGCAGACTATAAATATTATAATCAATTCAATTTTTAAAACCATTTATTAAGCTCCTGTTATGAATTGTTCCCTGGGAGAGTCAAAGATAGAAACAAAAAAAAAAAGGCCTTCCCTCAAGGAACTTATATTCCAGTGAGAGTATAGAACATAGGCACAAAAGCAAAAATCTAATACATACAGAGTAATATGAAAAAATATCATGAGGAAGTGGATATTAACAACTAAGGGTTTCAAGAAAGACTTCATGTAGGCAATGATGCCCGAGCTAGTCTTTGAAAGATGCTAAGACTTGAGGAGAAAATTTTTTTCCATACATAGTAGACCACCTCTCCAAGGACAAAGAGGTAAGAGATGAAATAGTATATATACAGAAAACATTTAGGAGACCAGAAAGTACATATGTTTATATGTACAGAGAGTACACGGAGGGGAGTAAAATGAAAAAAAAAATGGAAAAGTAGGTGAAAGCTACATTATGGAGAACTTTAAATGTCAGACCAAGGACATTGTATTTTATCCCAGGGGCGTTAGAGAGCTACTGGAGATTTTTAAGTGGAAGAATGACAAAGAGTTGTGTTGCAGAGATAACAATTTTGCAACTATGTGGAAGTTGGATTGGAGAGGGAAGAAACTGGAAACAATGAAACCAGTTTAAATGATACTACATTAGTCTAGATGTGAGGTGTTAAGGGACTGTACTGTGGTAGAATCTGTTTGAGTGAGGAGAGGATAGATGCTAGAGGGGTTGTGAAGGTAGAATTGACAAGATTTGGCAATGAATTGGGTCATAGGGATGATGAGAGAAAAAAGAAAATAAGTGGCTTCCACTACTTTGTGAACTTGAGTGAGTGAAAGGATAATGGTGGCTTTATTTCCTTTTCTTTTCTTTTTTGGCAGATGTATGTATAATATAATGAGGTATAGGATGTATTGAGTTTGCATATGTCTTCTGGATACGTTCTTGTGAAGCCATTTAACCGGTAACTTGGGGGCATCACCACTTGGCCAGATTATGGCCAAGATTATGTCCTACACTTCCTTGAAGAGGCAGTGAGGTAGTATAATTCTTGCAACACTGGGCCTGGCATCAGGAAGACCTGAGTTTCAGGCATTTACTAGCTGTGTGACTGGATAAATCACTTAACCTCCATCTGCCTCAATTTCTCCAACTGGAGATAGCACCTACCTCCCAGGGTTGTTACAAGGATTAAATGACATGATATTTATAAAGTACTTAGCACAATGTCTGGCATATGGTAGGGACTTAATAAATGCTTACTTTACTTGACTTGAGAGGGTGAAAGGGGGCAAATATGACCTGTCATTAGTGCTCTAGATCAATATATGCAGTGCATATGTGCTCATATAGGCCTTTCAGGATCCCTTATTTCATAAGATATCAGCTCTACAGGAATAGCTCTTTTTCAAAGTTCAGGAAATATGACAAGCAAAAGCATTGCAGTATATTTTGTTTAATAATATGCAAGCATTCCTGAATATACTTGGGATCTTCTATATAGGAATATGTTCTTGCAGTTACATAATCAAAACTCATGGCTGCCTTATAAGTCTTTCGTCTGGGCTATAATTTTCCTTCTAATACAACATGGAGGAGTCCTCAGATAACAGTCTACTGGATGTGGGGAACTTCATTAAGTATCATCAACTGAGAGAGTTCTTTTACCCTTCTGGTATTGAAACCCAATTCGGCCTCCCATACTGGTGCTACCAACCCTTACTTGTAGAGTGTAGCACTGTTTAGGGATGTCCTTGTACATAGTAGGTCCTTCATGTTTGATGAGTTAAATAAGTGTTTGCTGTTGAATTGTCCATGCTATAGTTCTGATCTGTTTTTGCAGAGAAGGCTAAATTGACTCTTTCTATCCGCAGAAGCTTTTGTTGCAGACTTGGACTGCAGGGATGTCAAAGCTGTTCACACCAGTGCGTTAGCTCATCTTCAGCATCTGAACAAGGGAACCAGATCCTTAACCCTTAGTACTAATATAGACATTGGCAGGATAGTTTCAGTCAAATTAACTCACGTGGGAGTGGCACTAAGGGATAGTTCAAGTGCAGCAGAGACTCATCTGCATAAAGAAATGGACTAATTTCACTGACGTCCGTTTAACAAGATGTGTAACTGTGCTCTGATTAAAGCTGGACACAGTAACATGATCAGCAGCTCCTCCGTTAAAGGAGGAACTACTAAGCCCAAAAGGATTTAACAAAAGAATAAAATTGTGTATATATGTATGTATATTATATAAATATGAATTATATGTGTGTATATATGCATTATACACATGCATATGTAAAAACTAAAAATTTAACCAGGATCATTCATACCTTCAGGCTTCTGACAAAAACAATGAATATGACAATTCACATTTCTCTAGCTCCGAGTCATTAAAAGGAGCTTTAAATACTTTCTCTCATTCTAGTTTTCTATATAGAAGAGACATGAGAGTTGTTTTGCTTGGCCCCAGAGGGCAGAACTCTAGGATCAGTGGGTAGAACTTTCAGATTGGCAGACTTCAGCAAAATATAAGAAAAAAACTCCTTAACAATTAGAGCTTTCAAGAAATGGAATGGTCTGCCAAAGTAGGGAGTGGGTTCCCCCACCCAAGAAATTTAAAGGCAAAATCTGGTTGACAGGGTACTATAGCAATCATTCAATCATAGCATTTATTAAGAGTGGACTATGTTCTGGACTGTGTTATAGATATTTGGGCAACACAGACCAAAGTAGAAATAGCCCCTGCCCTCAAGGAACTTTTATTCTATTGGGATAACTAGAGATAGAGATGGAGATAGATTCTGTGATTTCTTTGGCATAGGAAATTGGTTAGTTGGTTTTTGTCTTTGAAGATGACCAAAATGACATCACCATGATGGAGTGAAATTTCATTGTGTTCATCTGTGGCTGATCAGACTAACACAAGCTTGGAATGCTCTACCACAGGTTGGGCACAGATAGTCCATGTGAATATTTGGGGTGGATATCCCAAATTTGCACATCCTGCGTTTACTTTGTGCTGTCTCAATTCTGCTTTGCTCAAAGAGTACAGCACACTTTCTGATGTGGGCACGCCATGCTGAGTAATCCTGTGCCAGTGTCTCCCATGTTACACAATCAAATTCAAAGTTCTTGAGAGTGTCCTTGTGTCACTTCTGGCCACCATGTGATCGCCTGCCCCATATGAGTTCTCCATAAAGTAGTTTTTTTTGGCAAGAATACATTTTGCATTCGAACAATGTGGCCAACCCATCAGAGGTGCACTCTCCGAGGCACAGTTTAAATACTTGGCAGTTCAGCTCTAGCAAGGACTTCAGTGTCTGGTACCTTATCCTGCCAGGTGATCCTCAGAATCTTCCTAAGACAGTTCAAATGGAAGCAATTCAATTTCTTGGCATGGCACTGGTAGACTGTCCATGTTTCACAAGCATGAGGTCAGCACCATGGCTCTGTAGACCTTCAGTTTGGTAGTCAATCTAATACTACTTCTCTCCCAAACCTTTCTTTGGAGCCTCCCACACACTGAGCTAGCTCTGGCAATGCATACATCAACCTCATTGTCATTGTGTACATCTCTGGAAAGTACACTGCCAAGGCAAGTGAACTTATCCACAGCATTTAGAACTTCTCTATTTGTTGTTATCGATGGTTCCACATATGGATGGTGTGGTGGTGGCTGATAGAGCAGGTGTGTTTTCTTAGTGTTAATTATTAGGCCAAAATTAGCACAGGCAGCAGAGCATTGATCCATACTTTGTTGCATCTTAGCTTCAGAGGCTGCATTGAGTGCACAATCATCTGCAAACAGAAAATCATGCACCAACACTCTTTCTACTTGGGTCTTGGCTTGTAGCCTTTTCAAATTAAAGAACTTGATGTCAGTGTGGTGGTTGACCTTGATGCCATGTTCATCCTCATTGAAAGCATTTGTCAACATGGCTGAAAACATCATGCTAAAAAGCATGGGAGCAAGCACACAGCCCTGTTTCACTCCATTGGTGACTGGGAAGGCAAGAGAGCTTTGTCCATCCAGAACTCGGCAAACATGCCATCATGAAATTGACATGCAATGTTGATGAACTTCTCTGGGCAACCAAATTTTGACATAATTTTCCATAAGCCCTCATGACTAACAGTGTCAAAGGTCTTGGACAGATTTACAAACATTGTGTACAGACCTCTGTTCTGCTCCTGGCATTTCTTCTTTGTTGGGCAGCAAACACCATATCGGCTGTTCCTCAGCCTTTTCTGAAGTCACATTGCCTCTCAGGTATATGACCATCTTCCAGGTGAAGGATCAGTCTATTAAGGAGGACTCTAGCAAGAACTTTGCCAGAAATGACTAAGAGAAAGATTCCCCCTGTGATTGTTGCAGGATAATCTATTCCTCTTACCCTTATAGAGATGGACAATGGAGTCATCCTTGAACTCCTGGGAGATAACCTCCTCTTGCCATAGGAAACTAATGAATGAGGAAACTCCCTCTACTTGTGTAGGTTGGCATCTTCACTCCAATTTATCACCTTAGTTGACTATAACAGTGAAAGATTAAGTGACTTACCCAGGATCACATAATCTATTTGTGTTAAAAGAGGGAATTGAATTGAGTTACTTTCTCTAAAAGCAACACTTGCTTCCTATACATATATGGATAGATTTGAAATAGATATAAGTAGATAGGGGGTGGGTTTTTGAGAGGCATCTACATTGTACAGTAGATTGAGCACTGAGTCTGAAGCCAGAAAGACCCGAGCTCAAAAACTAACTGGGAAACCCTGGGCAAGTCACAAGTTCTTTGTGCTTCAGACCTTCATTTGTAAAATGGGGATAATAATAGCACTGACTTTCCAGGGTTGTTGAAGATAAAATGAGATAATAATTGTAAAGTACTTGGTACAGTCCCTGTCATATACTAAGCACTATATAAATGTTTTGTTATTATTGTTGTTATTATAAGGACTTAGCAACTGGAAGAATCAGGAAAGGCATCATACATAAGATAGGGTCATGAACTGAATATTAAAGGAAATTAGAGATTCAGGTCCTCCCTTTCCTACTAAAACACTGTGCAACCTTGGGTAAATCATTTCCCCATTCTGGACTCCCATTTCTTTCTCTTTAAAGTGAGAAATTGAATTAGATGATCTCTGAATTAATTTCCAGTTCGAATATGCTATGAGTCAACATGGGTAGTTGTATGTATTTCCAGATAGATAATTTGTCTCTATGGGTAGGGGTATGTGTGATCTAGGTGAGGAGGAGTAGGTGTACATATGGGTAGATCTGGTTGGGAGTTGTTTAGGGACCAGGCAGGCAAGAAGCATTTATTAAGTGCTCACTATGTGTAGGTACTCTGCTAAGTTCTGGGAATACAAATAAAAGCAAAAACCCAGATAGTCCCTAACCTCAAGGAGTTCACATACTAGTGGGAGAAGATAATACATAAAGGAGATAAAAAGGAGGAGGGCAATGGGAAGGGACTATGCATGGAGGCATAGTGGTAAAATTCAAGGAGTCATAAGCACAACCTAGAGGGGAATGAAGTATGGCCAGCCTGGGCCCATCTGCAAAATGGAGGCCCCAGGAAGAGCTCTCCAATGAGAGTTTCACAAAAGAGCCTATAGCCCTAGGTAGCAGAGATCATGTCTGAATATTCTTTTTTTATGCAGTAACTAGATCAATGCTACCCTCATTGAGACCTTAATACAGACAAAAGCTTATGGTTTTTAGATGTTGATTGTCGTATCTCTCAGACCCTTGGATGGATGATGATCTTTCTCTTTAGTTTAGCAGCTCAAAAATTATGAGATCCTTTTCAGGTCTAACATTTTGCGTTTTGAGGTCCCTTGCGCTGCCAATATTTTGCATTCTCTTCAAGTTCCGAAGTTCTGTGTGCGGAAGTGCCTCCTAGTTTTGATGCCTTTTCTATTTCCACAACATCTTTCATCCATATCTTCCTCTCTCAACTCGCAGTCTCTTATCACTTCTCCCATGGACTGTTGTAATGTAATAACCTCCTCATGGACCTCCTTACCTCAAATGTCTTTTTTCCCCCTTTAAATTCATCTTCTACACAGTTGCCTGAGTGATTTTCCTGAAATGCAGGTCTAACTAGGTCACTCCCCAACTCAATTAACTCCAGTGACTTCCTCTGTTTGTCATTTCAAGCTCTTAATAACTTGGCTTCTTTCTATCCTTTTGGTGTTTTTATACTGCTTTCCATGCATTCTGTGGTGCTATCCTGACCTTCATACACATAACCCTCCATTTCTGATCCATGCCTTTACTCTGACTCTCCACCATGGCTGGAATGGTCTCCCTCCTCACCTTTGCCACTTATACTTGTTGACTCTCTGGCTTAAGAGTATTTATCAATAGTAAGTGTTGCTGTTTCCCTCCCAGCCTGATCTCTTTCTTTTTCTTTACCTCATTAAAACCCACCCCAACCTGCTACTTCTTAAACAGGCTTATTCAATGAAGGGGCGTTACCTCACCCTAAGTAAGTACCTGCCTAGACCTTGACGTAAAGGAGCCAAGGACTCCCAGTGCACCCTGGGTCATCTCCAGTCATCCTGATAAATGTCTGGTCACTGGATTCAGATGACTCTGGAGAAGTGAGGCTGGTGACCTTGCACAGCCCTCCCTCACTCTAAACAAAGTCAAGTGCAAGTCATATTATCTTTTCTCTGATGACATGGTCTTCTTCAGCAACAGAGGATGAACACAATAATGTGTTGATTTGCTTCAAGATTCAGCTCAAATACCATTATCTTCAGAAGCTCTTCCCCTCTGAGTTTACTTTATATCTACTCTGTGTGTATCTTGTATATATCTTATATCTATGTACATGTTGCCTTCTCCATTAGAATGTAAGATCCTCAACTTTGGGAGTTGTTTTTCTTTGTATTCCCAGGGTACAATCCAGTGACTACTCACAGTAAGCATTTAATCAATGGTTTTGATTGATTGATTGTTCTGAGGTCCTTTTTAGCTACCACCATCCTTTATTCTGAAGTCTTTTCCATGTCTGGCATTATGGATTCCAAGGTTTCCTTCCAGATCTGACATTGCATATTTCTGTAACTCTGTCCACAGGCTTGATGCTGTAATTTCCCCTTTAGCCACAGTTCCTGCTGTGATTTTCCACCTCAGTTTTTCCTGGGCTTTATGGTCTGAGGTTACATAGCTTGCCTCCCCCACCTGCTTTACAAGAAACAGGTGATGGGGTGAGCTAAGTTCTATTTTTTTAGGTATCAACTAAAATTCCTTTCCCTGGATTCCTTTCCAGAGCTAATTTCCATGGCCCTTTATTCTAACTTTGGAGCCTAAGCTGACAGGCTGCTTGTGCTTCTGAATGAGTCTCGGTAGTGAGCAGACACAGGTGCTGCCATATTCTGAAAGCCTTTTAAACTGTTTCAATAATAAAGAAAGTGAGAACTCAAGAGGAGGAGTGCCTATGACAACTGACATTGCACTCAACCGATATTAAAAGACAGGAATGTTTCTGATTTTGTATCAGAAATTCCTTTTTTGACAAATGGAGAGGCTGGAGAGAAAAGTATACTTTGGCAGTCTATTGGAATTCTTCATAAAATGTAGAATTATGGAAGGACCTTAGAAGAGAGAATATCAGAGCTCAATGCGACCTTCTACCATGAAACTTCCGATATCAGATAAGAAAGGGACCTTAGAACATAGAACACAGCATGTCAAACTTGGAAGGGGGCTCAAGTCCTGATGCTGAAGATGCTTCATCAAACATCCATTCAATTCACAGGCCAGGAAGCACTTGAGGCACCTTATTCTTATATTTTAACAAATATTTGTTAGGTATGTATTTTTCACAGAACTCTGTACTGCAGGATATAAAGATACAGATAAGAAAAATGTAAAATTTAGATAAAGTGTGTTTCCTGCCTTATAATCCAGGAAATGGGATAAAACATAGAGTCAGGAAAACCTGAGTTTGAGTTCTGCCTCAGACACTATCTTTGTGAACCGGAATAACTCATTTAACCTCTTTTAGCCCCCATTTTCTCTTCTGTAAAGTAATATCTATCGCACAAAGTTGTTGTGACAGTCAAATGAGATAGATCTCACACTGGGGTCAGAGCCAAGATGGTAGAATACAGAGACTCTGCAACCCAGCTGAACTCTCCTAATATGCCTCTCCAAAGAATTTTAAAATAATTCCTCAAATCAAACTTTGGAGTGGCAGACCCAACATGAAAATGAAAGATATAAAGGAAAAAGAAAAAGAACAAATATGTACAAAAATACTTGTAGCAGCTCTTTTGGTTATGACAAAGAATTGGAAATTGAAGAGATGTTTATTAATTGGGGAGTTAGTAAACAGATTGATGTAATTGTGATGGAGAGCTATTACGCTATAAGAAATGATTGGGGGCGGGGGGAGGTTCAGAAAAAAAAGCATAGCAAGACCTTTATGAACTAACACAAAGTGAAGATAGAAGAACCAGGAGATTATTCTGCCCAGTAACAGCAATGTTTTAATAATGATCCTATGTAAAAGATTTGACTACTCTGATTAATACAATGATCCAAAACGGTTCCAAGAATTTGTGATGAAAACCTGCTATCCACCGTCAGAAAGAAAACTTGTGAATTTTGAGTGTAAATTGGAAATATAATTTTCTTACTTTTTTTGCTTTTCTTGTGATATGGAAATATGTTTTGCCTGATTTCACATGTATAATTGAAACCATATTGCTTGCATTCTCATTGGGTGTGGGAAGGAGGGAGAGAATTGAAACTCAAAATTTTAAAAGAATATTAAAAATAAATAAATTTTTAAAAAAAGAATTAAATGAGATAACATATGCAAAATACTTTGCCAAGTGCTATATACATGCTATTATTTTTAGTAATAGTATAATGAGAGGTATAAAATACATTCAAATCAATGGGAACCTGCAATAGGGGAAGGGTCTCAGGCACAGTTTCTTGGAGGAGAGTACACTTGAAACAGAGATCTTGAAGGAAGTTAAGGACATTACTAGTCTTTCCTGGTTTTCCTCCTACCTATCTGACCACCTCTCTGTCTCCTTTGCGGGAACCTCTTCCAGATCGTGCCATTTAATTGTAGGTGCCCCTCAGGGTTCTGTCCTGGATCCTTCTTCTCTTCTGCCTGTATACTACTTCACTTTATCTCATTAGTTACCATGCATTGGATTACCATCTTTATGTTGATGATTCTTAAATCTACCTTTCCTGCCCCAGACTCTCCCAATCCTCAATCTTGCATCTCCAACTTTCAGATATCTCAAATTGGATGTCCAGTAGACATCTTAAACTCAACTGTGTCCCAAACAGAAATCACTGTGTTTCTTCCTGAACCCTCCCCACCAAGACAGCACTATCCTCCCAATCCTTCAGGCTACCTAGGAATCATCCTGAACTCTTCACTACCTCTCAGCCCCCATATTCAAGCTGTTTGCAAGGCCTGTTGATTTCATTTTTGTAATATCCCTCAAATATGCCCCCCTTTCTCCTCTGACACAGCCACCTCTCTAGTACAGACCCTCATCACCTCACATCTTGATTACTGCAATATTCTGCTGATGGGTCTACCTACCTCAACACACTTCAATCAGTTCTCTATTCAACACTAAAATGATTTTTCTAAAACATAGGTCTGATAAGTGTCACCCATTACTCAATAAATTCCACTGACTTCTATTGCCTTCCAGATCAAGTATACATTACTCTATATAGCATAAAACGCCCTTCATAACCTAGCTCCCTTCTGCCTTCCCAGTCTTCTTAAGAACACCTCACTCCCTGACACATGCTTTTCCATCTGGCATCACTGGCCTCCTAGTTGTTTCGCAAACAAGACATTCTATATCTTGGCTCCAGTCATCTGCTCTGGCTGCCCCCCACACCTGGAATGCTCTCCCTCCTTTACTCAACTATTGACCTCCCTGATTTCTTTTAAGTCTCAAATAAAATCCCATCTTCTGCAAGAAGCTTGCACCTCTTAATTTAAATGTTTTCCCTCTTTTAATTATTTTTCTATTTATCTTGTATGTAGTTTGCTTTGTGTATATTTGTGTGTTGTCTTCCCCATTAGACTGTAAATATCTTGAGGGCAGGAACTGTCTTTTGCCTCTTTACATGTCCCCAGCAGTTGGCACAGTGCCTGGCATACAGTAGGTGCTTAATAAATGCTTATTGAATTGAAGACTGGGCAAGAAGCATTCTAAATGAAGAGCATAACATGAGCAAAATAACATGGACTCCAGGAGTAGAGAAACAGTGGAGGGCAATTAAGTCATTAATGACTGGAGCACAGAGTGTGTGAAGAAGGGCATGTTAGGATGGAATGTTGGGAAGGTAGGGTAGAACAAGATTTTGAAGGTTCTTGAATGTCAATTTAAGGAGTTTAGACTTCCTGCTGTAGGCAGTGGGGAGCTTCTCATGCTGTTTGAATAGAGTAATGATGTGAGATTTATATGTTGGGAAGATTAATTTGGCAGTCTGTTCAGGATGGATGTGATGGGAGTGAAAAGAGAGTCCAGGTGACCAGTTAGGAAGCTATTATTGTAATTCAAACAAGAAGTGATGAGAGCCAAAGCAATGACAATAAAATAACAGTCATTATTATTACAATTGTCATAATATCTATAGTGCATGTGTTTTACAAAGTTATCGCCTCACAACAGCCTTATGAAGTAATGAGTACAAGTATTAGGAACATTTTCCAGATGGTGAGCTCCTCTAGATGCCTCAGTTTGCATATGATATCACACATGCCTTCATTTTCCTATTTATTCCTCAGTCTTTCAATCTGGTTTTTTGAGCACACTGTTCTAATGAAATTGTTTTCTAAAAGGTCACCAATGATCCTGAACAATAAATCCTGTGTCCTCCTACTCCTCATCTCTCTCCTCTCTGTAACTTTGGGTACTTCCCCTTCCTTTTGAACATTCTCTCCTCCTCTGACTTCCTTGATCTTATATCATCATCTCCTCTCCACCATAGTTTAGTCCAGGGATGGGAATCTGTGGCCTCGAAGCCACATGTGTTCCTCTAGGTCCTCAAGTGCAGCCCTTTGACTGAATCCAAACAATCCAATTTGTTCTGTGAAGTTTGAATTCAGCCAAAGGGCCACACTTGAGGGTCTAGAGGACCCCATGTGACCTCAAGGCCACAGGTTCCTCACCCCTGGTTTAGGCCATCATCACCTGTCATCAAAACTCTTGTAATAACTTTTTACTCTCTTACCCCTCTCCTGTCTCTCCCCTCTCCAATCTATTCTCCATTACAGCCATAATAATCTTCCTAAGGCACTGCCTGACCGTATTCCTCCTGAACTTAAAAACTCTTCAGTCATTCCCTATTATCTCTAATGTAGTCTCCTTAGCCTAACGCAAGACCTTCCACAGTCTCACTATGGCCCTCCCTTCACAGCCTAATTTCACCTGGCTCCCCTTCAATCCCTCAGCATTCCAGCAAGACTGAACCCCTTACTATTCCTGAAACCTCACATGCTGTTTCTTGCTTCCATGATTTCACACAAGCAGTAATACTCTCATCTCCTCTCAGATTTGTAGAATCTTTGCCTTTGTTCTCAGCTTAACTAAGGCTCTGGCTTCTCTGTGAAGACTTCCTCGATTACCCACCACCACAGGTCACAACTGTAGTTCCCTCACTACTCACATTTTTAGAGTATTTGTGTGATTTCTCCTTAGTCCCCTTCACTCCTTACCTTATACGGTATGTATTTATGTAGGTGTTTAATTCTCCCAGTAGAATGCTAGTTCTTTGTGGGCAAAGACTTTTATTTTGTTTGTGTTCCCCCTACAACCTGGCACAAAGTATTGCATATACTGGGAACTTTAAATGTTTGTTGACTGAATGAATGGTTCCCTTTCTTCTTCTCTGTCATTCTTGGCTCTTCTTCCTGACATGTGGGCATTCTGCAAGTTTCTGTTTTCAGCTATCTTTTCATTCTTTCTATAAGCTCTTCTTTGGCAATCTTATTTGTTTCAACTACCACTTTTATGCTGATGACTCTCTAATCTATACCATCAGCCCTTGCTTTTCTCTCTGATTCCAGATCCATACATCCAAGTGCCTCTAGCATACCTCTACCTCGATGTCCCACTAGCACCTTAAATTCTAAATCCAACTCTGAGCTTATTATCTTTCCCCCTAAACCTGCTCCTCTTTCTAACTTAACTTGATCCATCTCTGACACCATAATTCACCCAGTCTACCCTGATTCAAATTTGGCTTTCCTTCCCTCATCCCCCACATTCCATTAGTTGTTGAGTCTTTTTATTTCCACCTCTATTATCATCTCTTTTACATTCTTTATCTCTCTTCTATTTCAGTTGTTACCGCTTTAATAGAGACGTTTATATCACTACCATGCTGGACTTTTAAAAGTAGGTTGCCAATTACTTTTTTAGCCTGTAGACTCTTCCCTTCCAATTCTTCTCTTACACTTCTACCAAAAAAAAGTCCTTACACACATATATCTGACCATGTTACTCTTCAATTCAAAACTTTTAAGTGACTCTTTTTTGCCTGTTGAGTAAAGTGAAGATTCCTTAGAATTCCTAGAATTAAAGACTTTCTATAATCATCCCACCTTTCCAGGCTTACCTCATACAATCCCCTCCATATACTCTGCACAACACCCAAACTAAGCCCCTGTGCTTTCCCATCCTTTGACCTTTTTTTTGGAATTATCTCTCCTACTCCTCCATCCCCTGTTGAAACCTTACCCCTACCTAAGCTCAAACACATCCTTCTTGACATTTCCTATTACCCTTGGTAATTAATGAAGATAATTCACATCAACTTTTTCTTAGTACTTCTATAATGCAATTATGTACTATTCTGTACTATAATTATTTGTCTATGTGCCATTTCCCCCAACTAAATTATAAGCTTCAAGAGGGCAGGAACCATCCCTTCCTTCTAATTTAACATTATCTTTTTTCTTCTCTCACCATTCGCATAGATTCAGTTATCAAATTCCATTTCTACTGCTCCTCCATATTATCAGTTATCCATAATATTTCTATTTCTGCTCCTTAGTATCTTTCATACCGGTTTCCTCTTTTTGACTGTCACTGCCACCAGTAGGTTCATATCTAATAGACATTTAATAAATGTTTGTTAAACTAATAGAATCAAGTCAAACTTTCCATTCATGTAAACGGTCGCTGGCCTAGACTGACATTATTAATCTCTTCTGTTTCTTACATAATACCCTTTTCATATGAAAACTTTGTACAAGGTAAGTCTGCTCCAGGCTCTTGTTACTCTGTTGGCACCTGTCAATTAAGCCACAGCTTCCCTATTCCCTCTGTCGACAGCCTGGAGTAAGGACAGATGCAGCCTGCAGCTTGCTACCTGAGCACATCCATTAGCACAAGAAGGGAAGAGGAGAGACAGGAGCAGTCCAAATAGAAGTTCTGGCTTTCACATCCCAGAACCAATAACTAGAGACAATCTTCTAACTTTCTAGGGTAGAAAGGGAACTCCTTTTAATAATCCTGGCTGATTTTCAAAGGTGAGCAATCCAGAGACTAGCATAGACCCAGCCTATTCCCCTCCCTTCTATTGTCATCTCAGGAGCCTGTTTTGCTTAAAGATATATTGAATATAATAATATATATAATTATCTAGATGAGGCCTTAAAGGTCACCAAAGCAAACCCCTTTAATCACTTCTTTTATGATTAATATATAATTATTAATAATATAATGTTCTTACATCAAGTAACTGTAATTTTTATTAGTGTGGGCATTTGATCTCATGACACAGATTGCAGCCCTTACAGAGCCTGTCTCTTCACTTGTAGCCAAGTGACATATGTCTTTTTTACCACTCCATGGACTTTTTTAGGTACGTTGCCTCAATCTTGCTAAGGAATGAATGTAAAGGGAGCTTTATGAGAGACTGGCAGATAGAACCTCAAAGTCAGGGTCTTGACTTCAGACTTACTAGACATCCTTTTGTGAGTTGCTGTAGCCCGAGACCAACTCTAGTAATGAGTTTCCCCAAACTTAGCTAGGACAAATGCATACAAGCCATTTGGCTGAGCCTTTCCTGCTTTGTAAAACCTATCAAAAGTAGTACTCCACAAGAAAGGATGACCTAGGTAGACAAATGATACCATATTGTTAAATTGGCAATGTTAAGTAATGTGATATTGGCTTTTGTGTTTTTCAAAACACTAAGACTTTCATTACCTCATTTGGTCTTCCCAATTAGAGTGAGAAAGTAGGAAGAAGTAAATAGGGCAAAAATTATTGTTCCTATTTTTTGAATGAAGAAACTGAAGCCGAGAGAAATTGACTTACTCCAAACAGAGCACTGGACCAGGAATCAGGAGGCCTGAGTTCTTGGCTCAGCCATGCCTTTGACCTCTCTATGTCATCTCAAACAAATCCCTCCTACTTTCTGGGCCTCGGTTTCCTCAGCTAGAAAATTGTGGGATCTTTCTGAATGCATGGCTTTTAAGGACCCTCCTTACCCGAGCATTCCATGTTTTTGAGGGGTTTTTTGGTTTTGTTTTTTTATACAGAATTCGTGATTTCTTTTATTTAAAGCATCCCCCAGTGAGAAACCTTCTCTTCTGAAGCAGTTCAACATCCTTTCTGCAATTTATAGCTTATCAAAGTTGCTTGTGGGCATCAGAGGTTAAGTGAGTTGGTTCCATTATCACTATCTTATGGGGAAGGAAACTAAGACTGAAAGTGGGCAGCTTGCCCAAGGTCACACAGCTGACCAGCTAGAGGAAGACAGAAAACTAGACCTGACCTCTCCTGGCTCTTAAAGACTGTACCATGTATTTAGTTCATCAGCCAATAAACATTTATGAAGCACCTACTATGTGCCAGGCACCATGTTAGTACTACATTGCCTCTGTCTTCCTAGAGACTGAATGCCAAGGGAGTTTGATGATAGGTTGGCATGGAAAAATCCTTAAAGTCAGGTTTTCTCCTTTAAAATTTTCTTAATCATTTTACTTAAGGAAGCCCCACACAAGAGAATATTCCTACTTCTTAGAGCCTGAGAAAACAACACTTCACACTCTATTGGGGGTGTTTGTGTTTTCTGTCCCTGCTAAAACAAAGAATTGTGGAGCGTGTGAAGTCTTAGAATCAAACAAATCTGTGAGAAGAAGAAATGTGGTAAGCAGGTCATAAGGGGACAGGACACCTTAGAAAAAGCACTCAGAGCTAGTATTCAGTTGTTTGGGGACAGCATGAAGATGAAATAGATTTGCCAATTAACTTGTATTTCATAAATCAGCCCAGAACCTTACAACAAGGCAGTTTCACCCATCATAAAGGGCACAGCTTATAGAAAGTCTTCCAGCAAGGGAGAGACCTATATTAAAACAAAAGATCATTAAAGCTGAAGACCTGGATTGAGTCCTGACTTTACAGATAGTGTGCTGTAACAACTTTGAGTCAATTCACTTCTTTAAAATTGACAGGGAGAGGCAGTATAATACCCTGGATAAAGAATATGCAGAAAGCTGGGGTTGGTCTGAGTTCAAGTAATATCTCTAGCACATTCTGTCTATATTGCCATGGTGAACTTATTTAACCCTTCATTTCCCTGGATTATTCTCTATGACCGTAAATTGTAGAGCAGATGCTGGTACATTGGTAAGGGAGTTTTTTCACTGGGAGACTCCTATATATGAGTCCAGTGAAAATAAATAAATAAATAAAGATGAAGATAGTAAAATAGAAATAAAATAAAACTTTATTACTGGCATTCTGTCTTGTATAATCCTTGCATCTCTAACATTGTATATTCTAAACATTATTTCTTCATCCATAAAATAGGGCCAATAATATTTTCATTGTCTACCTCACAGAGGTTATTTTAAGAATTGGTAGAATTCAATATACATTTATTGAACACCCACTTTGTACAAGGCACCATACCTAGCATCAGTATATGCCAAGATTTAAAAAAACAAAACAGTGTGGTCCCTACCCTCAAGGTTCTTATACCTTAATGGGAATGGTTGGTGGTTTGTTAGCGATAGTCAGGCAAAATGCTATGAAGATGCTGATGCACCAAACACTTCCTCCTAGGATTGTTAGGGGAGATCTCATGGAGGAAAGGGGTCATGGAAGAAATCTTTAAAAAATGGGAGGTTTTTCAGTAGACACAGGGAAAGGTGGGAGCCTATTCCAAGCCTTGAGTATGTTTTGAGCTAAGGCATTGAGGCAAGAAAAGAGTTCTTATATAAGAACTAGAGGCAGGAGTACTCCAATTTAGTCAAAATGTAAAATATAATAAAAGGGAATAGTAACCAATGAGAATGGTCATGTAACCTAAAGCTACATGATGACATGACCTAAAGCTACATGATGAAGATCCTTTCAGGATCAGTAGTTTGAATTTTATTCATTAGAGAGGCATTGTGGTATAGCAGATAGAGTCAGGGAGATCTGGATTTGTATCAAATCTAAGATGCTTATTAAACATGTGAACCTGGGCTCTTTTGTCTAAAATATGGGGATTTCAACTTTGCTTCTGTCCTCCTAGAAGTTGAGTGCCAAAAGCATTCTGGGGTTGATTAGTATGGCAAAAATCTCAGAGTCAGAGACCCTCTTGCCTAAAAGACCCTCCATAAGAAAATATGCCTACTCATTTAACCTCAAGGCCTCAGTTTTTTCAACTGTTAAATGGATGTGCTAATAAACCATGTCTTACAGGGTCATTGCAGGATCAAATGATATTATAAATGCAAAGTGCTTTATAAATGTGAGCTATTAAACCATGTAGAGCCAGTAAAAGTTTTTGAGTAGGAGAATGCTGTGATCATGGGCGTGCATAAAGATCACTTGGGGAGTGATGTGGGTTTGGTAATGTATAAAGTGCTTTGTAAACTTTAATATTGTTTCTACAAGTCAAAAGAGTTGTGAGTCCATTAGCCAACATGGGCACTCCTTCCACTGAGACAGTACTTCCAACACTTTAGCAGCAGGTTGTTGAAGCCCCCAGTTCATTACCTTATAACCTGACTTCTGGTCACAAGCTTCTCCAAATGTAGTAAGAAACATACTGACTGTGTGATCTTCAATAAGCACCTGACCTCTCACTGAGCCCAGGCAACTCTCCAAGGTGTACATTGCAGATCAGAAACGTTTTTTCATAGGAGGAGGGAGTTTCCTCCCTGGAAGTTCCCTACATTGGCGAAAGCATAAATCTGTACCACACATGTCATTTATTACTATTATGTTCCATAATCCCCATGCACTTGAAAAATTCTAAGTTCTATATTCTAAGATTCCCTAAACCCTAACTTTCCTATGATTCTTCATAATTGAGTTGATGACCTAAGAAAAATGAACCTGATATATTTAAAAATCTAGATTCGATATGAAAACATTTCATCCTGGCTTAGGCTGAAATGATCCTAAAAATACCATAGATCATATTATAATATTTTAGGGGATTGTGTGCACTGCCAATATTCTTTTCACCTCATAAGACAGATCATGCATTTTGACAAAGCTATATTTAACATAGTGGGGGGGTTGGGGGAAGAAAAATATAGGATGCATGCTTACTGGTGGAGAAATCCATATTTATGGAAATCTCAATGCAGGCAATTACAATTGGCATTTCAAGACACTTCCTATTGTCTGCCTCGAAAGGACAGTGTGCCCTCATTAGGAGGAAACAGCAAATGGTTTGTGGGTGGAGAGTAGACAGCCATTTCCTTTAAGGGTGGCTACCCCAGGCAGAGGTCAGGAAAGGTTAGGGAGCCCACAATTGTCTCCATTACCACCTGTGGGCATGTGTATGCCTTTTAATATAAAGCATCATTGAAAAACATAGGTTTTTTTGATGAGGCTGCTAAAGTTTCCCAGCATCTAGACAAAGAAAATCAAGGAGAGGGAAAAAGGAAAGGATATAATATCTGTCTTCATATATTTGAAGGGCTGTCAGAAGAGTGGTTAAATTTGTTTGACTTGGACTCAAACACCAGCACAGGGACCTGTTATCCATGTTATAGGAAGGTATGTAAGCATAACATAAGATAGAAATCCCCAGCCAAATAAATTATCCAAATTTTGGACGGGTTGTCTTGTAAGGTGGAAAGTTCCTCATCAGAGAAGCTAATCCAAATTTTTCTCTCCTCAAACCTCTCACACTTCCTTTTCCCCCTACCGTCTCAGCTGGGTTCTTTATTAACTTTACTGAAAAAAAATTGAGGCCACTGGTTTTGCATTTCATATTTTTCCTTTCCTTTTATCATAAAACCCCGTGACATTATCTCCCAACCTTACCATCTCTGGCCCAGTGTGGAATAGTGAGGTAGTAAGCCCACACCTTGCTAAGGATACACCTCTATGTGTATCCTGAACTCAGCCCCCTCCTGTCTTTTCCAGTGAATTGCTACTTTAATAATTCCCCTACCCCTTTCTCTTAAATCCTTAAACTTTTTCTACCTCCTGTTTCCTTCCCTACTACCTTCAAAGATGACCAGGCCTTGCCCCTCCTTAGAAACCTTCACTCCCTAATGCATCTTCCATCTAATCATTCTGTGTCTCTCCTCAGTTTCTCATCCAAGTTCCTAGGAAAAGCTGTCTACACTTACCGTCTTTACTTCCTCTCCTCTCTCACATTCCTCATCCCTTTGCCATCTGGCTTCTAACCTCATTCCTCCACTGATAATGATTTCTCCAAAGTTATGAATGATCTCTCAGTAGCCAAATTTGATGATCTTTTCTCAGTTCTCATTCTTCTTGACTTCTACTTCATTTAACACTGTTGACCCCCTTTTCCAGATACTTTTTCTGCTCTGGCTTTTGTGACATTACTTTCTTTCATTCTCCTTTTTTCTGTCTGCTTTCTCCTCCACCTCATTTGTTGACTCATCATCCACATAATGCCCTTTAATTATGGAAGTTCCCCTAAGGTTCTGTTCTAGGCCTTCTGCTGTCTCTCTCTCTCTCTCTTTTTAATATTCTTTCTCTAAGTGACCTCATCAATTCCCATTGGTTTGTTGTCTCTGTAAGTGACTCACAGATACATATTTCCAAGTTCAGTCTCTTCCATGAACTTCAGTTCAGCACCCCCAGTTATCTCCTGGATATTTCAATCTGGATATACCACAGGTACCCCAGAAAGAATTCATTCTCAATACTTCCAAAAACCACCTATCTTTCAAACTTTTCTATTTCTGTTGAAGGCACCATCTCCTCAGTCTCCCAGCAGTGTTATCCTAGAATAACATAGTAACAGTATTATTCTCCCACTCCCTCACTGCACATATCCAATCAATTGCCAAATCGTGTCATTTCTACCTCCAAGACATCCAACCCTTTCTCACAACCCTTGTTAAAGCCTTTATTGCTTTTTGCCTAGATAATTTCTAGAAACTCCTAATTGGTCTTTTTATTATGATTATTGTCATGCCACCTAAATGGGCTAATGCGCATGAAGCAATCTTTGGAAGTGGTATTCATAAGATGTGTTGATTAGCTTGGACTTTCCCCAAAACTGAAAGATGGGAGCCATGTACATGAGTAAGATAAAAGTGCTTATGCTGTTCAGTCCTTACTCAATTGCATTTGACTCTGTTACCCCAAATGAGGTTTTCTTGCCCAAGATACTAGAGTGGTTTGCCCTTTCCTTCTACAGCTCATTTTACAGATGAGGAAACTGAGGCAAACAGGGTTACGTGACATGCCCAAGATCACACAACTAGTAATTGTGTGAAGCCAGATTTGAACCAGGAAGATGAGCCTTCCTGACTCCAGTTCTAGCACTCTGTCCACTGTACCACCTAGCCACCCAAAGGGATTTGCACTTGCCTCTTCACTTTGAATAATGCTCTAAGGCAATAGTGTTAAACTTGAACAGAAACAGGATCACTAAACCGTACATAAGGATTCCTGCAAGCCACTAATTGACTTAGAAAACCACATATTAATGTTATCTATGTTTTAATCTATTTTTATGTTGCTAAATATTTCTTAAAATATTTATTTTGTTAAATATTATATGATCAGTAAATTTATTTTGTACAATATTTTACTTTAGTCTGGCTTAGGCCACGCTTGAGAGTGTTGTGGGCCATGTGCAGCCCACGAGCCATGTGTTTAACACCTATGCTTTGGATATAACACTGTTCCGGCTCTAACATATGAAGGAAAGCTCCATGTTTAGGATAACACTCTATGAAAGCAATAACTGTGTTCTGCAGCCTTGCCAGGTCACAAAAGAGACTTAGGAATTTTGTAGCAAAGACAAGCAAACTGAGCCTACTTTCCTTTTGCACCAAAATGTGGAACTGCTCCAAGATAAAACTTTAGCTAATCTCCTTTCCCAAGAAATAAAAGTTTGATAACTAGATTGGGATTTAAGAGAGATAACCATGGGTGACTTAGCTACCTCTTTTCATCAGAGAGTAATGGAAAGAGCAGCAGATTTGGAAACAGGAGACTTGGATATTAGTCTCTGATTCTGCCTGTGATACTAGTTATGTGACCTTAGGCAAATCACTTTACATGACTTATATATGATCACACAACTAGTACGTATCAATGTTAAAATTTGAACCCAGATCTTCTGGCACATGCATTGTATATTGGTAAAGTTTTAGGAGTTATATAAACATGATTATTAAGATAATATAAATGAGATGTAGCTTTACCTCTGGGATATTGCTCCTACGTGGTTTCCATTCTTCAAAAACTAGTTCCAAGAAGGATTTCATTGGTATAATCAATGTGGACACTAAAATCATGATCTAGGTCTCATTAACACCATGTTCCACATCTCTAAACTACTTAACCAAGTACATCAAATTATTGGAACTTAAATTCCAATTAAATTAAATGTATATTATATAAATGTATATATTTTATAAATATATTATATATTTATCATATATTATAATATAATATATTAAATATGTTTTATATTTATTATATTATATATTATAATACTATATATTAAACATATAAATTGTATAAATTATATAAATGTATATTTACATATGTGTATATGTGTATTTATGTATTTATTTACAAAAAATCTCAAGTGTGATAAAAGCTAAAATTTTCCATCTGTCTTAGACTTTCCACTTCCATGTACTGTTTGATCCAGTGACCCTGTCCTCTTGGCATTGAAAAATATACTCCATATTTCAACTTCGATCATTTTCACTGTATGTTTTTTCAGGTCTACAGTGCTGTCCCTCCTCATCTTCACCTCTTGACTACCCTGGCTTTCTTCAAGTCTCATCTAAAATTTCATCTTCTCCAAAACTTTCATGATTCTCCTTAATTTTAGTAATTTCTTTCTATTGATTATTTCCAATGTATTCTGTCTATAATTTGTTTATCCCTTTCTAGATAACTCAGTGAATTAAGTGTGGGACCTGCCATCAGAAAGATCTGGGTTGAAATGCTGCCTCAAACACTAACTAGTTGTGTGACCCTGGGCAAGTCATTTAACCTCTGTCTATCTTGGTTTCCTCATATTATTCTATGGGGATAATAATAGCACTAATCTTCCAGTGTTATCATAAGGATAGAATGAGATCATATTTCTAAAATGCTTGGCAGATCTTAAAATGGTCTATATAAATGGTATTAAAGAAATTCTTCTTTTTCTTCTCTTTTTTCTTCCTTTCTCTCTTCTTCACCTTCCACTGATAATTGTTATTATTAGCTGTTTACTACTGTCTTTCCCATTAAACTGTAAGCTCTTTGAGAGCAGGGACTGTGTTTTGACTTTCTTTGTATCCCCTGTGCTTAACATAGTTCCTGGCACACAGTAGGTGCTTAATTAATGTTTATTGACTTGCTGACTGACCACTTAAGCAATAGATATAGAAGTAGATAATGTAACTGGTACAACCACAAAATATGACCTTCAAAATAAAATACTACTTTCTTCTTATGATGTCTATTTTTAATTTATGTCCATATGGTCAATGATATCATGAAAGTAGCTGGATTTCAAGGCCCAAGGAATGAGGAGAGCTTTCTTAGCTCTAATTTGCCTAATCTGTGATTTTTTGATGACATCATTTTTCTGAGCTACATTCTTTTTTCATCTCTTAAATGGGAATAATAACATTCACCTTCCCAGGGTTGTTTTAAAGATCAGATGAGATGATAAATTTTAAATCATGACTATTTTAAGTGATATTATGAGTTTGATAAAGGATGAACAATATTATCTCCAAAGGATGTCTCAACTTAAGTATTCTACAAATCTATGACCACTTTAGAAAAGTAAATATGGAATGTTAGAACTAGAAATAACCTTAGAACATAGAATGTTAGGACTGGAAGGAAAGTTAGTATTTTTAGCATGTCAGAGCTAGATGAGACCAGAAAACAGAGAATGTCACAGCTAGATGAAACCTTTAAAAAAGAATGTTAAATCTGGAAGTAACTTTAGAAGGTAGAACATAAGAACTGGAAAAGATATTAGGTAAAGAACAGAAAATGATTGCATTGAGGAGGACCTTAGAATAAAAATATGTCAGAGCCAGAAGGGAACGTAGAGATCAATATAATCTAATCCCCTCATTTTAACTCTCAATGGTTTTTCATTCCCCTTCTCTTTCAGTCTCTTTCCAGTTCTCCCACCAAATCAATGCAGTCTTCGAGGTTTATGAGTAGGTTTATGGGTTTTATTATTCTGTGAACATCCAGCAGCTGGGTTTCAAGGACATCCTCTATCCACATCTCTATTAACTGTTTTTCTTTTTTTTTTTTTTACCTCTTCCAGTCTGCTCCCAGTTCTCCAAGGGTGTCTACGCCATCTTTGGATTTTATGAGAGGAAGACCGTCAACATGCTCACCTCCTTCTGTGGGGCCCTCCACGTCTGCTTCATCACGCCCAGCTTCCCTGTTGACACATCCAATCAGTTTGTTCTCCAGCTGCGCCCTGAGCTGCAGGATGCCCTCATCAGCATCATCGACCACTATGACTGGCAGAAATTTGTGTACATTTATGATGCCGATCGGGGTAAGCACAGCCAGGGGTTGAGACTCAGGTTGAGGGTTAAAGAGATAAATCCCAATGGAATTGAGGTCATTCCTTGTATTGGATTTGTGTAGTTTGGAACAACGAGCCCAAAATGATTTCCCTCAAATTCTCCCCCTGCTGTTAGGCCATCTCCTAGACGTTGCCTTTAATCTATCAACCTTATTGCTAATACTGAGGCCTTTTTTGTCCATTTTTTTTTAATCATACACCCGCAGAAGTGAAAGAAACTGATGAGGTAACCTCTATCTCTAATATCCTCTGTTCTGTATTCTGAGATCCTTTCAAGATCCTTTGTACATATAATTCTTCAGATCTAATATTTTGCTCATCTGGGATGAAGACCCTACATTTTTCCATGCCTGCTTTTTTGGTAATGTCATAACGGAGAAAGTACTTAATTTGATCAAAAGGCTATTTGTGATCTCTGTGACCTTGGACAAACCACACCACCTTCTAGAGTCTTCTTCAACTTTAAACGGGAATAAGATGGCCCTCATTAGCTATCTCCCAAGGTTGATATGAGGAAAACACTTTTTAAAACAGTGAAGTACTATGGAAAAAAAAATTGTTGGTGATGATAATAATAATGATATTAAAAAACTGAGATTCAAATTCCATGAGAAGATGTTCCCATGAATTGAAGAAGCATTCCCATCAGGGGGAGGGGAGGGGGAACGTCCTCAGCTTGGCTTTCAAGCTCTTCACGATCTACCACCTTCCTATTTATCTCCTTCTAGCCCCCATCCCTCTACTCAATACAATCCAACCAAACTAGGCTCCTCCCCAACCTATTCTTTGCAGTCTCTGTGACTACTCATCCAGTTGCTTTTGCTTGTTGAATTTCTAACAGGCCTGTTAGCAGTCAATTCAAATAATACCTCCTCAGGAAACCTCTCTATTTCCCTTAATTGCTTGTCTTTCTTTTCTTATACCTCTCTAATACATTTATCATGCAAAGTTATTTGTGCCTTAGATTGTGAATTTGATGAAGGCAGGGTTGATGTATTATCTAAATTTTGTATGTCTTCTAGCATTTTGCACAAGGTAGGCAATAAATGTTGGATCGAATTTGTAACATGGGAATAATAAGACTCGGAATACCTATTTCACAAGGCTAGACAATGAAGAATCTAAACAACCAAGAGGCCCATTGTGAGATTAGTTTATTATAGTATTTTAGCCACTGTGCTTATTATGCAAGGTCAGTGTTTATCAGACTGAAGATAGAATTGTCCCCACTGTAGCCATGGCTCTCTATGGGGGCCAAGGCTCACAAACCTTTATCCAAGGTCTCAAATTAGGGAGTAGGGACTGGTAGCATACTTATTGAGGGTCTATTATGTGCAAAACAAAGTGCTAGATACTAGAGCTACTAAGATAAAAGTATAGTGTCTCTACCCTCAAGGAGTTTATATTCTACTAGATAAGAGTAATATGTATATACACTAGTAAATTCAAATTATATATATATATTCATATATGTATTTATGTGTCTGTATAATATATGTAATTTGGGGATGAGGCTACTAGCAACTAGGGGTATCAGAAAAAGCCTCCAATAAGAAGTGACAGGGACAGAGCTTTGAAGATAGATGCAGGTGAGGAGGAAATGAATTTGATATGAGGGACAACCTACCCAAAGGCAAGGAGATGGAATGCTGTCTATGGTACATAGCAATTAGGCCAGTTTGTCTGAAATGCAGTGTGTGAAGGGGAGTAATATTTAAGGAATCTACAAAGGTTGGCTGAAGTCAGATTATAAAGGGCTTTAAATGACAAGCAAAAGAATTTGTATTTGATCCTAGAGGCCTTAGGGACTCCCTGAAGCTTTTTGGACAAGGGAGTGACATGATCAGACCTGGGCTTTGAGAATATAAATGTGGCATCTGGGTGAAGGATGAATTTTAAAAAGAAGGGACTTAAAACAAGGAGACCAATTAGGAGATTGTTGCAGTAAGTCATCTAAAAGGTGATAAAAGCCTGAACTAGGGTGCCTCTGGGGTTAGTAGAGGGGAGAGAAGAAATGTGAAAGATGTCATGGAGTGAAAATCAACAATATTTGGCAACTGATTAAATATTAGTGGGGAGTGAGAAAGGAGAGGTAAGAATAACTCCTAGATGCAAAGCTACATGATAATCAATTAATCATCTAGCCTTTATTAAGTATTTACTATGTGCCAGAAATTGTGCCAAGTGCTAGGATTACAAATACAAAGAATTAAACTATACCTACTCTCAAAGAGTGTATAATCTAATAGGATAGAACAGAAATAGGGAAGATAGGAAGAGAAATGAGATAGGGAGCTGGTAATTTCTGTCTTAGACATGTTGAATTTGAATGTGTGTGTGTATGTGTGTGTGTGTGTGAGAGAGAGAGAGAGAGAGAGAGAGAGAGAGAGAGAGAGAGAGAGAGAGAGAGAGAGAGAGAGAGAGAGACTAGCACTGGATATGTAGACTGGGGAATTATCTGCATGCAAATAATAATTCAACTCATGAGAGCTGATGAGATACTTAAAAAAAAAATCGGTATAGAAAAAAAGGAGAAGAAAGCTCAGTCCACAACCTTAAGGGAATACCCACAGTTAGGGAATAGGACATAGATAATGATCTAGCAAAAGACCATCAGTGTCAAATCAACTTCTTATTGTTCGTTGTTTTTCAGCCATGTCCAACTCTTCATGACCCCATTTGGGATTTTCTTGGCAGAGATACTAGAGTCGTTTTTCATTTCCTTCTCCAGCTTGTGGGACACTCAGCTGAGAGTGCTGGGTGGGAGCCAAGAGATAGGGGCTAGGACATACAGGGGCTCATCTCGAAGCAGACTGGCCAGCTCAGATTGACTGCAGAGAGTAAAGAAGTATGAGGATTGAGAAAAGGTCATTGATTTTGGCAGTTAAAAGCCTTTTGTTTTGACATTTACTAATTGAAGAACAGTTCTCATTCTTACAAATTTGAATCAGTTCTTGATATAGCTTAGAAATAAGAGAAACTTGATGCAAAGATCTTTTCCCCCTGTTTCCCTTCTAATTTTAGGTGAATTGGTTTTGCTTGTGGGGGAAAGAGATTTTTAATTTTTATATAATTAAATTTTATCTTTGGTGATCCTCCCTATACCTTGTTTGGTCATGAATTCATCTACTATCCATAGAATAAAAAGTCAATCTGTGGAACAGATCAGTCTGATTTCCAGTTTTCCCATCAGTTTTTGTTTAGTGAGTCTTTACCCAGTAATTAGGCTCTTTGGGCTTATCAGATTCTATGCTGTTGTGTCCATTTGTTTCTGTATGGCATAAAGCTGATCTGTTCCAATGATTGACTTTTCTATTTCTTAACCAAAATTATTGTACAAACGGACAATAATTAGATATTCTTAGCTAAGTACATTTAGTATTCTATGAATCTATGACCACCTTAGAAAAGAGAATATAGAACACTAGAACTAGAGAACATAGAATGGGGAAAAGTTAGTATTTTTTAAGTAATTAATTATCAAATTTTTTTTACAATTAAGGCTCCATAGTCTAGTTGGAAATCTGGTACTATCAGGTCCCTTTCCTTTCCGCTGAAGCTCATGAAATCATCTGTCTGAAGACTTTGTTTTAAGTGAGGGAGAGCTGTGCAAGGTCACCAAATTCACTTTCTCCTCCTGAGTCCTCTGGGTCTAGTGACCAGATACTGATCAGGATGACTGGAGATGGCCCATGAGGATTGGATCAGTTTCCATAAAGATACAAAGTGGTCGGTTGGAGTGGGGTCACATTCAGAAAAGCTAATTACCACCATATCCTTGTAGCATATTCTAACTTTGTGGTATGGCAAAGCAAGCTTCCTTCCATTAACTATTCAAAATGAGTACCTCATTTTGTCCCAACATCAGTTCTGAGCTCATAATAATGTTGATGTTAGAGCTACCTCTGACAAGTATGAACATTTAGTTACCTTTTTGCTAGCATAATTCCAAATTGCTTTCCAGCATGGCTAGACCAACTCACACTTTTATTAATACTATACTAGACTACATGTCTCCCCACAGGCTTTCTAGCATTGTCCAGAAATCATCTACAAAATACACCTATATGAAGGTACCTGGTATTTGCACTGGTATAGAGAGTAACCATCTGTATGCAATAATGAATCTCTTAAGCATAAGGCTCAAGTGCTTTTTTTTACCTAACAAGGTGGCCAACCTCTCAGTAATAAGTACTGAGAACTTAGGCATGTAGTCAGGCATCAGAAAGTCTTTCCCTGAGCCCCTAATCAAAGCCTTTTTCTTTTTGGTCCCTACCTTAATTTTTGCTTCACTTCCTTGAGATACAGGAGTCCTGGGATCATAGATACAGAGCTAGCAGAAAACTCAGTAGTCATCTAGTGCAACCCTTTCATTTTATATATGAAGAAAATGAAGCACAGGGAAGCTGCCACATGGGGATACAAGTAGCAAATTAGAGGTGGGATTTAAACTTGGGTGCCTGACTCCAGATTCAGTTCTCTTCCCCTACTGTACTGCTCTGCCTCCCACCACAGTAGGATATCAGAAAAGGCTTTACTGCAAGTTACTACACAGTAGAGGTGATTGAATTGTATAAGATAACTTTGATACAAGTCTGAATGTGATAAATGAATGCACGTGTTCATTTATTTAAGTCATGTCTGACTTTTCCTGACTAAATTTGGGATTTTCTTTGCAGAAATACTGGATTGGTTTGCCATTTCCTTCTCCAGCTCATTTTAAAGATGAGGGAACTGAGGCAAACAGAGGTTAAGTGGCTTGCCCAGGGGCACAGAGCTAGTAAGTGTCTGAAGCCAGATTTGATCTCAGGAAGATGAGTCTTCCTGACTCCAGGCCTGGTGCTCTGTGCACTGTGCCAGCTAGCTGCCCAACCTCTACAGGGGGTCTCTTTTTAGAACATAATCTATGTTCTAAGATCCTTTCCCATCTTTGATATTGTTTGATTCTGGGAAAATCAGGGGGCACATAGAATGAGAACTGGACTTTGAAAGATAATTAAGATACATAGAGGAGATGAGGAATGAATGGGTGAACCAGGTAAGGCTGTGGTGCAGAGGTGTAGGGAGCCTGCATCTTCGAGGCCACATGTGGACCTCTAGGTCATTAAGTGCAGCCCTTTGAATCCAGACTTCACAGAACAAATCCCCTTAATAAAAGGATTTGCTCTATAAAACTTGGACTCAGTCAAAAAGCTGTACCCTAGGACCTAGAAGACCACATGTGACCTCGAGGCCTCAGGTTCCCCACCCCTGCTCTGGTGCTTTGGATGAACATTGTGCCTCCGCAGGAGAGTGAATATTAGGCAGCAGTGGGAAGAGAAGGTTAGAGGAGTAGGGTTAAGCTTCATTATTTAAGTCCTAAAAAAAAACCCGACTGATGAGTTTCTATTTTATCTAATAAACACTAGGAGCTATTGCTAGTTCTGGAGCAGGGATATTCTATGATGAAAGGGAAATTTTGGAAAGCTAGTCTGGCAGTTCTAAGTGTAAGATAGATTGGAAGAAAAAACAGGAGAGGAGGCCCACCCCCCACTTCTCCCCATCCACTTGTTCCTTCCTGTTACCTTCTTTCAACAGTTTCCTGAGTCTGACAGCAGGAACCCTGGGTTCTAGCCAGAAAAGGGCTATTTAGAGGAAGAAACTGCTTTGTGAAGTGATGAGGCTTGGGGAATGAGAAGAAAAACAAAAACATTTTCCACACAGAAGTAGCTCAGTAACCAGCCATGACCCAAGCTTCCCTGAGGGAGGCTTGGCCCCATTGAGTATCTGACCTAAAAGCTTTGAAAAAGAACTCCAGGCAAACATAAAAAGAGTCTTGGAAGAGACAGCAACAGCAGAAATATTTGAATCTATCGCCGATTCTTGTCTATTGAGCACCTACTATGTGCCCAGGACTGGGTGTGACACTGAGGGGATAGTGAGAAGAGTAAGACACTGCCTCTTTCCTTGAGAAGCTTAGTCTGAGAGGAAACATGTCATGGGGCCAGAACACTGGACTTGGGTTTGAGTCCTTGCTATGGAACTTATTGGGCTGATCTTACAGACTTTCCAAAATATAGAGGCTACTCCTCTAAGAAGACACACTTTAAAATTTTTAAAGACATACTTGAAAAATTCACCCTGCATTAAGACTGAGCTAGATATATGACAGAGGAGAAGACATTTGTAAGATCAGGGATTTAGAAATGAAGGAAAGCTTTAAAATCATCTAGTCCAACCCCGCTCATTTTACAGATGAGAAAACTGACTCCTAGAGAGGGCAAGTAGGTAGTCATAGATCATACTGGGCTCTTGGTAGAGTCAAGGATTCAAACCCAGTCTGATTCTGTATCCAGGGTTCTGCCTACCCTGTGCCACACAACTTGAGTTTTTAACATCTCCAAGACTTATTTCCTCATCTTTAACTTAGAAATAAAGTAGGAATAGGGATTGGATTTGTGGTTTCACTGATATAGGGACCTCCCTGGTGAAGAAATCTCTTCTACCTGTTCAAGCCAGCATTTTCTCCACAATTTATAGTCCTAGAGAGTTGCCTGAGGGTATTGAGAGATTAATTGATTTGCCCAGAGTCACATAGGCAGTCTGGTCAGAGGCAGGTCTGGTCAGAGGCAGGACTGGAATCGACATCTTTCTGCTTCTAAGTCCAACTCTCTATCAACTATGTCATGCTGGGCATAAGCAAATTTTGTTCTACCTGATTCACAGGGAAACTTTCCGTAAACTCTAAAATACTATGGAAATATGACGTAGAGTGTAACAGGTGGACTCATGAAGGCTTTAGACAGTGTCCCAGGAATTCAGAAAAGAATGAGGTCAGTGGGGTACTAGGATAAAAATGCAATGCTTTCAGACAGAAGTGGGACTTGAGCAAGGCTTTGAAGGATAAGTCAGACTGGAATGAATACCAGATATCAAGTGAGGGTCAGGGTGGGGGATGAAAGTTAAGAGTTCCCCAATGGACCTACAAGTTCCTTTAGAATCTCTTCTCTTTCTCTCTCCCTGTCCTCGATTTCCCCACCCCAGGGTTATCGGTCCTACAGAAAGTTCTAGACACTGCTGCTGAGAAGAACTGGCAAGTGACAGCTGTCAACATCTTGACAACAACAGAGGAGGGCTATCGAATGCTCTTTCAAGACCTGGGGAAGAAGAAGGACCGGCTGGTGGTAGTGGACTGTGAATCAGAGCGTCTGAATGCCATCTTGGGCCAGGTAACATTCTGGCAGCAACATTCTGGCATGGGATCTCTGGTTAAAAGAGCCTCCTCTAATGGAGGATAAGGCAGGGGGTAAGGGGGTACAATTCCTACAAATGAGGTAGGAAGTAGAAAGATCGTATTTTCCATCCTTGGTGTTCACCAGTAGGAAAGAGCATGGAAAGTACCCCTACTGCTATATACTGACAGCCTAAAAAAGCAATATAATATGTACTGGAAGGGGCATTGAAATAGAACTCAATAGAGTCTTGGGTTTCCCTCCTGGCCCTGACACTTACTAGCTGTGTGACTGTAATCAAATCCTTTCATCTCTCTGAGCCTTAGTTTCTTCAGCCATAAAATGGGGATAATGATATTTCACAGGGTAATAATATTTCATAGGGTTTCTTTGAAGAAAGTACTTTGTAAAGCCTTAAAGCACTATAGAAATGGATATTATTAATATTACTACTACCACTCCTGCTACTACTATATCTGCCAGGAAATGGTTATGAGTATAACATATGGGTGGTTATAAATCTGGGAGCCTCAGGGCTCTGCCAGACCTGTAAAATCCTCCAGAAGCTGCAAAGACTCCAAGCTGCTAACATCATCTTTCCAAGGGTCAAAAGAATATGATAAGTTGATATGATTAATATCTAGGGATGTTTGCCTGTGGTGCAGTACCATATTGTTCCAACTATTGACTATCCTTGAATATAGACCTCATCCCTAAAATTAGAACTCTTGGAAAAGAAAAAGATAAAGTTATACACAGAAAAAGAACACAGAATCTTCATTTCCTTGCTGGTTCCCTTCATGTGAGAATATCAGAGCTTTCAGTACAAATCAGCAAATATTTTTCAAGTATCTACTGTATTCCAAACTCTGACTATGTGCTAGGTGAGATGGAAAGTTTAAATAAGGCACCAACCTTAACCTCATGAATTGTGCTGGCCAGTAGGGAAATCAGTATACATGTAAGTGCAGTACAAAATAGAACATGAATATGTGAGAGATGCAATATTTCATGAGGTCCTGGGGGTAGACAGAAGTTTTAGCCACTTGGGAATAGTAAGACTTCCTTAACCTGGAATTTGAACTTTAAAAGGCTAGTAGGAATTCAGCAAGGGAAGAAGGAGGAAAGAAGGCATGCCAGGAAATAACAAGAATAAGGGCAGAAAGGCAAGAAAACTTAGAATGCCTGCGGTCAGCATGGCTAAAATGAGTGGAATACACGGAGGGCAGTAGAAGGAGATAAATTAGGGTAGGGGTATGTTTGGGAGAACTTTGAATGAAAGTCTAAGGATTCTAATCCTGAGAAACCATTACAGAAGAGCGATATAATAATATCTACATTATTATGAAGAAAAGTTTAATCTTATATGAAGGATGAATTAAAGGATAAGAGAGTAAGGAGGTTAGGAAGATCTGTTAAGATGCTATTGTACTTAATTTAGTAAGAATATTAAAGTCTACATTTTTAGGAATCAGTCAATCGATGGGGAAAGGAAGGCAAGTTAGTTGTCCCAGTGAGCTCTGAGAAAATTACTGACTTGTCATGGGATGTGACTCATTGGTGTCTCAAGCCCTAACTCCCAGCACAGAGAACTGAGTTCCAACTATGGAGCAATTCTGTTGCCATGACAATATATGAACCCTTAAGGACAGAAAGTTTACAGGTGCTTCACAATTTCAGTAAGAGAGTTATCAGGGTCCTAGAAGCTGGAGGGGAGAGCAAGTTGTTCAATCCATGGATTGCATTAACTGGACTAAAAACCCTATGTAACCAAAAAAAAAAAAGTGCCACCCATCCCTACTGCCCCCACACATAAAATAGGGGGAAAATAGGGGGGAAAAGTCATCATAAATAATCAGTTCTTGCCAGAAGTTGACCCATACATCTGGTCATATTATAAATGATAGAAATTCATACGTCAGGATACAATTCATATTCTTTGAAGCTAGAACACAAAGCTCAAAGGTAGAAGAGATCATAGAATAAGAGTCCAAGAATATAGAACACATTGTTATAACACAGGAACATAGCATGTTAGAAATGGAAAGTAGCTTAGAACAATGGAAGATCACATATTAACATCATCTGTGTTCTGTTGTATTTTTGATTTGTTAAATCTGTCCCAATTCCATTTTCATCAAGTTAAGTAGCACTTGGGTATATCGCCTAAAGGTATTTGATACCTCTGATTTAGAATGTAGAATGCTCAAAAACAGAACATAGAATGTTGGAACTAAGGGCCTAGAATATGGAATATCAGTGTTAGAAGGGACTCTAGACAATATAATGTTAGCCCTGGAAGGCAGATATAGAATATAAAATGTGAGAGTTGAGTGGTACTTTAGGTCCCTGGTACTGTTTCTTTCTCCAAATGACATGAGTCTGAAAATCTTTCCTTTTTCCCAGTTTGCATAATAAGTTCATGTTTCCAAGGAAAGACTAGATTTCATGACCCACTGTAAGCAAATTGTGCCTTGTGCTAAGGGTTATAACGACCTCAACTTACGTGCTCATTAGCCAAAATATCATGACACCCTGTTCTTCAGACACCCAAGGGACCACAAGGCAGGCCTATTGCTAGGAGAAATAAATGTTTGATGGAGCTTATTTAAGTTGATAAATAATGCATGTTTATAAAAATCAATTAAGCAAAAATTATAGTTTACAAAGATTTCTAAGCAATGCTATATAACCAATTGGGACCATTTTAAAAGGAGAGAGCATGGAAGGATTAGTGGGTCAGGAGTCAGAAGACTGAGATCTGAAACAGATTAGTTGTGTGTGGCCTTATGCAAATCACTTCTCTCTGAGATGCAATCTTTTCATCTGTTAAATGGCAATAACAATATTTGAACTATTTGCCTACCTCACAAATTAGTTGCTTTTTCAATGACATTTTATTTTTCCAATTAATAACTGTGTTTTTTCTTCCCCTTTACCTCCTCCACACACACACTAGGGGGAAAAGCATAAAACATTTCTAATAAATATTCATAATCAAGCAGAACAAATGATCACAATGGTCATGTCCAAATATGGTTCTCTTTGTGAAGAAGAAAATGCTTTGTAAATTGTAAATATCAAGCATATTGTTTCTATCCTCATTCAGATCTATTAATCATCCTCAGTCCTACTGAGCCTGAGTGTTCATGTCAGCTTTGCCAGCTCAGTGCTACTTACAGCCTGCAGGAGGTTAGAAATTCTGTGTCTCTAGGTGCCAGGTTCCCCTCAGGAGTTAATACAGTGCAGACCATTCTGGGTGTCATATCTTTTTTCTCAAATTTTTTATTTATTTGTTTTCAATTTTCAACAATCACTTCCATTAGTTTTAAATTGTTTCCCTCTCCCTCCCTCTTCCCTCCCCAAGACAGCGTGCAATCTTGTATGGGCTCTACCCATGTATTTTTATTAAACACATTTTCACATTAGTTCTGTTGCATAGAAGTGTTAAAGAAAAAGGAGAAAGCATGAGTAAAACTAAATAAAACAAAACATAGCAAAAGAGAAAGTAATCTGCTTCATTCTGCGTTCTGATTCCGTAGTTCTTTCTCTGGATGTGCATTTTGTGTCATAAGTCCTCTGGAAATGTTTTAGATCCTTGCCTAGCTATGGATGACTAAGTCTGTCACAAACAGTCCTCGCACACTGTAGCTGTTACTGTGTATAATGTTCTCCTGGCTCTGCTCACTTCATTCAGCATCAAATCACATAAGTCTATCCAGGTATTTCTGAAGTCTGCCTGTTTGTCATTTCTTATAGCATAATGCTATTCCATTACGTTCATATACCGCAACTTGTTCAGCCATTCCCCAATTGATGGGTATTCCCTCAATTTCCAGTTCTTTGCCACCGCTAAAAGAGCTGCTATAAATGTTTTTGTACATATGGATCCTTTTCCCGTTTTTATGATCTGTTTGGGATATAACCCCAGAAGTGATATTGCTGGGGGAAAGGCTATGCACATTTTTATAGCCCTTTGGGCATAGTTCCTAAATGCTTTTCCAGAATGGTTGGATCAGCTCACAGCTCCACCAACAAATCTTCTAATAAGGTAGAAATAAGCAAGGATTTCCATTGTATGGTACAAGGAATCCCTGCCCTACGTCAGGCCTGTATAACATATGGCCTATGTACCACTTACTTGTGGCTCACCAAAGGATTTCAGATGACCCGCGAAAAATGTAGAGGATGTAAAACATGCCTGCAAAACACACCACTCATGGGCCATATGTGCAGGCCAGCTCAATGTTCTTCTTTTTCCACATCTGCAACTGGTGTACTGTGTGACCTTAAACAAGTCATTTGTCCTTCTTTCATCTTTCTTATCTTTAAAATAAGGGCATTGGGATTTGAATCTCAGACCCCAAGCACTAGCTGGGCGGATCTAGGCGGGGGTGGAAAGGAATGTCAGAAGTCAAGTAACTGGCTGAGAAAATGCCTAGAAAAGGGAAGAAAAATAAGACTATAGAGAGTTTTTTCGAACAGATGCAAATGATCCCGACTTTCGGATCTGACGACGACAAGGACATATTCTTGCCATCAGGGAAAGATGTGGAGGGCGGGGCCTCTGTATCCTAGACATCCCAGGGGGATGTTGGGTAGGCTCAGGCCTTGGAAGAGCTCAAAAAGGATTTTGAAAAGCAAGTTAGACAGGTGGAGGAAAAACTGGGAAGAGAAATGACAGAGATGCAAGAAAAGTATGAAAAACGGGTCAATACCTTGGTAAAGGAGACCCAAAAAAATGCTGAAGAAAATAACACCTTGAAAAATAGGCTCACTCAATTGGCAAAAGAGGTTCAAAAAGCCAATGAGGAGAAGAATGCTTTCAAAAGCAGAATTAGTCAAATGGAAAAAGAGGTTCAAAAGCTCACTGAAGAGAATAGTTCTCTCAAAATTAGAATGGAACAGATGGAGTCTAATGACTTTACGAGAAACCAAGAAATCACCAAACAAAACCAAAAGAATGATAAAATGGAAGAGAATGTGAAATATCTCATGGGAAAAACAACTGACCTGGAAAATAGATCCAGGAGAGACAATTTAAAAATTATGGGACTGCCTGAAACTCATGATCAAAAAAAGAGCCTAGATATCATCTTCCATGAAATTATCAAGGAAAACTGCCCTGACATTCTACAACCAGAGGGCAAAATAAGTATTGAAAGAATCCATCGATCACCACCTGAAAGATCCAAATAGAGAAACTCCCAGGAACATTGTGGCCAAATTTCAGAACTCCCAGGTCAAGGAGAAAATCTTGCAAGCGGCTAGAAAGAAACAATTCCAGTATTGTGGAAATAAAATCAGGATAACTCAAGATCTAGCAGCTTCTACATTAAGGGATCGAAGGGCGTGGAATAGGATATTCCAGAAGTGAAAGGAACTAGGATTCAAACCAAGAATCACCTACCCAGCTAAACTGAGTATAATACTTCAGGGGAAAATATGGTCTTTCAATGAAACAGAGGACTTTCAATCATTCTTGATGAAAAGACCAGAGCTGAAAAGAAAATTTGACTTTCAAACACAAGAATGAGAAGAAGCATGAAAAAGTAAACAGCAAAGAGAAGTCTTAAGGGACTCACCAGAAGTGAACTGTTTACATTCCTACATGGAAAGACAATATTTGTAATTCTTAAAACTTTTCAGTATCTGGGTAGTTGGTGGGATCACACATACACATGTACATGCATGCATGCACACACACATACACACATGCACACACATACAGAGACAGAGAGCACAGATTGAATTGAATAGGATAGGACCATATCTTAAAAGAAATTAAGGTAAATGGTGAAAGAGAAATGTAGTGGGAGGAAAGAGGGTGAAATGGAATGGGGTAATTATGTGTCATTTAAGAGGCAAGTAGGAGACTTTTTAGTGGAGGGAAAAAGAGGAGAGCTGAGAAAAAAAAAAAAAACAAGAAGTTTACCCTCATCACATTTGACTAAAGGAAGGAATAAAATGCACACTCATTTTGGTATGAAAACCTGTCTTACAGTATAAGAAAGTGGGGGAGAAAGAGATTTTGCAAGGGAGGGGATGATGGGGGGGAGGGCAAAGGGAGGAGGGAGCAATTTGAAGTCAACACTTGGGGAGGGACAGGATCAAAAGACAGAAGAGAAACAATGAGGGGCAGGTTAGGAGGGATGGTAATCCAGTTAGTCTTACACAACACGACTATCAGGGAGGTCATTTGCAAAACTACACAGATATGGCCTATATTGAATTGCCTGCCTTCCCAAAAGGTATGGGTGGGGAGGGAGGGATGGGGAGAATTTGGAACTCAGAGTTTTAGGAACAACTGTTTAGTGTTGTTGTTGCTACTAGGAAAGAAGACATACAGTTAATGAGGAATAGAAAGTCGTCTGGCCCTACAGGAGAAAAGAGAAAATGGAGATAAGAGAAGGGAGGGATGACAGAAGAGAGGGCAGATTGGAGACAGGGAAAATTAGATTGCTTGGGGTATTGGGGTGGGGGAGGGGATAAAAGGGGAGAAAATTTGGAACCCAAAATTTTGTGAAAATGAATGTAAAAAGTTAAATAAATAATAATTTAAAAAAAAGAAAAGCAAGTAAGGGAGGTGGAGGAAGAATTGGGAAGAAAAAAAAATAAAATAAGGGCATTGGGCTAAAATCTAGAAACATTCTACTTCAGAACCTCAGATCCTATGCAGTCCATGCTCATAGGTCTCTCTGACCTTATAAGTAGAATATAGTATACGAGAGTGGCAAGGAATCTTAGATGTTATCCAATCTGACCACATCTTTTTACATGTGGAGAACTGAAGCCAAATTAGGAAACAGGCCTTCTCTCGGGTCTCAAAAAAGCGCATCTCGCAGGTGATCTCTAAGGTCCTCTCCAACTTTTTGATTATTTTTTTTGGTGATGGGAAAAGGATCAGCAATCACAGCTATTCTAAATGTTCTACTCTTTCAGCCCCAGATTCTCAATTTCCTCTAATATTTAGTGCTTAGCACATAGTAGGTGTTTAGCAAATACTTACTAATGGACTGACAAGAAGTTGTATTTGTTTTCCGCACAGACTTGAACAAGAAAATACTGAGAATTTGGCTGTATCATTCTACTGTATTCCCACTTTAGGGTCTTTACTTAACATCAAAGACAATATTCCTTGGAGTGGGGGTGTAGAAAGGAAACCAGTATTTTAGTGTCAGATCTGCTTTGTTAGACTTAAGAACTTGGGCAAGCCATTTCCCCTTTCTTTGCCTCAGTTGGTCATCCTTTGGTCATGTCTCACTCTTCGTGACCCCATGGAACATACTGTTCATGGAATTTTCTTGACAAATGATATTGGAGCAATTTATCATTTCCTTTTCCTGTGAATTAAGGCAAACAGAGGTTAAGTGACTTGCCCAGGGTCATACAACTAGTAAATGTCTGAGACTGGACTGGAGCTCTGGTCTTTCTGACTCTAGATCTAGCATTCTATCCATGAACCTCCTAGAGGCCTCAATTTGCTCATCTGCAAAAAGAAGGGATATGATCTAATATTCTGTCCATCTGTATTCTAAGAGTCTTTCCAGCATGAATATTATGTTCTGTACTTTGACATCCTAGCTTGGAAAAGACTCCAATCATGCTGATTGTGGGAAGTTAATGGAGGCCATAATGAAAACATTGAACAAGCATCACAAAGATCATTTTTGTCCTTGTTCATTCTCCACAGCTAGATGGGTTGGCAAAGATCATCTCCTGGACGTGGCCAAGAGAAAAAACAATCACAAAGTCTGCCGTAGGAACTCACATGGCTAGTTTAGGCTGCCACCCTCTAGGAGCCTAAGTGAGATCTCATAAAGATGGCAATAGCTATGGTCTTGTGAGCCTCATCCTGAGTTGGAAACAAGTGGGCCAGAGACCTTTTCCCAGCTCTGTCCCCTAATTTGCTCTGAGACCATGGGTACAGAAATCTCTGGGCCTTGGTCTCCTACTCAGTAAAATGGCATTAAAATGCTTTGTCCCTAGAAATTCACAGAACTTACAATGATTACAGTGATAATAATACTTAATATTTATAAACCATTTTAAAATTTAGAAAATACTTTACACATAATATCATGTATTATCACATGGCATAAAGATAAGGGAAGTCCTATTAATGTGGTGCTGACCTGGCCTCTCTTTTACTAACTTTTTTTATAAAACAATAAACAAATTAAATCAGTTACTAAAATCCAAATCTTTATTTTTTTTAGGATCTAATGTGTTTATCTGAGACTTTTTTTTACCATGGCTAATATTAAAATCTTAGATTTGTACAGTACTTTAAGGCATTTTTCATTCATTAACTCATTAAATGCTTATAACAACCTCATGAATAGGGGAATGGGAATAATTATCCTCGTTGTACAGATGGGGAAATAAAGGCTCAGAATAGTTAACGAATTTGCCCAAGATTGTAGAATATTAGAGGCAACAAGGATCTTAGAGGTCTCCTACTCCAAGTTCTTTCATCTTGGAGATGAAACAAATGAGGCCCCCAAGAGAAGGTCACAGCAAATCTTGACTGGGACCAGATAATAACCCAGATCTCCTGACACTGGTTTTCTAGCATTTTCACTTTCACCAGTAGAAGTGGAGATGGGAAGGCTAAGGGAGAGATAAAGAAAATGGACCTGGCTGTAGGGGAGATTTCGCACTGAGAAATGTGCTATTTCACACCGAGCATATTTTTATTTAACTGCTTTGTGTTTATTAGAAGGTTTATAATAAGTATATCTCAGTATCGAAAGTGCATCAAACTATATGACAACAAGATAAAGAAATTATGAGGAATTATCCATAAAACTCTCATCCCAGTAGGTTTGGAATTCCTGGGGCTAGAATTTCAGAGCCTTAACCTCCATTTCAGAGAATCCATTGTTTGCTCCTGCATTTAATTATCCCCCTATAAAAATGTGTGAGCCTCTATTCACATACATCCAATTAAGTAGATGTCTGAGTATGGATTTTAATAACCCTGAAAATTTATTCAGTTATAAGAAAAGTTCAAGCATGTCTCATATGCATTTATATTTTCTTTGTAGTCTTGGAGAGAAAACCAGTGGATTAAGTTTATTACCTACCCCATTTTGCAGGGGAGAAGGTGGAGGGACCAGAGAAGATTTTACCCTAGTCACACATAGCTAAAACCAGGGCCTACTGATCTCCCCTGTGAGGGCTAGTCTTCTCACATGGATGCCCCTTGTTAAATATCAATGCAGTGTAGGGAGCACAATAAAATGAATAAAAAATTTGCCTTCTTGTAATGCTGTGCAATTTACGTAGCACTTCCCTCACAAAAGTCCTATGAGTTGTGTGCTCTTTGGTTATTCCCTTTTCACCAATGAGGAATGAAGAAAGAAAACTTAGATATCTAAAGAAGAAGTGACTTGCACCCAGACTTACTGCTAATATGTAGCAGAATTAAGACTTAAAATAACAGGATTGAAAGTTGAAAGAGACCTTAGAAGTTATCTAGTCCAAAGATTATTTAACCAAAACTCAAAAAGAAATGAATCCCTGATGGCTGCATATTGACTTAGAAAACCGCAACTTAATGTTATCTATTTTGCATTGTATTTTTATTTATTTTGTTAAACATTTTACAGTTACATTTTAATTTGGTTCTCATTGTACTGAAGAAATTTGTGGAAGGTTAGTTTGACACCCCTAGCGAAACATCCTCATTTTTTTACAGAGGCAGAAACTGAATCCTAGAGAGGGTCATTGTCATATAGGTATAAGGGTGTGCTGGTAAATGTTTAGCAATCAGCTTTTGGAGGGGAGGGGAGAATACATGTGCAACATCCTTTAAAGATTAATCTGCATTACTAACATTTTCTACATCACTTTATTAAGTCTAGAAAATCAACAAAATAATAAATCAAGCCTTAACTTGAGGCATATTTTCTAGCTGTAAATGCTCACACTGAAAATGTAATAATCAACCCCTGCAAGTTATCAAAAGCAGACCCAAGCACTGCCCTGAATAGGTAACTATATCAGGAAAATTGGGAGGGTCCTTAAAGGCCACTTATTCTGATCATTATCTGTACAGGAATCCCCTTAAAATGCCCCCCAAAAGTAGGCATTCAGCCTGTGAAGATCTCTGATGAGAGGGAAGCTCTTTTCTTCTAGAGGCAGTCCATCGCATTTATGGATAGTTCTCACTGTTAGGAAAGTTTTCCTTACATCAAACTGAAGTCTCCCTCTGTGACTTCCAGAGACAATTCATCAATGATTATAACTCCTGGTTTTTTTCGCTATGGTTATAAAGAATAAGTCTAACCTTTTCTCCACATACTGGCTCTGTGTGTGTGTGTTCATCTTTCATTGCCCAAGAAGACCTTGCTATCAGAGAAATGATGACATGACTTGCACTTGACTTTGTTTTGAGTGAGGGAGGACTGTGCAGGTCACCAGCCTCACTTCTCCTCCAGAGCCATCTGAATTCAGTGACCAGATATTCCTCAGGATGACTGGAGGTGACCCAGGATGAGGCAATTGGGTGAAGTGACTTGCCCAAGGTCACACAGCTAGTGAGTGTCAAGTGTCTAAGGTGAGATTTGAACTCAGGTCCTCCTGACTCCTGCACTGGTGCTCTATCCACTGTACCACCTAGCTGCCCCAACAGGCTTTCTAAATATTAAAAGATAGCTAATGTGTCCTCTGAAGTGATCTTTTCCATACCTGAAAGTGTCCAGTTTCTTCAGCTCATCTTGAACATTATCTATCTCTACTTATTCACCAACCTGGTTACTTTTCTCCAGATATTTTCCAACTTGTCAAAGCTCTACCCGCTATGTGGTTCCCAGAACTAACACATTGTTCCAGTTCTGGTCTGACAGAACATTGTACCACAGGTATTTGGAACCTTATGCCTCTCTTAATGTAGCTTAAAATGACATTAGCTTTTTTTCATTTCTATGTTGCACTATGGACTCATATAGAACTTGAAATGTGCTTTAAAAAAATACTTGGCCCTTTTTTTACAGAAAGCATTGTAATGAGTGAGAAAGCCAGGATGCAAAACCAGGACAATCATCTCCAAGCCTAGTGTTCTTTCAACCCACACTTTAATCTTTCTTAAAGTCTGAAGATCTGTCCATGCCAAAATTGCCATCAGTTCCTAATGTGACCTTTCACAAGCCAGTTCCTGTCTCTAAGTCTCCATTTTCTAATCTGCAAAATTAGGAAATTGGTCCAGATGGTCTTAAGTCTCTTCCACTCTTAAGTTTCTATGATTATATGACTATATAATTCCATAACAAAACTAAATTGGGTGTTTGTATGTCAAAGTCACAGAATTATATCAGATTGATATCCTTCCTGTCAAGATACTTGGCTGTCTGTCTTGGTTACCTCATCTTTAATAACAACTGCCCTACTTAGCTCATGGGCTTTTGATGATGATCCAATGATACCCTGGAAATGAAAGCTTTGCTAAGTATAAAGCCTGGTACAAATACAAGATGTTATCCTAAGACATTAGCACTAGACAGCATCTTAAAGATCACCTAGTTAGAGAGACAAAATGCCATAGTGGAAAGTGATGAGCTTAGAATAAGGGAACCCAAGGTCTGTACCCTGCCTCTGAAACTTCCCAGCTAGGAACCAGTGTAAAAGCCACGAGTCTGTTTCTTTATCTATAAAAAGACATAATAATATCAGTTGTACCTTCCTCATAGGCATGTTGTGAGGCTCAAATGAAATAATATATTTAAAATGTTATGCAAATTTTAAAGCATATTATACATGTCAGTTACCTCATTTATTGTAATTTCCTCATTTAACTGATAAGAAAACTGACCCATAGAAAAGGGAAGCTGCCTCTAGGTGGCATAGTAGATGGAGCACTGGGTCTAGAGTCAGGAACACATCAAGTCAAATTTGGCCTCAGACACCTACTAAACTATATGACCCTTGGCAAGTCACTTAATCTTTGTTAGCCTTAGTTTGCTCAACTGTAAAATGGGGATATGAATAGTACCTACCTCACAAGGTTATTGTGAGGATCAAATGAGCTATTCTTAAAGCACTTAGCACAGTACCTAGCATATACCAGGCACCTCCCCCTTTCCCCACTTGCCTTGTGCAAAGTCACACATTGAGTTAGAGGTCAAGGTGGGACCTGATTTCCCTGGTAAGCCCTCTTTCCCTTATACAACAGTTATTTCAAATGAACACCCTTGTCTTCCTTCTTCCCTCCATAATTATGACAACTTTGGTCAAAACTTCTTTCCTGTCCTTGCTGGTTGAAGTCCTGGGTTTGCTGCTCTAGGATGGGGTCTTGAGGACCTGGAAAGAGACATTGTAATGTGATTGGAAGAGCCATGGAGCTAGGTCTATGGAGACCTGGGCTAGCACTATGATTCTTACTGGCTATCCAACTTCAGACAAAGCACACCTACCCCCTGGGCCTCCCTTTTCTCCTTGGCAAAATCTAGATAGCAATATCTGCCCATGACAAGCAGCCCAGCATAGTGGATAGAGACCTAATCTGTGCTTTAGGAGCATAGGAGTTTAAGTTCCACCTCTGATACGTATTGGCTATGTGATTATTAACTCTCTAACACAAAGGTTCAATGCGTTTTTTGTCTTATGAACCCCATTGACAGACAAGTGAAACCTACAAACCCCTTCTTGGAATAGTGTTGTTGCTCAGTTGTTTCAGTTTTGTGAATCCGCTTGGGTTTTCTCAGCAAAAATACTGGAGTGATTTGCCATTTCCTTCTCCAACTCATTTTACAGATGAAGAAACTGAGGCAAATGGGGTCAAGTGACTTGCCCAGAGTCACCCAGCTAGTAAGTGTCCGAAGCTAGATTTGAACTCAGGAAGATGGGGTTTCCTGACTCCAGGCCTGGCACTCTATCCACTGTACTACCTGGATGCCCATATTGTTTTGTTTTATTTGTTTTTAATCTGTAATCAAAGGAAATGCTAACTATCATTGAGAGGCTAGTGAAAATAAACATGTGTTTTTCCCATCTAAGGTCACAAATCTCCTGAATGGGGTCCATGGACTACAGATTATATATAATATAATATAGATTATATATAATATAATATATTATATATAATATAATATATTATATATATATCTCGATAGATAAGAATATCCTGATATATCTGTATATATGTAAATTAGAGAGTTGTTGGCTTGTATTAGTAGAAGGAATTTCTTTTTATTTTATTTTTCGGATGTTTTATTGATGCTCATTTTTTGTGTTTATGTCACTGGCACTTCCCAGTGACTGTCCCTACAATTAGAATTCCACACCCCCCCTTTCTATTTTAAACAAATACAGTCAAGCAAAGCAAATAAATCCACTGGCCACATATAAAATGCATTCCTCATTCTGTTATAGTTCACCATCTTTTTGCTGGTAGATGGGAAGCATGCTCCATTGATTAGAGTTCTGATGTCATTCCATTTTATTTTCTTTCATATTATAGTGATCATCCCATAAATTTTCTCTGATTCTTCCTGCTTTGCTTTGCATCCTTTTAGAAGCCTCCCAAGCTTCTTTGAACTCTTCATATTTATCATTTGTTCTGCCATAATAATATTTCGTTATGTTTGGCCATTCGCTCATTGATGGGTACCCACTTTCCTCTCAGTTCTTGGTTACCCCCTAAATTCCTGTTTTCTGTATTTTTATACATAGGACCTTTATTTATGTCTTTGACCTCTTCAGAATAAGTACTTTGTATTTATATCATTGAGTCAAACAGTATGTTATCAATTAATTAAGAAATACTTATTAAGCATCTTCAGTGTCTCAAATGCTACATTATTCCAATATCACGGACACAGAGTAGTTAGGGTTATTGATCAAGGCTAAAGCGTGACCACACTTGTGTGTGGCTGGTGTAGAGTGAAGATGGAAGTCATAGACATAAATAAGATTGATTGATATGGCAGGCATGGTATTTGAAGAAGAATAAGCAAGAATGTTAGTGATGTCAAGCAATAGGGTAGAAAAGAAGACTGATCAGGCATTTCACTCATCGAGAAGAAGGGAGAACTACAAAACTTATACCCCAAACAGATCAAAGAAAGAGGGAAAGGACTGTTATGTACAAAAATATTTGTGTTAGCACTTTTTGTGGTAGCAAAGAACTGGAAGCTAAAGGAGAGGGGGTTTGCATCAATTGAAGAATGGATGAACAAATTATAGTATATGAATATAATTAAATACCATTGTGCCATAAGAAAATGGCAAAAGGGACAATTTAAAAGGAACCTTGGGAGACTTGCACAAACTGAGGAAGAGTTAAGTGGGGAGAACCAGGAGAATAATTTAGAGAATAATAACACATTGTAAAAAATAAAAATTGAAAAAATTACTTTGAAACTCTTAAGAGCTCTGATCAGTGCAATGACCAAATAGGATTCCATGATGAAGAAAGCTGCCCACCTCTTGACAGAGAGATAATGACCTCAAAGTGCAGAATGGATGTGGCTAATGTGGGAATTTGTTTTGTTTGACTGTGCATTTTTGTTTCCTGAGTTATGTTTTTGTTTTTTCTTTTTTCTCAATGTGAGTGTCAGTGCAAGGGAAAGGAAATAAAGATTTGTTGATTTTTTTTAAAGTAAACGGAGGGAAATGGCTTGAAATCTGATAGATGACAGCAACAAGAATCTCAACAAGGTGATATAGCCATGATGGCAGAGGGAGGCTAGAGTGAGCAAGGAGTATACTGACTTTTCCTTCTGGCCTGTTTTGTCAGGAAAAAGAACATAGATTAAAAGAAAATGGAAGAGATCTTAGAGGTCATCTAGGGCAAACCACTGATTTTACAGATAAGGAAACTGAAAGCCATGGAGGTTAAATGACTTACCAAAGAAAACTCAGGTAGTAATTGTCAGAGATGAGATTTGAAGCCAAGTTCTCTGGGGGTATGGAAAAAGGAACAACTAATACTGAAAATAATGGAAAAGGAAGAAATATCTTCAGGACGCAATCAAATTTCTCTAAGTACTTGAAAATGGAAAGATCATGAGTTGATCTCTAAGGTGAAAGGGAACTTATTAATAATAAAGCAAGGATTCCAGGAGGTATGGCCAAAAGGAAGGGAAGAAAAGGATAAGGGATGGTGGAGAATTAAACTAGACAGATGAGAATAAGAGCAAAGGTGATGGGGAGAAAGGAGCTTTTGTTTAAGCAGTTGGTGACTCATATTCACAAGGGTTAGGGGAACAGAAGGTAATTGGCATGTCATAATACAGGAAAAGTACCAAGGATGGAGATGCATGGAGATTAAATTTACTGCAAACCCCAAATTAGAATGCTGGTGTGAAGATGCCTGTCAATGGATTCTCCTGGGTGGGGCCCCCTCGGTTGACTGGGCCAAGAGACAGGAGGGTTTTATATGTTGAAGGAGGCTTCTAATCCTGGGCACCATATGCCAGGGATATCCATGTCATTCTATTCTCTCTACCACAGTCCTTTTGGAGGATCAGGGGTCTAGGTAGCAGCAATGGTCAGGCCCAGAAGTGGCCAAACTCCCTCTCTCTTCAGCTCTCACTGACATTTTATTTTCTACTTCTGCCTTCGCTCCTTATTCCCTTATCCCTGGAGTGTCCTGCCTGCCAACTCTATGTGTTTAAATACTACCTACCATTCAAGGCCCAACTGAGGTGCCTCCTTCACCTTTCCCTGATTTATTTTTCCGTCTTCCAAACTTGAAGCTGCAAGCAAGGTTGAGCACTTTGTTGAGCACGGTACTCGAAATGTTAGTATGGAGATTTGTCCCAAATCTGCAATTCTGATTCAGTGTATGGATGGGTGGGTGGATGGATGGATGGATGGATGGATGGATGGATGGATGGATGGATGGACAAACGGAGCAAATAGTCATTGGAAAAAAGAAATGTCAGGCATAGTGGTGCATACATGTAATCCTTGCTACCAGGGAGGCTGAGTCTAGTGAATTGCTTGAGCTCAGGCGATCTGAGCTGGAGTCACATAACTCAATCAATCATCTAGAGTAAGTCTGTCACCAATACAGTATATCCCCAGGAGCAGAGAGCCACACAGCTACCTAAGAAAGTAAAACTGGCTCAGGTCAGAAACAATGCAGGCCATAGGTCCCTTGCTGATTAGTTGTAGAATCAAGCCTGTGTGTGATGATGGCACTTTCAGGGAAACAGAAAGGGGGTGTGGGGAATGATGGGAGGGGGAGAGAGAGAGTCACAGAAAGAGGGAAAGACAGAAAATAGAAGAAAAAGAATCAAGGAAGGAAAAGAGAAGAAAAGACGGTGACACCTGAGTCAGACTTTGAAAGGTAGGTTTTAAACAGGTTCAGAGGACCTCTACCAGACGCTAGAGATAGAAAGATAAATTAAGATATAGGCCTTTCCTTCCAGGATCTTATAAGAAATAAAAATAATGCATTTCAAGCAAACTAAAAATACAAGAGGTGAAAGGTATGTTCTGGGTGCTAAATAGGTCATGTGGGCTGTAAGTACTACAGGGTTCAGAAAAGACAGAGTTCACATCAAAACAAAACCACCATTACCTGGAGTGGTCATGGAATTTCTCTGAAGGAAAGGGGACCTAAATTGAGTCAGGAGAGCTGTAATACAAACATGCTGACTTTTTTCTAACTTGTTTCTCTTTTGTTACTATCACAGATCATAAAAATGGAAAAGAATGGGATTGGGTACCACTACATCCTGGCAAACCTGGTAAGTTGGACACCATTGGGTCCTATGTGGCTTAAGTGATTTGTCTTTTTTCTGTGTTTCTAAGTGAATTGTAATTCTTTTCCTTTTCAATACCTGCCCTGATTGTGGTCGTACTCTATGGGCCATTTAAACCAAGTCATTGACAGAAGGATGTGACAGGCAAACTTACAAATATTACTTTCACTTCCCAAATTTCACTCAAAAAGAGTGAGCTGGTGTGTGGGTATTCATTAACCATGTCAATTCCAGCCTCCAATTCTGGGTCATCTTTGCTTCTCCTTCTACACTTGGTGATCTCACCAAATGCCTTAGATTTAATTACAGTATCTATGCTGATGAATCTCAAATCTGACTGTCTCACCCCAAACTCTGCTGATATACTATCTCTACCTGCCTTTCAGATATTTCAAATTGAATATCTAGTAGATATCTTAAACTCAATATTTCCAAAACAGAATTCATTATGTTTCTTCCTAACCACCCCCTTCTACTTTCCCTATTACTGTAGAGACAACACCATCCTCCCAGTCCCTTCGGTTCACAACCTAGGAGTCATCCTGGACTCCTTACTGTCAAACTATGCCTGTCAATTTCACCTTTACAACATTTCTCAAATACACTCCCTTCTCTTCTCTGACATTGCCACCACTGTAGTGAGGGCCTTCATCACCTTCTGCTGATGAGTCTGCCTTTTCCAAGTCTCTTCCCACTCCAATCCATCCTCCATCCAGCCAACAGTGATTTTCCTAATATGCAAGTCTGACTATGTATGTCAACCTGCCCCATCCCAACTTCAATAAACTCCAGTGGCTCTCTATTGCATCCCAAATCAAATACAAAATGTTCTGTTTGGCATTCAAAGCCTTTCATAAACAAGCCCAAATTCTTATACCTCACTCTGTACCACCATTGGCCCCCTAGCTGTTTCACAGACAAGACACTCCATCTCTCACCTCCGGGCATTTTCTCTGGTTGTCCCATAGACATGAAACACTCATCATCCTCCACTCTGACTGTTTACCTCCATGGCTTCCTTCAAGTCGCAGCTAAAGTCCCACCTTCTACAGGAAGCCTTTCCTAACTCCAGTGCCCTCCATGTAGCATTTTCTATTGACCTTATGTACTATAGCTTGCTTTGTATGTATGTGGTTGTATGTCATGCTGATTGGGAGCTCCCTGAGAGCAGGGACTGTTTTTGCCTCTTTTTGTATCTCCAGCACTTAGCACTGTGTAGCCTTTTAACAATTGTTTATTGATGATTGATTAATTATTAATATCCATAAGCATATCAGATTAGATGAAATAAGATAATATTTGTAAAGTGCTTAGCTCAGTGCCTGGTACATGTTGTTTTTGTTGTTGAGTTGTTTTGGTTGGTTGGTCTTTGTGACTGAGTTTTCTTGGAAAAGACAATAGAATGATTTGCCATTTCCTTCTCCAACCCATTTTACAGGTGAGAATCTGAGGCAGACAGGGTTAAGTGACTTGCCCAGGGTCACACAGTCTAAGTGTTCAAGGCCTAGTACATAGTAGACACTATGTAAATGCATATTCCCTTCCTTGTACCTTCTCATATCAAGCAAAATGAGAACTCAGTTATTAAGTGAACAGAAATGAAAGAGTAGTATTTTTGTGACCCTTTTGTTGGAGTGGGGACATAATTTGTATGGCTCAGGTTGATGAAAGGACTGTCTTTACCGATTTGTATCTCCTTGATACAAAAAGTAACATGACATAGTAGATATAGTGGACAGTGGATGGGCTCAGAGTCAGGAAGACTTGTGTTCCAATCTGCCCTGTACACATACTAGCTTGTGGGACCCTGGACAAGTCACATCCTCTCAATGTTCCAGGCCACTCTCTAAGACTACAAGTTGCAGAGAAGTTGCTGATTTTCATTGTTAGAGAAAGTTTTCTCACTAAGAGTTCCTTATACCCGTGAGAATATAGGTCTAGTTTTATTTTGTTTTTTAAGTCACCTCAATGGTCATGATATTTTTTTCTTTCCCCACTTGGGAGGATGAAATGATGACTTGGCAAGGGAGTGATCAGGAAGAAGCTTAGCTCAAAGCTTTTAGTCTTTCTAACCTGGACAGGTCTGGGTCTGAATCCTCTCCAGTTATCTAGAAAGATACTTTTAATGCATCACATCCCATGAGGAATTGAATCATTACCCCATTATTTACTTTTTCTGTACTTTTTCACTACAAAAAAGGTCTAGGTTGTTATTTCCCTTAAGGGAGGGAGAGGGAGGATGCAGTGAATTCCATTTCCAAATGTCCTGTTTAGCCACTGAGGGCTAGCAGAACTTAGATGATAGGATCAGATATTTAGCCCAGGGAATTTCTAGTTTGATAAGAAAGTCTGTACTATGCTGATCAGTGTATATGTACATTAAATAAAGTTTAACATTAGGTATGTATGTGTGTGCATGCATAAAATTTGTGAAACTATACTTTTTTCCCTTATAAATAAATTCTAGAAAGTATAGACACAGAGCCTTGGTAGTATATTGACATCTTGCCTTGCATATTGTAGGCATTTAATAAGAATTCATTGATATAAATTGAAAAAGAAAGTCCTTGGACTAGGGGGATATCCACAAGAATGGAGATGACAACAGAGAAAGAACCCGTGAGCGAGGGTCAGGTACGATAGAATCCCAGGGCCAGTATGATGATGCTTGCCTAGGAAATTTCAAACAATAATTCGATCCCCTTTGCAAGTCAAGGCCCTTAGTAGGGCTTCACCCTAGGCCAATTTCTTACAAAAGCAGCCCATTCTTCCAGCCTGGTAATAACCTCAGTAAGCACTGAATAGAAATCGCTAATCAACTATAATCAGGAAATTAAAACCAATGGGCCATGGGATGGAAAAGGCTACAGTTTTGGCCCATAGCCCCTGAAAAGAGCACTGATCTCTCTCTGATGCCTAAAGTCATCCCATAAAACAAGGAGAATCCGAGTTTATTTCCTGGTTCTCCTTATATTCTTGTAGCAGAGATGATTTCCTTAAAGGAAGAAGATTGAATTTGGGGATTTTGGGATTTTGTCAAGGTAGAGTGGTGTGGTTGTGAGGGTCTAATATTTCTAGGGAGATTTTTTCCATTTATCTGGATTGAGATTCCATAGCTTATGTGTTATGTGTCCCTGGGAAGGTGTTGTGGTCTTGATCATGTAGCAGAGCTTCCCAAGGCCTTGAGCACAGAGAACGCAAGAGTTAGCCATGGTGAATAAACATCTCAATATTTATAAAGCCTGTATTCTTGACAGAGTCATCACAGGACTTTCCTAGTCCTTCAGTATTCTTGTGTCTGAGGATATGAAATGTTGGCAATCAGAGGTCACAAGAGCCTGACAGCTATTTCCTAAGGGCCAATAAACTGTTGCTAGAGTGACTCAATGCTATTTCATCAGAAGCATCACAGACTTGGATGTAGGTAGTGGTTTAGAGGCAGTTGAGAGATGCTTATTAAATTTTCAGCATGAACATTTACCTCAGAATACGAATCAGGACTTGGTTTACTGTTTTATTGACTGCCTAAATTTAAGAAAGTGATGGAGAGGATATTAATGATGATGATTAAACTTAAAAGGTCTTGCATACATTTTTTTCTTTTCTAGGAAGCCAGTTGTTGAACATTTACCAGCATATTCTCGAGAGCTACGCAGTATGTGCAATTTAACATTAACAGCAACAAATAAACCTGTAAGCAACTTGACAGAGTTGCAACGAGGGAATAGCCAGTAGAGGGCTGTTGGTGTTTAAGAACCAACCCCCTCACTCAGAATACATAATGGATTTGAGAGGTTTAAGCCCAGGAGAGAAGGAGATGAAGGCTTTCCCAGTGTGTAGAAGCAGCTAATGTTATCCTGGCTTTTGATTGTTCGGTGAAGGTTTTCTGGGCTTTCTTAAAGCTTTTGCGAGTTAGACTGGAAGCCTGGAGATAGGAGGTGGAAGTTTGTGTCTCTCTGTGCTCCTTTTGGAGATAAGTAGTAGGAAATTATCACTAATTGTGTCAGTCTAGGATTGTAGAAGTATTTTGTGGTCTGCCACTTGAAAGAATACCCCTTGACTAAAATTTCTTGAATATATGTAACAACAGTGATGGCTCACCTCTAGCCAATGCTTCAACATTTGCAAAGTACTTCCCTCACAGCAATCCCCAACTTCAGCCTAAGTCTTCTAGACCACAGGTACAATATCCTTTCACCTGTATTTGTTGCTATAACTCCAACTCAGCCATTAACTAGCTGTGTGACTTGGGGCCGGTCATTTAACCACTCTGAGCATTTATTTCCTCATTGATGAAGTGGATTTTTTTAAAAAGTGTTATACTATCCACCTTACAAAGTTGTTGGGAGTAACATGCTATACAGACAAGAAAACTCATCACTGTTGATGAGTGTTAAAGTTCATAAGAAAAAACATTAGTGGGAAAGTGCTATAGAAATGTCAGCTCTTGTTGAAGTTATTATCCTCATTTGAGAACGCTTGGATTTTAAATAATTGGAGCCTCCTGGGAATTGCAGAGCTTAGGGGTATAGGGAATAAACCTCTAATGGTAGCATTCTAGGCATGATAACAGATCCATAGAAGAGGCCTTAGGGTGAGAGCTGCCCTGAAATCAAACCTCAAAGGTGACCACCTCATTTCCCATTGTGTAAGGGGAGCAGCCTGGTGATCAGCCTCAGTCAGCACCAAACTATGATCGCTAAACAGTTTCCTAAGAGCTCCTCAACAAAGGTTGGGACCCACATTCCACTGTGTGGGCTACTACTGCCCTAGAGTTTCTCTTGTTGCCAAGGTAGTTTGTTCAGTCTCCATTCACCACTGGAATTACTTCTCTCCTCACAGCTATCCGTGAAACTTCGAACTAATGGGATGTAAATTGCAAATAGTATTTAAACAGAGAATTCGTATATGCTCAAATAGATTAGTTGATAATTAGGCTTCAAATGACTAATTAATTCAGTTTGAAGCATGATTGCTGGTATGTTTTCTTTCCCTTTTAGAAAAGTAATGTAATTTATAAATTGCAAGGAAAAAAATGCAGACCACATAATTATCCTGGTGATATGTTACTGATCACATACTTCAAAGTATTTATTGTTGCAGTGTAGTGAGGGAGTTATGCCCTGGGGATACGTGGGAAAGATTTATTGTCAAAGTTGGGGGAGGAGGGAGATTATAGAATTATTATTCACACTTTGTACCACAATCTCAAAGTGACAGCCTCAGAGAGTTAGACAACAACCTACTTACAGGAACACAATCTGGTAATGAAGAATGTTCTTACTGATGCAGTCTTGGGGCATAGAGTGACATGGTTGACAACTGGAAGGGACTTTAAAATGTGGAATGCTGGAATGATGGAATTTAGAACATAGACTGTTAGATGTAAAAGGGATCATCTGCAGAAGTCATTTACTTCAACCCCTGTCTGAAGCAAAAAAATCCTTCATGGTCTCGCAAGTGACCTTTCAGCTTCTACTTGAATGCTTCCAATGCCAGGGAACTCATTACCATTCAAAGCAACCCATTCTATTGGACAGCTCTGATGGCTACAAAGTTATTTCTTATTTTGAACAAAATTCTACCTCTTTGTAACTTCTATTCATTGATTCTGGGTTCTGCACTCTGAGTAAATCAGTATGACAAATATGATCATACACGTGCATGTGTATGTACACACACATACCACAACATATATATATATATATATATATATATATATATATATGCAAGTCCTCTCTTTTGTAGCTTAACTATCTTTCTAATGAATTGAGTTTCATAGCAAGGAGGGAAATCTATTACCAGATTCAGAGGATTCCATAAATCAAAACCCTTCTTGGGAAAACCCAAACATCGGACACTAAGAAGAGAAAGGGGGATTCTCAAATACTTGAGAAAGATGTCTAATGAGGAAATCCTAGGTCAACACTGGTTGTTGTTGAATCAATTCAGTCATGTCTGACTCTTAGTGACCCCGTTTAGGGCTTTCTTGGCAAAGTTAATGAAGCAGTTTGTCATTTCCTTCTCTAGCTCATTTTACAGATCAAGAGCTGAAGCAAACAGGGGTAAGTGGCTTCCCCAGGGCCATACAGATAGTAAGTGTCTGAGGTCGGATTTGAACTCAGGAAGATGAATGAGTCTTCCTGTTCCAGGCCTGGCACTCTATCTACTGTGCCACGTAGCTGCCCTTCTAGGTCAGCATGTCATAGGCAAACATGCGACAAGTCAGAGCCAATTGACACTATCAGGTTTAGCTATTATTATTCCCAAATGATGCTTGACCAGACTGAAGTCTAGAAGTAACACAGAAAAAGCAAAAGACTTCACTAGTTCCTTCCTTTTCTTCCTGGTATAGGGACGAAAGACCATCCATGTTTTCTAGTATTCATCATTTTTCAGTCAGTGACTAGGATTTCTTTATCATGCCAAAATACATACATAACACGACTTGTACATAACACGACTTGCCTACTGTATTCTCAGTTTCACCCATAGCATTTTCAGTGACGCTACAAAGGAGAGCATCAGCTGGACCTAACATCTGAAGATCCTGGGTTTGGGACTTAGCTGTACCATTTACCTGCTCTGTGAACTTAGGGAACTCACTGAATCTCTCTAGGCTTTAGTTTTCTACCCTACCAAATGACAATAACAGTGCTTTCACATTACCAACTTTATAAGGTTGTTTTGACATAAATACTTTGTAAAACTTAAGCCATTATGAAAATGTAAGTTTATCATCAAATGTCAGAAAAAACAAAGAGTTCTGATTGTTAGGAAGCTCTTCCCTGGAATACCCACCCACTAATTCAAATTTTGCCACACAGATTGTCTATTCCATCTGTCTTGTGACACCCTTTCAGATACTTGAAAACATTGATCATAGGATTTAGAACAAGAAGAAAAATAAAAGATCATGAAATCCAACTTCTTCATTTTCAAATTAGAAAAGCAAGGCTTGGAAAACTTATTCAGCTTACCCAAATTCACTTGAGAAACAACTAGCAGAGCCAGGATTTGATCCTGTATCTAACTGACTCCAAATCCAGCACTCATAGTCTTCACATTTCCAAGCTAAATACATCCTTACATGACACGATATATCTTGTCCCCTCACCATCCTAGTCATCTAGGGGCAATTAGATGGAGCAGTGGATAGAGTGCCAGTCCTGGAGACAGGAAGGCTCATTTTCATGAGTTCAGATCTAGCCATCGATATTAGCTATATGACCCTGGGCAAGTCACTTAACCCTGTTTGCCTCCGTTTCCTTATCTATAAAATGAGTTGGAGACGGAATCGACAAACCACTTCAGTTTCTCTCCCAAGAAAACCCCAAATGGGGTCACCAAAAGTCAGACACCACTAAAACAACTGAACACCACCATCCTAGTCAGCCTTCCTCTGATTTCACTCCAGATTGTCAGTGTCCTTCTTGAAATGTGTCACCCAGAACTAAATATGATTCTCCAGATGGTGTGCAAATGCAGGGAGGGTGTTAGTGGGGCTAACCACCTTCAGTCTGAACACTAAGTTTCCATTTTGATAATACTAGTAATAATAGTTCACATTTCTGAAATACTCTATGTGTTACAAAGTATATTCTTCATAACAGCCCTAGGAAGAATATAGTATATCCTCATCTGCATTTTACAGATCAAGACATTAAGCAACTTATCCAAGGTTCCACAGTAACAAATAGTGCAGTCAGGCAGCAAACCCAGGTCTCCTGACACTGCAGGTTGTGCCCTTTCCATTATATCATACAACCTTCCTATGAAGTAACTCAGTTGTGCCAAACACTGCCTTTGGCACTGTGGCAGATACAAAGGAATTATAAAGCATAAGCCCTTCGCTTGGAGAGGTCATCATCTTGATGTGTTTCCGAAGCACATGTACATTAAAAAGTTATATACACAACTACTAGGTGAGATTATATGAGAGGCTGGCAGTGTGCCCATGAGGGTAGAGACAGACAGTAAGCATGTGTGTGGTAGTTTGGCAAAGGGAGCTAAGAAAAAAGTGATGTTGGATGGATTTATCTGAGAGTCTGTCTTGTTTTTTGTCCATTCACAGAACCATAGAACTTTATAGAACTGTTAGGAACCTTAGTATCCTGTATTGACCTGCACATTCAAAAGAGAGCTGAGGGAAAGGTCATGCAATAAGCTTAAAAAAATCAATGCCAGAAGCAGTTTCTTTTCATTTCTGGTTGCTTTGTTTTTTGTTCTTTTCTATCTGCTACTGTTTTCTCCTTTCTTTATTTTTTCTCCTTAGTGTGATCATAAGACAAGTAACAGGCAGGGGCATACCCTCTCAGTCTCTTCGTCTTCTCAGTCTTCTTTCTCTTCCTGCTTTCTCTCTCTCTCTCTCTCTCCCTCCCTCTCCCTCCTCTCTCTCTGTCTCTCTCTGTCTCTGTCTTTGTCTCTCTCTCTGTCTCTCCCTCCCTCTCCCTCCTCTTTCTCTGTCTCTCTCTCTCCTTCTCTCTCTCTCTCTTTCTCTCTCTCTCCCTCCCTCTCCCTCCTCTCTCTCTGTCTCTGTCTTTGTCTCTCTCTCTCTCTCTCTGTCTCTCCCTCCTTCCCTCTCTTCTTCACTCCATTCTCCATTTGCCTCTACAAAATATGAATAATAAAACAGACTAGGAATTTAATGGAGAGAAGCAAATTCTTCCTCATAGGTATCACTGAGGCTTGATAGCTCATGACCAAAACATTGCAATAGGAGAGTAAGCATTATTCAAAAGGGATATGGTTAGATTAAAAGGTTAGTGGAAGTAACAGTATATATGAATGACTGAAACATTTATCAAATACTTACAGTGTGCCAAGCACTTTGCTAAATGCTGGGAATACAGGTAGAAAAGTGATATGGTCCCTTCTCTTGAAACAACATATGGAAGTTTTTGGGTACAAGTCAGAGGAAAAGGTCCCATGATTCTTAGAATATAGTAGTAAAACAATAGCAACCTCTTCCTTAAATCCATTTCCACTAATAAATTTATATCAGTTCCTTATGTTGAACCATTTGATAGTGCCAGTGACTTTGATGACAAGAATTTTCTTTTCTGGGTTTTTAATAGTTATGACTGTAGCACCTTCAGGAGCAGTAGCCAAGCTACATCTCTGCAGGGGCTGTTTCCTGAGATGATAGCTTCTATCAACATACTAGAATTATTGCTATTGCGAATTCTTACAAGTTTTAAAGGATATCTTTCACAGTAGTCCTATGAGGAAGATAGTGTGTCATCATTTTGCAGATCAACAAATTGAGACAATCAAAACTAAGTAAATTCTTTTCTCCCCACTACTGTTTTGTCCTTTCTTTATTAGATCCCTAAGCTATCTCCATCAGGATCTCTGAGTAGATAGTAGCCCTGTACTTCCAGGAAATCTGACTGCTTGACACATGCCACCATCCCTCTCTCTCTGAGAGTGCTTTGCTACATCATCTTGGTTGGCTTCTGTGCCCTGTGCGTGGCAGGCAATATAACAAGGAGAAATGTCAAGAATATATAATCTTGTGAGAAAATCCAGTATTTAAAGTAAGGAAAACATGGTGGAAAACATTTAGGTGGGCATCCTTGAAGTTAGAAGAAACAATAAATTTATTATGATGGAGAGTTAACTACAAACCACCTCTATCTACCATAAGGATGTAGATGATGAGTTCCAGAAAATGGCATGGGAGCATGAAATAGTATTGATTGTGGATTTCTTCTTTCCAGACATCTCTCAGATAAATCATTGATGTTCATCCCATTATTCAAAATGTAGAAAAAGCAACAAGGGTCTGCTATTTAGGACACAATGATAAGACTGTTACAGAAAAATAGCCACCCTGCATAAATCTTCTCATTCATAAGTTAAGGAAAGTCATTCCTAATTTGAACCCCATGACAAATTTGGAGTAAACATGTCAGAAAAAAATTTCAAGAAAAGTCAGTTGGATTCTATGGCCTAAAATTCTACAGAAGTAAGCTCAGAGAGTATAGGAGATCCTCAAGAACAAAATTATAGCAGTATAAGCACAGATGATTCTGATGAAGGAAAGTGGGAAAGGAATATGGATGTGCTTCAAATTCATTGATTGTTTCAGATTTTTAAAAGACATATCCAGAAGATGCAAGCAAGGACAAATAAAAGTATGAATAAAATAATCTTGTAAAAATATTTTCAGAAATTTTATTGCCTGGAATAAACTGAGGGAGGCAGGTGGTGCTATAGATAGAGTACTGAACCTAGAGTAAGGAAGGAAAACCAGAGTTCAAATCCAGCCTCAAACACTTACTAGCCATGTGATCCTGGACCTCTGTTTTGCCTTAGATTTCTTAACTGTAAAATATTGTAAAAAATAGCATTTACCTATCAGAATTGTTATGAGAATCAAATGAGTTAATATCGGTAAAGAGCTTTACAAATTTGGAAGTGCAATATCATTGTTAATGCTGTGGTTATTATCATTAACAAAGATGCTGAGTTCAGCCAGAAAGGTTTTTTATAGTTTTGTTGGGGGCAAGACAAAGATGAAAGGAAATGTTCATTGTTTAGAGAGAATGGGACAATGATCATGGAAGGTGAGAAAATAGAACTATTCATATCTCTTTTTTTGCTTCTGTTTTCTCCACCAGTGAGAGTGTTCTTTAGACTGGGAAAGGTATAACAAAAGCAGTTATCAGGGAATTGAAAACCATGTCAAGTCATAATAATCCAGGATAAGAAGACAAGGTAATAGAACACCTACCTTCCCAAAAGGAGTTCAAGTTATTGTGCCCAAACAAACTATCCCAATATACTAATAGAGTTTATGGATTTGTTTGGGGAACTAACCTTGGGAATCTCTTAGAAACCTTGGAGACTAGAAGATGGAAGCATGTGCTCTTATTTTTTAAGAATGGCAAAGGTAGGTTCTTAAGGGTAGACTTAACTTTGAATCTTGGTGAAATTTTTGAGTGTGTTATGAAAGTAGTTTTTGAGTACTTAGAAAGGGAAATGGTCATTACTACTACCCAGAAAGGGTTGGTTCATCAAGAATAAATCATGCCAGACAAGCTTCATTCCCTTTTTTTTTTGAGAGGGTCACTAGATTGATAGATTAAAGGAATATTATAGACATTCCTATATATTCCTAACTGAGGAAGCTAGGTGATGGAGGGTATAGAGGGGACTGAGTCTATAATCAGAAAGATCTGAATTAAAAACCAGCCTCAGACACTTCCTAGCTGTATGACCCTGGGCAAATCACTTCTGTTTGCCTCAGTTTCCTCAACTATGAAATGGAGATAATAATAACACAGATCCCCCAGAGTTGTTATGAGGATCAAATGAGATATTTGTAAAGCACTTAGCACAATGCCTGGAAAATAGTGGGCTCTTAATAAATGCTTTTTTTCTCTTTCCTGTAGTTATATTTGATTTTAGCAAACATTTAACAGTTTCTCATGCTACTCCAATGAATGAGATGAAATGATATGGGATAGAAGATAGTTAGCAACTAATGGAAAAACCAAATCTGATGAATGCTGACTAGTCAGTTGATGCTAAGGAAAAATTTCTAGTGGGGAGTGCCTCATGAATGTGGATGCCACAGTGGGCAAGACCACTGGGCTTAGAATCAGGAAGACATGGATTTAAATTCTGCTACAAACGCTTGCTAGCTGTGAGATCTTGGGTAATTCATTTAACTTCTCTCAGTCTTAGTTTCCTTATCTACCTGTCTCATGAGGTAGTTGTTAAGTAGAGGTAATATATGCACAGTTCTTTGCAAAGTGCCACATAAATACTATCTGTCCATATCCATGTGTGATTCAGCATGATCATCAGTGACTTCAAAGAAAGCAAGGATGTCACCTTTGTCATGTTTTCCATGTAATGTGAAGCTGGGAGAGGTAGCCAATACATTAAATGACAGAACTGTGATCCAAAAAGATCACAAACTGGAACAGTACACTGAAACTAATAAGTTGAAATTTAATAGAAAAAAAAGTCCCGTCCCTCATATCTGGGATAGCTTCTCTTCTCTTTTTCTCTTCTTTCTCTTTTTCACCTATTTTTACTCATATTACAAGTGTAAAGGGTAGATCTTTTCAAATCCAACTCAAATGCCACCTTCTCCCTGAAGCTAAGTGATTCTGCTAGTCAATAACAACCCCTCCCTCCAAACAGCTTTGTGGCCATCTAATAGATTTTTGAGATTAATTGTGCTTTATGGTAATTTCTGTAAGCTCTTTAAAGGGCAGGAGCTATGTCTTACTTTGACTTTATATCCTCCCTCCCTCCTCCCCATGCCTAGTGTACCAGTCTGAACATAGCAGGTGCTTCATCATCTATTTCCTCCTAGTGAGGTGACCTGTAGTGTATTCCTCATAACAATACCTTTTCTGTTTAATAAATGCTTGTTGAATGAATGAATGAATGAATGAATGAAGTCTTGGTGCCCAGTTGAGTCTGTTGTAGAGGAGATTCCTGTTCAGTTTGTTACTGGACATGAGCTCTGGCATTCCTTTCAACTCTGACATTCAGTATTCTATGATTCTTTTCTCTCTTCTCCCGACTCCCACCTCCATACATGCTCATTATCATCTTTTCTTTCCTTCAGTAGGTATGTTTCCAGTCCTCTCGCCCCTCTTTGGTCTCCCTGTCCTCTATCCCTTTGTTCCATGAGTGCCTCTTTTCTCTGTTGTAACATTCATCCTTCCTTCACTCTCCCCTTTCATGTGATAGCTATCTTCCCTGACTCCTGTGTGATAGTCAGGACACATATATCAAGTTGTTATAACCTGAGAAGACACCACAAAAAGACTATAGAGAAGCAGGAGGAAGCCCTTTTGGCAGTGACAGGAATGCTCTCTTTGCTTTGAGAGGGATCGAGAGACAGTTGTTCTCAAAGGAATCCAGATTAAAGAGAGTACTACCTCAGCCACCCCAAGTGCTGTATCAGGAAGGAAAACACCATACTCCTAGATTACGCTACCAAAGGAAGAATATATCTTTCCCCACAGTCCATTTTCTCTCCCTCACCACTACCACCACTCGTCAGCATGCTGAGATGAATTGCATCCCAATGCTATTGAGACCATTTCTCCTAGAATCACAAAATTGCAGAGATGGAACAAATTCCAAAGGTCAAGTCCAACCTCCTGCCTGATACAAGAATCCACTCTACTACATCCCTGATGAGTAGACTTCCAGGATCTGCTCTTGTTAATCAATTTATCTTTTACTTTTGAGTTAACTAGTATTTATTTCCTCTTTTTCCCCCTCCTTTGAAAATGAAAACAAAACCTTTTTTAACAAATATACGTAGGAACAAATTCTCATATTGAATATGTCCAAAAACCTCTCTTGAAGAACACTAGTGATCAAAAAATTTTGATGTAACCCATCCCAATATTAGACAGCTCTATTAGGAATTTCTTATGTTGAGCTGAAAGCAATTTCCTATAACTTCCTCCCATTAGGCCTATTTCTTCCCTCTGTGGCCAAATAGAACAAAGCTGACCCCTCTCCCTTACAAGAGAATCAAGTAATAAAACTGTATTAAGTGACAGGTTATATGAATAAATCTGCTTCTCTGCAGATAATGAAAGCCCTGTCAAAGTCCAGACATTTTAGGCCATTCCTGTATAACTCTTACTTGACCTGAGCATAATACATAAACTCCTATCCAAACAGGAATTGCTATGATGTAACAAAAAAGAGTACTAGTGACTTAGATTTAAATGTTGATTCTTCCACTAAGATGCTATGTGACTTCAGGTATCCTCCTAAAATACTTTGACCTAATTTCCCCATCTGTAAAAGAGTCTAGCTAAAGCAATGGTTTCTAAACCTGTATGTCTCAAGTTTTGTTGTTTTTTTTTTAAGGGAAATTTGTTTTGTTTTTTGTTTGTCTCAAGTAACTTTATATTTCAAGTTTTAATAATAGTTATTATTTAATAATAATTCACCAGTTCTCTCCCTTGCACATGGCCCCTTTGGCCATTCTAGCTGTGGACAAAGTACATCTACACCATACTTGAAAAGGCTACTTAGAGACCCCATCACCACTAAGCAAAGCAAACATGAATAAGTCCACTGGAATACACTTTGGTGATAGGGGTTTATGACTATCTTAATGTAACTCTAGGTAGCCTATGATAAGAACAATACTACTCTCCTTTTACTATTTATTTTTTCATGAGATACTACATCATAGTGGGAATAGCACTGGACTTAGGAAAGAGGAAAGCAGGTCCTGGCTCTGACATTTACTAATTCTGTGACCTTGGCAAAGCTTTGAACTGCTCTGAGCATCAACTTCTTCATTTGCATATTTGATTTATAAACTGCATAGGAACATACAAGAAAAGGACTTTGTACATCGTAAATGTGAGTTTATTTCAAAGTATCTGATACATGTTAAGCATGCCCCTCACTGGCACATATTCCACATTTTCTCATTCATTACCATTTTTGCCCATGTCTTCCCATAAACGTTCTATAAAGGAACTGCCCAGAACACTGAAAACCTTCTGGTTCTATTGATATTGGGTCCATCTGTTATCATACACTCTAGGTATATGATGTGCTCACCTCTTTTGTATGGATATATTTTGTCATGATGTTGCTTTTTATGCTGCTTCCCATAAGTAGTTTATTATTATCTATCCACTTAAAGCCACTACGTCTCTTCATTGTCCTTTGGATCATTTACAATTTTAATTCTTCCAATATTGTGGCACTCCATGATTCACAACCATAGAGTGCTACTAGAAACATTTTGGCAGTAAGATGGGCTTTTGTAATAGGCTCCATTCAATTCAGTTGATATCTGTTAAGTAGCTCCATCCAGAAGCTATACTAGGCACCAAAAATATAAAGACAGAAATGAAACAGCCCCTGTTCTCAAAGAATTTTCATTCTACTGGAGGATATGACATGTACATTAGTACATCAAGGATTTGTGATTTCTTTGATGCTGGAAATCTCTCCACCAGGAGATATAAAGCCTATCTATAACTTATTTGATATATTAAGAGTTGCTTGAGATTATATGATTGCAAGTCAAGCACTCCACTGCTACAACAAACTACCTTTCACAATATGTACACATGTAACAGAGGTCTATCCTGCTCAAGAGCCCCAACTTTTGGCTCACAAACAGTTCTGTGAAAAGGTAGTTGTTTTGTTTTGTTTTTTTTTACTGTCTCTGGCTCACTATATCTCTTACCCCAACTTCTCCCCAGAGCACTACGAAAAATCACTTGAAGCTTAGGTATGACTGCATGTCTAGATTCTACCTAAAGGGATTATCAGAATCCCTTCTAGAAAGTTACTAAATTCACAGAGTAGATCAGGTATAGAACAGCTATCTATTTCTTCTGCCACAAAGAAATTCTGTACACATACACACACACACACACACACACACACACACACACCCATAAACACACATTGACAAAGACTTAAAACATGAAAGAGTAACCTGTATCTCTTTTCATGCTCTCCTAGGAGAATGATTCTTATACCAATAAAGCATGAACTACTTTATGGGACTATTGGAAAAAAATACATCTCACTGTGTGAACAAAACCCTCAAAGTTCACATCTCCTGGCAAACCAGAGCATAACTGAGACATCCTCCAGTCAATGGTCATCTTTTCCTTTAAGAATATTGTGACTGCAGGGAGCATCTCCCGTAAGGTAGATGGCAATGATAGAAGGACCCAGGAATACCCACCTTGTAACTCATGATGGTGCTCAACATAGATGAAATGTCCATCTCAGAGTCTTTGTTGGATTACCTGTGCCCAAGGAAAGAAACACAACAGAGAAGAGGACATTATAGTTTGGGCATCCAGTCCTATCTAGATGAGCACAAGCCTTTTCTACCACATAGAATTAGCTGCCATAGGAAAGGGCAACTTAGTGAGAAGTCCAAGAGAGCAAAACCAAATGTTTAAAAGAGAAAGAATGAAAGGTGTGCCCCTTAAAAGTCAACTGAATGAGAAGCTCCCCTTGGCTCAGTGACCAATCAACTTTGATGCAATTGCCTCCCTCTCTTTCCATCCCAGGAACCATCCAGCCAACCAAGAGGTTCCTGTTATCCCAAAGTCCTTCAGCACCAAATACGTGCCCACAAAAATGTCCAGGGAAGCTCAGCTGTGTTCCATCACCAGAGCAGATCAGGCAAGGGTCTCCTGCTCATCTCTATTATATGTATATAAGCTAAGAAGACAGTAGTAACATTAAGGAAGAAGGGGAGGCAGAATCAATGACTGCTTCAAAGAAGAGGCCAGATCTAGGCTGAGCTTTAAAACAGGAAAGGATTATGAGATGTAGTGATGAGAGAAGGAAGAATTAAATGCATGTTAAGCACAGAGGATGACTTGTGCAATCATGCACAAAACCTCATGTCAGCTGGATATGGAATCTAAAATTCAGGGAAAAATAGGAATCAGTTTGAAATCATTGAAAGCATTGCAAGATTGACCAAATAGAATTCAGAATGATCTCCTAATTCAGTTCTGGGCTCTGTTTATCTTTGTGTAAGCAATGAAATAGCAGGTTATCACCATAGCTTTAATAGCTTAAAACTGCACCAGGATTTGGGAGACACTTTGTAGATAAATGTAATGTATTATTAACCAGAAATGCCAAGTTTATAACTAATAAAATTAATCCACAGGTAGAATCTTACCTCTTGCAAATAGGAAGGGTAACTCTTACCTAGGGATTAAATTCAAAGTGTCAGTAATTTTGGAGCTAGCATTAACAGTGAGAATGTGAGGACTTTAAAGATCATATTTCCAGTCTTCTTATTGTATAAATAAGAAAATTAAGACCCAGGGAGCTTAAGTGATTTGCTAGGAGTCACCCAACCAACATGGTAACAGACCTTGGACCCATGTTTATTATGAATGCAAATTTGGGTTACTTCTATACTTAGACAAATCATATAAATAGAAGTGATCACTAAGATGACTTCAGAGGAAGTCAGATTCTTGAGATTTTCCTTTGAGAATTTTAAAGGCTAGAAAGCTGGTTCTCAGTTGGGTGTTAGCTTGTGCTTTTTACTTAGCTCAAGTATGAGCTGAGTATATTTACAAGCCATAAGGTCAGAGCTGCTGAGTACACTTTTATAATTATAATCAGCAGTGTTATAGGACCTTTTGTGTCCAGTGATAGGTCAACAATCAATCGATAAACATTTATGAAACACTTACTTTGTGACAGGAACAATGTTAAGCGCTATACATATAAACAAAGGTAAAAGCGCAGCTCTCAGGAGTTAATGGTCTAATGGGGAAGATGGCATGCAAATATCCATGCGTTAACAAGCTATATACAGGATAAATTGGAAATAATCCACAAAGGGAACACACTGGAATTAAGAGATAGGGAAAGGTTTCTTGTAGAAGGTGGGGAGCTAGCAGGACTTGAAGGAAGTCAGAAAGCAGAGACCTGAGAAGGAAGAGCAGTCCAGGCCAGAGGAACAACCAGGGAAAATGTTCAGGGCCATCCAGAGATGGAACATCTTATTCAAGAAGCATCAAGGAGTCCAGTATCACTGGATCAAGATGGGGAGGGAGGAAAAGAGAGATAGGGATAAGTGTAAGAATACTGCAGAGATAAGAGAGAACCAGGTTATGAAGAGCTTTGAATGCTAGAGGATTATATAATTAATCCTGGGGCACTATTGGGTCCCAATGAAATACAGCTTCCATTTGGGTATTCAAAAGCAGTGTCAGTGAAAGCTCAAGGAGAGTACCATTTATCCTATGTAATTAGGAAAGAACTTGAGTCACAGACTAACTCATCCAAGTGGTGTTCACTTTATGCTTTATCTTACTCCAAATCTTTTCCTCAGGTTCATTTAAAGTACTAGTCAATCCATTTACGATATTCAAGGGCAATGGTGCCTTGATGAGAACTTTGTCCCTTTTTATAGCCCTCCCCCTTCCTTGCCAATCCTTTTTAGCAGCTGCATCCAAGTGGAGGAGGAGTAGTCACTTTTCTTGCATCCCTGGAGAGCCAGAGCATATACATTTTCTATTTCCTGATAGAGCTAGCTAAGAGGAAGAGGGAGACAGGGCCACAAAGAGTAGAGTTGGTAGAGATTCCCTCTGGCTCCCATTGACACCTATGGAATATGACTTTAATTCCTGCAGCTGTCTCCCTCCTGAGCCAGGGAAAACCCATTTCCAGGGTTTCTGTCCTGTCTCTGACAAATATTAGCTGTGTGATCCTGGCAAACCTCTCAATATCCCCAGACAATTTTCTAATCCTGTAAGCTATGGATGAGTTGCCATATATTAAAATATAGTTATCAACAATTGTTTTTCAGTTCACAGACCTACTGGTTAAGAACTCTTGATTCTGTTTCAGTGCCTTTGTTACAGATATGGAAACTGGGACCAAGAGACAGAGAGAAACTTGTCTGAGGTCATGTAGATATTTACTGGTACAGTTAAGATGTGTATCTGGAACTTCTGTTGACTTAGCAGTCTTGATCTGCGACTTCGTTCTTCCTTCAGAATTTCTGTTACTCTTCCCCATGCTAGTTGAAGTGACAATTCCAACGCCAAACATCTCCTCGGCACATTAATGATTGCTAGCATTTATATAACACTTTAAGCTTTGCAAAGTGTTTATAAATACCATTCCATATTATCCTCATAACAACCCTAGGAAGTAGGTATTATTAATTATCCATATTACAGATGAGGAAATCAAGGCAAACAGAGGTGAGGTAACTTGTCCAGGGTCACACAGCTAGTAAGTGGTTAAGATCTAATTTAAACCAAGATCTTCTTGACTGATTCTAGCATTGCATCTGCTGTACCCTAGCTAACTGATGAAGATGCCTCCATGTGTGTGGTTTTTTTTTTAACTCCAGAACATGGAAACACTTTTTAATAGCCTCCTAGACTTGAAGAGGTTCTTGACATCAAATCTGTGAACTTTTCTTTGAATATTTTGATAATCATTTTTTTCACTTAATAGTATTTTATTTTTTCAAATTACATGTAATGATAGTTTTCAACATTCATTTTTATGTGATTTTGAGTTCCAGATTTTTTTTCCTTCCCTCTCTCCCCTCCCCCCTGCACAAGACAGCAAGCAATTTGATATAGGTTATACATGTACAATCATATTAAACATATTTCCACATTAGTCAAATTGTAAAAGAAGAATCACCACAAAAAGGAAAAGCCACAAGAAAGAAAAAACCAAGAGAAGATAATATACTTTGATCTACTTTCAGATTCCATAGTTCTTTCTCTGGATATAGATAGCATTTTCCATAAAGAGTTTTTTGTAATTGTCTTAGATCATTGTATTATAGAGAAGAGCTAAGTCTATCATTATTGGTTATCGTGCAATATTGTTGTTACTATGTATAAAGTTCTCCTGGTTCTGCTCATTTCACTTAGCATCAATTCATGTAAGTCTCTCTAGGTTTTTCTGAAATCCACCTGCTCATCATTTCTTATAAAACAATAGGATTTCATTACGTTTATATGTCACAACTCCTTCAGCCATTCCCAATTGATGGACATCCCCTCAATTTCCAATTCTTTGCAAGCACACAAAGAGCTGCTACAAATATTATTGTATATGTGGGTCCTTTTCCATTTTTTATGATCTCTTTGGGATACAAACCCAATAGTGGTAGTGCTGGATCAAAGGGTTTTATAGCCCCTTGGGCATAGTTCCCAATTGCTCTCCATAATGGTTGAATCAGTTCACAATTCCACCAACAATGCAAAAGCGTTCCAGTTTTCTCATATCTTTTCCAATGTTTATCATTTTATTTTACTGTCATATTATCCAATCTGGTAGTTATGAGTGGTACCTCAGAGTTGTTTTAATTTACATTTCTGTAATCAATAGTGATAGAAAGCATTTTTTCATATGACTAGATAGTTTTAATTTATTTGAAAACTGTTCATATCTTTTGATAACTTTTCAATTGAGGAGCAGCTTCTATTTTTACAAATTTGACACACTTCTCTATCTGTTTGAGAAATGAAGCCTTTATCAGAGAAACTTGCTTCAAAATTTTTTTCAGTTACTATTGCTAGTTGTATTTCCCTCCATCCCATTCTGCTCACTCCCATTTATTCTATTCTCTCTCCTTTCACCCTGTCCCTCCTCAAAAATGTTTTGCTTCTTACTACCTGCTCCCCCAATCTGCCCTCCCTTCTATTATGCACCACCTCTTATTCCCTTCCTATTTCCTGCAGAGTAAAATAGATTTCTATACCCAATTCAGTGTGTATTTTATTCCCTCTTTGAGCCATTTCAGATGACAATAGGGTTCACTCACTCTCCTTCACTTCCCCCTCTTACCTTCCACCATAAAATACTTTTCTTTCCTTTTTTATGTAAGATAATTTATTCCATTCTACCTCTCCTTTTCTACCAGTACATTCCTCTCTCACCCCTAAATTGTATTTTTAGATGTCATCCCCTCATATTTTACTTATACTTGTTCCCTGTCTGTATATGCTCCTTTCTAACTGCCCTAATAATGAGAAAGTTCTTATAACTTACAAGTATCATCTTCCCATGTAGGAATATTAACAGTTTAGCCTTATTAAGTCCCTTATGATTTCCCTTTCCTGTTTACCTTTTTATACATCTCTTGAGACTTGTATTTGAAAGTCAAATTTTCTTTTCAGCTATGGTCTTTTCATCAAGAATACCTGAAAATCCTCTATCTTATTAAATATTCATGTTTTTCTCTAAAGAATTATACTTTATTTTGCTGGATAGATGATTCTTGGTTGTAATCTTCTTTGTCCTCTGGAATATCATATTCAAGCCCTCTGATCCTTTAATGTAGAAGCCACTAAATCCTGAGTTATCTTGACTGTGGGTCCATGATACTTTAATTGTTTCTTTCTGACTGCTTGTACTATTTTCTCAACCTGAGAGATCTGGAATTTGGCTATAATATTCACAAGAGTTTTCATTTTAGTATCTCCTTCAAGAGGTAATCTTAGATTCTCTCAATTTCTCTTTTACCTTCTGGTTCCAGAATATCAAGGCAGTTTTCCTTAATAATTTCTTGAAAGATGATGTCTGGGCTTTTTTTTTTATCCTAGCCTTAAGGTAGTCCAAAAATTGTTAAATTATCTATCCTAGATCTATTTTCCAAGTCAGTTGTTTTTCCAATGAGATATTTCACATTGTCTTCTTTTTTTTTAATTCTTTTGATTTTGTTGTATTACTTCTTGATTTCTCATAAAGTCAGTCTCCATTTTCCCAACTCAAATTTTTAAGGAATTATTTTTTTCAGTGAATTTTTGTGCCTCTTTTTCTATTTGGCCAACTCTGCTTTCCAATGCAATTTTTTCCTTATTTTTTTTTTATATACCTCTTCTCTTATTTGTCATAGTGTGTTTTTAAAGTGTTATTTTCTTCAGTATTTTACCAAGAAGTTAGGTGGTACAGTGGATAGAGCACCAGTGCAGGAGACAGGAGGACCTGAGTTCAAATCTCACCTCAGACACTTGACACTCACTAGCTGTGTGACCTTGGGCAAGTCACTTAACCCCAATTGCCTCATTCTGGGTCATCTCCAGTCATCCTGATGAATATCTGGTCACTGGATTCAGATGGCTCTGGAGGAGAAGTGAGGCTAGGGACCTGCACAGCCCTCCCTCACTCAAAGTCAAGAGCAAGTCATGTCATTATTTCTCTGATGGCATGGTCTTCTTCAGCAACGAAGGATGAACACACACCAAGTTGTTGAGCAATATTTCATGATTTTCTTGAATGACTCATTTCTCTTCCAGATTTTTCCTCTGCCTCTCTTGTTGACTTTCAAAATCCTTTTTGAGCTCTCCCATGCCCTGAGACCAAATTCATATTTTTCTTGGAGGCTTGGAATGTTTGAACTTTAACTTTGTTGTCTTCTTCCAAGTGTGTGTTTTGATCTTCCTTGTCACCAGAGTAACTTTCTATACACAGAGGTGTTTTTTTCTGTTGTTTGCTCATTTTCCCAACCAATTACTTGATTTTAATCACTTATTAATGTGGAGTTTTGCTTCCAGGGTGGAGGGCACACTGTCCCAAGCTTCAGGGTTTTGTTCAGCTGTTTTCAGAAATATTTCTAGGGACCTGTAAGTTTTCAATTCTTCCCAGATGGTAGGATCTAAGGAGAGGTGTCTACTCCTCTCCTGGCCTGTGCTCTGGTCCACAAGTGACCCCAATGACTCCTTTCTGCCCTGGAGCTATGATAAGGGTCCAATTCTACTGTGGCTGCAAGCTCTGATTTGCTAATGCCCCTCTTCAATCTGGGATCACCACCCACAAGTACAATCCAGCTCTCAGTATGGGCAAAGCAATAGAGGCCTGCCTCACTGCCAGCAAAGAGACACCTGTAATCTCCTTCTGACCAGTGATTTAATCTCCATATTATTTCTGAGCTGAGAGCTCCAGAAGCAACTGCTGCTTCTATTAATTCAGTGGCTTCCAAGTTTGCTCCTGCTTTTCTAGGGCCCAGTCTGCACTGGCATGAGTTATGCTACACTGTACTCCACTCTCTCCCAGGTGTGACAGACCTTTAAAAATATTTCACCCTGTCCTTCTATAGGTTCTGCTGCTTCAGGAATTGTTTCATGGCAAGGTGTTCAGAGAGGTTTTGGGGAGAGCTCAGGAAAGTTACTGTCTTCTCTCCACCTCACTAGGCCACTTTGTTGATAACTTTTTAAATATAATTGGGGTTTTTTTGGTAATCATAGATAGTTTATTTTATGTATCTAAAAACATTACTCTAAGAAAAGGTCTGTAGACATCAGTAGACTTTCAAAAGGGTCCAGGACACAGAAAAAGTTAAGGCCTGTCCTGAGAAAATGAAAAGACATCAGTTGTGACAGTTGTGAAGAGGTCCTTGGTGTAAATATCTACCACTGTGCTGTTTACTGGAGCTATGACGAAATCACTTCTAAATCTCATTTTCCTCATCTATATAACCAGGGACCTGACTCAATAATCTCAAAGGGTCTTACAAACTCTAAACTTTATGAAACCTGGGAGACCTCAACACTTAGGGACAGCTCCTTTTTGTGTGGATGGAGATGTCACACAAAGCATTATTCTGCATGGCCTATGCATTACTCATACTGGGCAGTGTGAAATGCTGAGGGGGTTCTGAGAGGTTAGAAAGCCAGGACTGACTCAGTTATGTAACGAACTCATTCATCACAAAACCACATTTCTTAGGGAACCAAAAATAGATTCACAGAATGTTAAAGCTGGAAAATCTTAGAAATCATTGAGTCCATCATCCTTGTTTTACACAGGGAAAAACAGAGACACAGGGTGGTTATGTCTCAAGCACTCAGAAGAACCAGGACTAGAACACAAAGTTCCTGAGTCCTAGTTGAATTCTGTTATATTATCTAAATCCCTTCCAATTCTGCCATTCTGTATTCTGGGTTTCCCTCTGGTTCTGACAGCAGTCAATCAATAAACATTGCTTAAGCACCTAACATATACCAAGCACTATGCTAAGCAATGGGGATGCAAAAAGGAAAAAGACAGTTCCTGACCTCAAGGGACTTACAATCTAATAAGGCAGATAACTTGCAAAAAAAATTTGTACAAACAAGTTACATACCAGATAAATAGGAAATAACAGTGAGAAGGTGCTAGAATTGAGAGATTGAAAGCCTTCCTGTAAAAAATGGGATACCAGAACATTCTGTTGTTGAAGAAATGCAGTGGCCAGAGTTGCATATTTGCTTCTATCAGCCTTAGTAAGTTTAACTAGAGGAAAAAATGAGTTAAAATAATTTATGCTGCAAATAAGACATGCTTGTCATGTCTTCTGTGTACTCCCATCAGCTTCTAAACATTGCATGTTCCAAGATTTTTCCCAGTTTTGTTCTAATATTCCTTCCAGCTCTTACTAGCTATGACCCTGGGCAAGTAATTTAATCTCTGTCTACCTCAGTTTCTTCAACTGTAAAATAGAGGCAATGATACCTCCTACTTCCCAAGGTTATTGTGAAGATGTGAGATAATATTTGCAAAGTGCTTTGCAGTGCCTAGAACATAATGTGTGCTTGATACATTTCTGTTCTCTCCTCTTCCCCCTTCCCTCTGACATATTTTTTAAAATATCATTAAATGAACCAGTTAATCTGGGACCATATATTCTAACCCTGTGGGGTCGTTTTCCTCCTTTCTCCCCTTTCACAGGGTTTCATGGACATGGATCTGGCTAAGTTCAAGGAGAGTGGTGCCAATGTGACTGGCTTCCAATTGGTAAACTACACTGACACCATCCCTGCCAAGATACTACAGCAGTGGAAAAACAATGATGTCCGTGATCACACCCGTGTTGACTGGAAGAAGCCGAAAGTGAGTGGTTCTGAGTGTGAGAGACTACAGGTCTTCGTTGGCATCCTAACGGGGTTTCATCCCTGTAGTTGTTTGATGCCACTATGCCTGGAAAAATGTCTCAGCCTGATTGGTTTTCCTTGAGGGAGGCTATCTAATAGGGAGGTCATGTTAACTCATGTTAATTAACTCTTAATTCACTCTGTAAAAAGTTCATCAAGTTTTAATTACTTGTGGGTTAGGAGGCAGTGTGTTATATTGGAAAGAACACTGCAAGAAAATTGAAGTAAGATTTGAATCTTGGTCTTCCTAACTCCTAAGTCCAGTGCCTTTCCACTAAAATCACACTGATTCTTCTGCTTGTGAGCTGTACTGGGCAAATCATCTCTGATAGCTCCAATTTTCTCACCTAAAATATGAGAGGTTTGGACTAGTCCATCTCTAAGGTTCCTTGCAACTCTTAAAATCTTTAAAAGATTCTGTGGTTCCTTTAATTACCCTATTCCTGTTCTCAAGGGACAGTGTGGTACACTAGAAAGAGCACTAATCCTGGAGTCAAAGATCCTGGGTTTAAATCTTTAGGTCCTTTTTTGCTCATCTCTAAATGAGATGGTTGAACCAGATGGCTTCAGAGATCCATTTCAGCTCTACATCTACGATCTTGTAATTCAGTTAAATCCTGGCTATCTAATGTGTGTTAGAAAAGCTTTCTTAATCCAAAAGCCACACACGCATAACAGTATTTTGTTCTTTTTCCCAGTATACCTCAGCACTGACATATGATGGCGTTAGGGTGATGGCAGAGGCCTTCCAAAGCCTGAGGAAGCAGCGTATTGATATCTCCCGCAGGGGGAATGCTGGGGACTGCTTGGCCAATCCAGCTGTGCCCTGGGGCCAAGGGATTGATATCCAAAGGGCTCTACAGCAGGTAAGGAAAAGGAATATGGGTGTCACTGTTCTAGGGGTGCCAAATATGTGGTTTCATGATTATAGACCAACCTACATATAGAATCTTATTCAGGTAAGAACATGCCAGAATCCTGTTGTGGAGAAAGGCAGTAGCCAAAGGGTTGCATATTTGCTTCTGCCACCTTTAATAGGTTTAACTAGGGAATAAAAGCTAAATAACATGCTGTAAAACTTTGTCACATCTTGTACTGTTAAATGTTTTGAAACTTAAAAATCTCAGAGCTGAAAGTACCTCAGAGGTCATTAACTCTGATGCTCCTGTCTGATGGATTAATTCTCATCTCCAGCATGTCCAGTAGTGGTCCTTCAGCTTCCCCTTGGGAATTCAAGTCTATTGTAACAACCCTTATAATTAGGAAGTCAGGAAGTAGATTCTTATATTGAGCTAAAATCTGCCTTTCTGGAACTTCTTCCATTGGTCTCAGTATTATTCTTTAAAGCCAATTGGAAAATATCGAATTCTTCTTTCCCAGATCAACCTTTAAGCTATTTGAAAGGCATCCATAATGTCTCTCCAGTTCTTCTCTTCCTCATACAAAAACACCTCCAGTTTCTTTAACTAATCAATGGTCTCCCTAAAATGTGATGCCCAAAACAGAAAACAGTACTTTAGATATACTAACTAGGACAGACTAAAGTTGGATTTTTTTCTGAACACAAGATGTCTTTCTCTCTCTCATAGAGAATATTTTTAAGAATAGTAAATGGAAAAAAGCATGAATAACCCAAAGGAATGAATCAATAATAGTGGAATGTCATGTACTATTATTGGCCAGGCCTTAAAATTGGAGGGAGAATTTGGTAGGAGGTACACTCTGAGGGAAGAGATTGGGGATTTTGAATGCAGAGCAAATTTGGCAAATATTTCTGTTTCATTTTTCATGTCACTGCTAGCTAATGCCCCTTAGAGAAGTAATCATCAGTTGCTCTTTTAGCATAGAGTGATCAGGATAAAGATGCGGAGCTACACATAATGTTTAGCCTGGAGAAGATTTAGTTGATGAGAGTTGCGTTCAAGTATCTTAACTTGCTGTCAGGTGAGAGAAGGATTAGGCTTGTTCAGTTTGGCCCCAGAGGGCAAATTCAGGCTCAATGAGTTTGCTGAGAATGATTTAATCTTGATGTTAGGAAGTTGTTTTTTTTTCCTTGCAATTAAAGCTATCCAAAAGTAGACAAGGCTGCCATTGAAGGCAGTGGATTCTCCTTCAAGGAATATCTTAAATCAAAAGCTAGGTGACTGCTTCCTGTGTATGTAGTAGTCACAATGCCTGTTCAGGTAAAGATTGGAACAGAAGGCTTCCAAGGTCCCTTCCAATTCCAGGACTCGGTGATTAAGTTCCTGGTCTCTGTCAAACCACACTTGATGGGCAGTCACCTCTGTCTTTAGGTGACAGTATTTGGAGTTAGTTCACAAGACTACATTTATTTCCTCCCTGAGGAAGAAATGAGTTTTTGAATGAGGAGCTGAGTTTGGTAAATATTTCCATTTCACTTTCTTTCACTTTCCATGGTTCCAGCAACTATGGCCCCTAGGGAGTTCAGCAGCAGCTGCTCTGCATTTCTACTGTGATTGACTTTGTTGCATTAAGTGATGGAGAAAATGTGGTTATGTCCTCTGGGACCAAAAGGATACGGATCACATATACAGGGACCAGGCTGATCAGAGAAGGAATTTGTTATACTGAGTCACTGTCCATCATAAAATGTGATAGAAGAAACTAGCCTAAGTCATCACAGCCATCCCTTTGCTGTCACACTGGACTGCTCCTGAATCATCACAAACTAATGGCTACTTTTTCCATTTTTTTAAAGATGCTCTTATATGAATATTGAGCTTCATTTTCCATCTTTGAATTGGGAAGTTAGTCCAACGAGGTGATAGAAAGATCACTGGGGTGCAAGTTCTGAAGATAACCTGGATCTAGTCTCACCTCTGCCAAAAACTAGCTGTGTGACTTTGAGTAATTCATTAAAGGTCTCTAATCCAAAGTTTCCTTTTCTGTAAAAATGAACTCTGGCATTTTACATTTTCAGATCACTTACAGCTCTGACATTCTCTGTTCTAAAGTCTCTTTCACCTGTGATATTCTGCATTCATTGATTTTGCCCAAATGCCTGCTGTGACAGAGTTGTTTGCTGCTTTCTAACCCTGTCTAGGGCTCACAGACTGTGAAACTTGTTGTAGCAAGTGCTGACCATTATGACATCCCATGCATGATTGTGACCTCTCCCCATTCAAATGCCCTGCTGGCCTCATTGCTTATAATAATAGCTTTACTCTTATGGAAAAAGGAGGAAGAACCACCCCTCTTAGAAATCCCTGGCAAATGGCTATCTAATTTCCATTTAAAGATCTCCTGACAGGAGAACCAACTACACACCAAGGCACCTTATTCTGTTTTGTTACAGCTTAAGAAACAAAAATCAGAGTCCTACAATGCCAGATCAAAAGTCACTGTACAGGGGCTCTGGTATTGCCATTCTAAGTATCATTCTAACATCTAACCAAGATGGTTTTATACTCCTGATGGGGAGAAGATATTAAAAAGGACAGATGGTTCTGTAGACTTAGCAAGTCCACTTCCTTTGTTCTGTTCCTGTTGTGACTATTTTATTCTAGATCCACATAGACTGTTGGAGTACCCTCCAAAAAGTGCTTCTTTCCTCCTTTTCTCTTCCCTCCACCCTTTGAGCCACTGCAAGAATAATCCCATGTAGAACTTGTGTCATGTCATTTCTCAGCTCAAGATGGCACCGCTTTGCCTACCAAATAAAGTCCAACTTTTCTTGGATGCCAGTCTGGCATTCAAGGCCCTCCACAATCTGACATCATTCAACAAGTATTTATTTTAAGTGACTACTTTGTTTCAGGTACTGGGAATACAAAAAAAAAAAAAGCAAATGCAACATTATTTGCCCTCCGAGAGCTTACTTTTTATAGATTAAAAGACATGTACATATGAAAAACACTGCATAAACAGAGTAGAAAATGCCAGGTAATTTGAGGAAGAATAGCTTGGGGATCAGGAAGGGAGTCATGGAGGAGATGGCACTTGAGCTTTGAAGGGGACTGGGGATTCTAAAGGGCAAAGATGAGGAGGGAGGGCATTCAAGGCATGGGGTAGCAACCTGTGCAAATGCACGGAGAGGGGAGATGGACTGTCATGTACAAGGAACATTGAAAAGGACAGTTTGGCTGAATTAGAGAAAGTGCATGAAAGGGAGTAATGTATGACAAGTCTAGAAAGGTAGGTTAGAACCAGGTTGTAGAGGACTTTAAATGCCAGATAGATGATTTGTATTTAATCTCAAAGGTAGCAGAAAGAGCTACTGTAGTTACTTTAGCAAGGAAGTGACATAATCACACCTGTGCTTTAAGAATATCACTTTGACATCCATGTAGAGGATGGAGTGGGGAAAGGAAAACTGATGGTAGGGACAGTAATTGTAATGCATTTCAATATTGCAGAAGAGAAGTGTTAAGGGAAGAGTGGCCACATGAATGCAAAAAAAGGGGGATGACTATAAGAGATGCTGCAGAAGCACAATTCATGAAACTTGGCGACTGATTGGATATATTGGGTGAGATGAGGAGTGAAGTATGACTCCAAGGTTGTAAACATTTCATTACTGGAAGGATGGTGCTTCCCTGGAGAGAAGAAATAGGGATATTCAGAAGAGGAGCAGACTTAGGGGAAAGATAATTGCTGTTTTAGGATATATTGGGTTTACAGTGTCTAATATATCTAGTTCAAAATGTCTAAAAATCAGTTGGGATTGGTTGGGGAGAAAGGAGATAAGCACTATAATGCCTACTATGTGCCGGGCACTGTACTAAGCAGTTATTTTTACAAATTTTTTTTATTTGATCCCTTCAATGACCCTGCAAGGCAGGTTGCCAACTGTGTTATTATCCCCATCTTATAGCTAAGGAAAATGAGACACAGAGAGGTTAAGTGACTCAACCAAAGGTCACATAACCGATAAATATCTGAGGCCAGATTTTATGGGACTGGACCAAGAGAAAGACTACGTTCCAGTCTTTCTAGATGTATAGATCTGGGAATCCCCTCTATAAAGGTGAATATTGAACTCATGGCAGTGGGTGAGTTACTACAGAGTGAAAAGAGAAGGGGGCCCAGGATAGTACTTCAGGGTATCTATACAGTTATAGGGCATAATGTAGGTGATAATCCTGCAAAGAAGGCCATCATGCAGTTAGGAAAAGAATCTATATTATGGATCTATAAACATTTTTTAAATGCAAAACATGTTGGGAATTCCTAGAGAGCAAAGTATCCAAGAAGACAGGCAGTTAAGAGTGTCAGCTGTTACAGGGAGGTGAAGAAGGATCAGGATTGAAAAAGGGCCTTCAGTTATGGCAATTAAGTGATCAGTGATCACTTTGGAGAGAAAAGTTTCAATAGAGTTGTTGGGTCAGAAGCCAGATTACAGTGTCTTTAGAAGAGAATGAGAAGAGAGGAAATGGAAGCGATGATTGTAGACTTTTTTGTTTTCTAGAAGTTGAGCTGTGAAATGAAAAAACAATACAATAGACTGGGTCCAGTGAGGTGTCTTTTCCCCTTTTTTAAGAATAAATGCAATATTAGGAAAGGCATTAGGAAAGAAATCAGTAGAGAGGTGAGAGGGAAATGATGATTGTAGGTGCCATGATTGACAGAAGACATGAGAGGAAATGGGATGAAGAGTTTAAATAGATGAGTTAGCTTTGGTGAGAAGGTAAACCACCAAAGAGTGGAATAAAGGAAGCGACAGTAGAGGACATAGTGAAGGGGTTGTGAGATGTAAGGGAGATGAAAATAAGGAGCTCACTAGTGAATGGCCTCTATTGTTTCAATAGAGTATGAGACCAAGTCCTCTGCTAAGGACGTGAGAGAAAGGTGCTGTGGGGAATATGAGGAGAAAAGAAGAAGTTTGTAAATATCACTGTGGGGAGTGTGCTAGAAAATTAATTAGAGAAGAGTCAAAACACTGCCTTGTTATAGTAAGAGCCCAGTGGAGGTAGTGAACACTGTTCTGAAACTTCCTTCAGCAGGATTCAGTAAGATACAAATAGGAGCAGAAGAGGCAGGAGATAGAAATGGTCTAGAGTTATAGTTTTGCAAAGCATGACGGATAAAAGGACATGCAGACAAGGGATTTGAGAATAGAGAGAAGTGTCATGTTGAATTGATTAGGTATAGGCTCAAGATACAAAAGGAAGTCTATGAAGTCCCAAAAAAGAATGCAATGCTGGAAAGTGCTGAGAGGTGAAAGAAATGAACTTTTCATAATTAGGACCAAAAAAATGAATTTTGGAATGGTAAAGCATAGTAATAGATGAGAATTATAAAACCTAAGAAAAAATATAAATCATAGAAGATTATTGTTGAATCAATTAATTTCTGAATTCTTTATCATGAAAATAGAAAACTTGGGGGTGACGGTGAGATCGTAAATGTGACCATCTCTCTAAGCAGTTATGGAGGAATAAAGGAGAAGGTCATGGGAATTTAAGGGACTGAAAAAACAAGAACTCAAGATGATGCAGGAAGCATCAACATATATGATATAAAATATTTAAAGTAAAATATTTAAGTAAATACTTTACTTTTCCAACCTTTCATGTGTTCTGTTTTCTAGCCAAACTAATCTACTCCATCTCCCCCAAATACACACCACACTTTTCCACCACTACACCTTCATCCCCTATCCTCCCTTTGAAATCTTCCTCCAAAACCCAGTTTAAATTCTACATTTTTCAGAAATCTGTCCCTGGTTCCCTTGGTCAAAAATATTTTCTTCAGTCAGTTCACTTGTAAAATTTTTAGCCTGCCTATCTTCATTTTCATTATGATCTGTTCTGAATTAGTTATTATTTTAGCTATTGTATAGTATGCAATAAAATACTCAAATTAATCTGTGATGTCTGATTTGGTCAGTCCCTCAGTTGAAGATCCTGTTCCGTCTATTCCTGTCCATCATGTATGTGGCTATCATTCATGTCCTTCCATAAATTCACCACAGGAGATCTGCCCAGTAGGAATTTCCCCTAACATTATGAAGATAACGGTGGATCACTCGGGCTGTGCAGCTATTATCTTTTGCCCCATTTCCAGCCCGTCTTTTCTTCCCATCATGCGTTTCACTAATAACATCTTTTACCACTATTGTTCAAAGTTCTTCGTTGGTTATATCATAACCTATTCACACCCACTATGAGCTTCTCCATTGCCTTCTATGTAATATTCATTTTAAGTTCTTCTGAGTAGTGGTAGTAGTAGCAATGATATTAAATCTTTACACATTGTATTCCCCTACAAACCAAGCTCCTTGAGAACAGGGATAGTGTCTTTTCTCCTCTGTGCCTCTTATAGTGCTTACCACATTGTTCTGTGCCTTTATTTAAGCAATAGTTGTTGACTGACAGATGTGTCCCAACTGGAATGATCTGAGATCACACTATAGCACACAGGAAGTCTCAGAGGTATACATGGTCCGAGGCGTAGTACAATTGGAAGACCTATGGCCTAGAACTGCCAAAGAAGCAGAGCCCTAAATCCATCTGAAGGGGTGAGGACCATAGAATGGTTAGAGCATCTAGAATCTAACATAGGAGAGCTGCTAGAATTTGGGTCTTAATACGATAGACCTAGCACATACTGGTTCTTCTCTGGTTCCTCATAATACTTTGGTTTCCACATCTGTAAGTGGGAATCATGATCCTTCTTCTCTTGTTTCTGTCTTGAAAGGACTTCAGAAAGATTAATGAACAAATATCTCTAAAAACACTTGGAGTTCCTGGGAAACAGGGCCAGAGAAGGACAAGGTATGGTGTCCATATGCTGCCCATATGCTGCCCATCTGTGCCCAGGTATTGACTAGTGGATTACAGCTAAGAATATAGTTATCTAGAAATGAACATCTCAGACTTTCTGTGCTTTAGTAATCAAGCAATCAATCAATGTGTCCAGACTGTCCTAGGCACCATCAGTGATATGAAAGTCATAAAATGTTGGCACTAGAGAGAATCTCAGGGATCAGTTAGTCTAACCCTTTAATTTCATAGAGTAGGAAACTGGATTCCAGAAAAGTGAAATGATTTGCCCAAAGTCACTTCACTAATTAGTGGCAGAGCCAGCACAAAGATGAAGTTATGAATTCAAACCTAAAGACTTTTCCCTTTAAACCACACTTGATCTTCAAGTTTACAATGTGGTCCCTGACCTCAAGAAGCTAAGAGTCTAGCAGCAGAGACAAGATAGATAGAAGAAACAGCATCGAACAATACAAGACAGTACAAACTTCAGGGTTAAATTGCATCATGCTAAAGGAATTCAGAGATCTCTGAAAAATGGAATAATCTGAAGATGGTTCTGGAGGATGCAGAAAGAAGAGACTACCTTCAAGAAAATGAGCAATATGAGCAAAAGCACAAAAGGGAGAAAGATGAGTGGACTTTTTTGTGGAACTGTGCAGAGATTGGGTAAATGATTAGTGTTGGAAAGTAGTAAATGAGAAAGTTGGATAGGACAACATAGGCCTGATATACAGTCTTAAATGCCAGGTAGGACAGTTTTGACTTGAGATATCTAAGGAAACTGAATGTTCTTGAATACCATAAATAAGGGATCTCCTAAACACCACCATATTCAAATAGGCAGCTAGGTGGTGCAGTGGATAGAGCACCAGTGCAGGAATCAGGAGGACTTGAGTTCAAATTTTACCTCAGTCACTTGACATTCACTAGCTGTGTGACCTTGGGCAAGTCACTTAACCCCATCTCATCTTGGGTCATCTCCAGTCATTCTGATGAATATCTGGTCACTGGATTCAGATGGCTCTGGAGAAGAAGTGAGGCTGGTGACCTGCACAGCCCTCCCTCACTCAAAAAAAAAAAAATCAAGTGCAAATCATGCCATTATTTCTCTGATGGCATGGTCTTCTTTGGCAATGAAGGACAAACACACAATATTCAAATAACCAGCCTGGTGCAAGGGGAGGGGAAACAAAACCCATTCCGTTTGTATGGTTCATAGTACAATGAAGTACACAGTGAACAGAGGAGTTAGAAAAAAAGTGAAGGGCCAATATGATATAGTGGCACTAGAATTGAATTTAGAAGATCTGAGTTCAGGTATCAGCTGTGTGATCCTGAGAGGTTTCATCACTTCTCTGAGCTTAAGTTTCTTGGTCTGTAACATTATAATGCTACCGATTTTGTGGGAGTCTTGTAAGAATCGAATGAGATAATGCATATCAAAGCACCTTTAAAATGTATCATATATTTTGATTATTCTTATTGAGCTTGATCTTGATAAACAAGAATTATATAAAGCCAATTCAGATGATACTGATGATGATGATGTATAATTGGGTGGATGTGGTGGGGAGCTCTAGGCAGTGATGATGTCCACGCATTTTAAGGGTGCATCAGGAAATCAGAAAGCCATGTGACAAGCAGACAGTCAGCAAACATTTATTAAGCACCTACTATGTGTCCAACACTGTGCTAAGCACTGAGAATACAAAAAGAAGCAAAAGACAACCTCTACCCTCAAAGAGTTCACCATCTGATTAATGATAATAACTAGAATTTATATAATGCTTACTATGTGTCAGTCACTGTACTAAGAGCTTTGCAAATATGATCTGACTTGATCCTTATAACAACCCTGTGGGTTAGGTGCTATTATCCTCGTTTCATCGCTGAGGAAACTGAGACAAACAGAAGTTAAGTGACTCGTCCAAGTTGTGCAGCCATAAGTATCTAAGGCTAAATTTGAACTGGACCTTACTCTGGGCACAGCGCCTAGCTGCCTCACAGTGAACTAATATGGGCAAATAAGCTATAAAGAATAAACACACACACACACACATATATATATATATATATATATATATATATATATATATATATATATAAGAATATATAAGAATAAGCAGTAAATAATTAAGAGAAAAAAGATATTACAATTAGGATAGAGTGGAAAAGGTTGGACCCTTAAGGAAGCCAGGGAACCCAGTAAGTGGAGATGAGGAGGGATGGTGTTCCAGGGATGAGAGACAGTCAGAGGAAAGTCCAGATTTGAGATATGGGCTGTCTTGTTCATGGAGTAGCCAGGAGGCCAGTGTCACTGGATTGAAGAGTATGTGTTGGGGAGTCAGTATAAGAACAATGGAAATGGAGATAGCCTTTGAAGGACTTTGAATGCCAAGAAGACAAAAAAAAAAAATGCAGCAGATGACTGACTTGAAAAGTGTATCCTCTGCTACTATCTTCATTATTACCCCAACAAAGAAGTCCAAGTGGTTGGATTGTGAGGGCAGAAAGGCAGAAATAAGTCACAGTCTTGAACTGAGCACCAATATCTCTCTCTTTTGCAAAGGGCTGCCTGAAGCCAGATCATGGGGGCAGAGAGAAGTTGGACTTTCACTGCTGCTACTGGAGTAGGATCAAACTGTGCTGCTACTGCTGAGCTTGTCCTTGGAGGAGGGACAGGGAAAGCATGAGGGGCCTTGTTGCAAGGGGAAAATAGTATAGTAGTGTGGATTTGATGTTGCTGGGTAGCGTTCCTTGACTATTAGTGTTCTTTTGTGTTGCATGCATCCCTGGGGACGTCTTACATGTTAGACTGTGATGTAAGTAACCTGAGGTCTTGAGCACAGAAAGCACCAGAGAGTTGCTTTGCAGCATGAATCCATCAGAATGTGAGAAAAAGCTTTGGCTTAGACAGTATTCTTTCTCCTCTGGGAAATATCTGAAGTCTCAGGACCCTGATGTAGCCCTTCTTAATCTTCTTCCCATGGTCAGTGTTCCTATCTTTAAATATATAGAGGACCCACTCCTTTAATTTCATCTTCCAACATTTAGTCATGGGTGATTTCTTCATAGTCCAAAGGCCAGAGAGGGGTAACAAGTAGACATGGTGATTCTAATTCATTTATCTGTATAGCAGCCATGTGAAATAGATAAATGAGAGGTCATTGTGTCCATTTTACATTTGTAAAAGCTGAGACTTAGGGAGACTAAGGGCCCAGGTTCACAAAGTGAATCAGTGGCAACGTCAGAACTTACAACCTGGGTCGCGAGCGTTCTTCCCACTACACCATGCTACCTTACTAACTCAGCATGAAGATAGCATAATCACTTGCCCTCAGATAGGTCCTGGGATGTCAATGGAGAAAATATCCTCATTTACCTCATCTTCGTCATGAGCCTCACCCCTCCACCCTTTCCTCAGTTTTACCATTATGCATTTTAAGTGAGAACACATATTGTTGACAGCCAAAGTAGGCAAAGTGTTACAAATGGTCCCTCAGGCAGCAACCATTCCATCAAAGGAGTTATAATCAACTATTCCTCAGACAAACCCCGTACTGACTCCAGGCACCTCAAACAGGAAGCCCAAGGTGAAGTTTTCATTTTTAATTCCTAGAGTTGGCAGATACTAGAGAGGTGAGGGTAAGCATCTTACTTAGACTAAGAAGGATGGAGCTAAGGAGAAAGCCCTGATCCCCATCCATCTAGTCCATCACAGGGAGAGACCAAGAAGGCTCTGGACCTGATGGATGGAGATTGTAAAGTTTAAAAAAATGGAATGCTTAGTGCAACTTTGTACCTCTGTCTGGACTGTAACTTTACCAACATGCCACACACTTCCTTATTATGAACTCTTTCCTTTTCCAATTAATCAGATGATAAGCACTATTTTTTTTTACTCTCTAAAAGGTAATCTGGTATGTTTGGGGGAAAATTCATCTTCTGGTGGCCAAAAACCCAAGTTCAGGCTCTGACACTTATCTATGAAACAAAGAACAAATCCTCTTACCTCTCTTATCCTGTTTCCTCATCTGTTAGAGGAGATGGTGTGATTTGATTTAATTCAACAATTATTTATTTAGCCTCTGCTATGAGTAGAATATTGTGTTCCGTAACGCAAGTAATGCAGCATTTAGAAAAAAATGAGTGGTCTTTGCCTTCACTGAACTTTCATTGTGGGGGTTGTGGCACATAAACATAACTATATTACAAAATGAAACATGATGAATCCATTTTAAAGGTGCAGACCATGTGGTGTGTTTGGTTTAAGCATCAAAAGGTCATTAGTGATTCGGTGGAGGAGGATAAGCTTCCTGGAAGAAGAAGCAAGAAGATGGGTAGAAATTCAACATTCGTTATGGAGGAGATCATTCTAAAAGAGTAGACAGTGTAAGCAAAGGCCTACAGGTGGAAAAAGTAATAGGTCCAGTTGATTTAAGTAGTCTAGCTTGTCTGGAGCCTAGAGAGAATAATATAAGATAAGGTATACATATATGGGGGAGGGGGGGCATAGATATATACATATGTATATATATGACATATATACATATATATGTATGTATGTATCATAATATGAGATAAAGTTGGGTGGCACTAAATTGTGGACCGCTTTGAATGCTAATCTAAATTTTAACCTTACTCAGTAGACAACAAATCACAATAAAAAGGTGTGGAGCATAGGTGTTAACTGGCCAAATCTATTCATAGAGATGATTGTTCTGGTAACTCTTCTGAAAAGGATTGGAATGGGGAGAGCCTGGAGATGAGAAGGCCTATTAGAAGGTTGTACTAGTTTTAGCCAGAGGTACTAAGGACTCTCTCCTCTCTAGAGTAGTAACAGTGAAAAAAAATAGAGGAGGGACAAGTGTGATAACTCTTATGATCCAAAAGATATGGCAACTAATTGTATGGAAATGTGAGGGAGAAGGTAGGATACTTTCAAGTTTTCAAATATGAGAGTTGAGTAAGTGCTGATACCACTGATATAAAGTCCTAAGAAAGAAAAGGTTTTGAGGAAAAGATAATAAACTCAGTTTGGGATGTGTTGAACTTGTGCTGCCAGTCAGACATTCAGGCATATTTGTCCTATGATGTGTTTAAGATGCTAGTGTGCAGCCTCCTCTAAAGGTCAGGGCTGGAGGTGTAGATGTTGTGGTCCTCTGCATAGCGATGACAGAAGACAAACATTACATGTTGCTGAGGGTCTGTGTTGGGCTCTCAGACTGAAAGTCAGGATAGTTGATTGCTACTGGGAGATCTACCCTAAATTCAGTATTATGAACATGGGCAAGGCAGTTCGTTTCTTTGAGACTGATTTCACTGTTAAAAGGGGTGAGGAGGGACAAGAATTGGACGGGGTTAAATACTCTCTAAATTCCCATTTAATTCTGTTATTTAAAATCCCAGTTCTGACATTTCTGGTTTAATGTTCTAAAATCACTTCTAGTCTTGAAAAAGGCTGTGCTTCTGATTGAGTGGTTCATAGAAACTGAGATACAATCAAAGGCTGCTGAATTCATCCTTCTTCCCACTTGGTTTTCTCTTCTTCAGGTACGGTTTGAAGGCTTAACTGGAAATGTACAATTTAATGAGAAAGGGCGACGGACCAACTACACCCTCCATGTGATAGAAATGAAACACGACGGCATCCGGAAGGTAAGGAACATTATATTTTTGGGTCCCCCAGGAGAGAACTGGGCCTCTAGCCAAAGACTTCTCTTCCCCTTTGCTGTTGTGACTCTGGCAGGCAATGTGGTTTTCTTAAAGAAGTCCATGACTGGAAGTCAGGAGACTTGGATTTCATGCCCTGACTTACTATCTGAAGAACTTTGGGCAAGATGTATTTAGTCTCAACTTTGCCATCTATAAAATTGGATACATGTGAAGATCAAACTGTCTGAGAAAGTTTTCTTCAAACAATAAAAATTATATGCATGGACAAAAGATCATTATTGTTGAGTGATTATAATATTCTTCAATTCAAGGAAAGTATTTTCCCAGAAATTTAACTGTCTTTCCATTTGGAGGAGGATAGGTGCTCTCATTTGTTATTCAGGTATTTTGAAATGCATCATGTATATAAAGCTCTTTGCAGACCTTCAGTGTTACCATGACATTTTTTTCTATTGTTATCATTATTGCTGTATTTGAATCCTTGTATGAGGCAATGTGGGCACAAACTTTTGATACCTTAAAAGATCTATGATATTATAGATGTGATTATATACGCTGATGCCAATTATAATTCTTTATGCTTATGTATTTCTTTTACTGCTTTGGACAAAAACCAAACACAATTTCAGAGTTAGAAGGTCTCTGTGAAGCTATATAGTTCAACCTATATGTCCACCATACCTGACAAATAGTTGTCTAGTATTTGCTTAAAGACCTTCAATGAAGGGAAGACCACACATTTAGATAGCTGTTATTTTCTTTTGAACTTTTTTTTCAATTAATAAGCATTTATTTTTCTTCCTCTCCCTTCACCCTCCCCCCAAGTTGAAAAAGAAGAAGAAAAAAATCCTTGTAACAAATATGCAGCATCAGGCAAAACAAACTTCTTCGTTGGCCACGTCTAAAAATGTGTTTCTCATTCTATGTGTTGATAGCTCTCATTGTTAAATTGTTTTTGTTTTGTTTTTTCTTGCATCAGGACTATGAATAACCCCCTTGAAACTTTTACCCATTGAGGATAGCATCCTTTGAATTCAAGGATAACAAATGCAATTCATTTTTCCATGGCAGCCCTTCATATACCTAAAGATAGCAGCCATATCCACCCAAGTCTTTTCTTCTTCAGAATCAGCATTTCCAGTTCCCTTAACTCTTCCTCCCTATGGCATGATTTCGTTAAATGACCTTTTCCCATCCCAGTTGCCCTGTTCTCGATGGTCTCAATTTTATTAATGTCTATTACAATGTGGAGCTCAGAGTTTCACATGCTGCTTCAGATGTGATTTTATCAGTGCATAGTATGGTGGGATTATTGTCTCCCAAATCCTGGTCACTTTGTATCATTCCAGTCTTCTTACCTCCTATTCACCAACACTTCCTCCTGTGGCACTGGCTGCACTTTCTTTCCTCACACAAATTACTCTCTGTCTTCAGATTTCAGGCATTTTCACTGGCCATCCTTCAAGCCTGGAACATTCCCTCCTCATCCCCACCTCTTGACTTTTCCCTAGCTTCTTTCAAATACCTTTGTTTACCTTTTCAGTGCTAGTGCTTTCTGCCTATTTATTAACCCCAATTTATCCTGTATAACTTGTTTGTATTTAAATATTTTCATATTGCCTCACTCACTGAGCTCCTTGAGAGCAGGGACTATCTTTTGCCCAGGACTTAGCTGATGCCTGGAACATAGTTGGTGTTCAATAAATATTTATTGACTGACTATCAATACAACCTAAGATCATATTAGCTTTGGCTTCCATATCTTACTGTTGACTGTTACTGAGCTAGAAGTCTATGAAAACACAGAGATCTCTTTTTTTTCCTCACCCCAGCTTTTGTTTAGCCATGTCCCTCAACCTCACCCCCACCCTCCACCCCCTGCGTACTTGTGAATTTATTTTTGGATGCAAGTCAGAACTTGTATATTTATTCTTATTACATTCCATCTTATTAAATTTGGCCAATCTTCTAACATGTCAGAATCTCTGAATTTTGATTCTGGCATCAAGCACATGAGCCCTCCCTCCTAGTTTTATATCATCTGCAAATTTGGGTTGGAAGAAACCTTTGAAATCATGTAGTTCAACACCCTCATTTTACAAATGAGGAAACTAAAACTTGGAGAGATTGTGACTTGGCCAAATTGACATAAGGGGTAACTAACGATGGCAGAATCTGGACGCCAGTCCTCTTTATATGGCACCATGTTGCCACACCTTTTAGATATGCTTTTATCCAGATTATCTATAAAAATGGTAAACAGCAGAAATGCCTGGGGCCTTTCACTTGAAACCTTTTTGCAAACTGATATCAGCCCCAATTATACTTTGGACCCAGTCATTCAGCCACTTTTGAATCCAACTGTGGCATCATTGAGCCCATATCTTTCCATCTTGTCCTCAAATGGTATGATGAACCAGTCTCAGCTCTCTCAGAAAAGGAAATAGCCTGTTAGAACTCATTTTTATGAAGGCAGACCGGTTCTTTGTGATCCCCGTTCCCTTTACAAGATATTCATTAATCATTGATTTCAGGATTTTGTCTGCAATCAGTCAAAATTCACTGGTCTATCATGCACAGTACAATTTTCTCACCCTTTCTAGAAATCTGGACAATATTTGCCCATCTTCCAACATTTGTCATCTTTTCTATTCTCAATAATCTTTCAAAAATCAGTAGCAGTGTCACAAGAAAGACCTTTCTTTTATTGACCTGGATGTAGTTTTAGGAGCTTAGTAACTAGTATTCCTAAAGGGCAGGTGTTTATTCTCTCCTGAATATTGGGTTTCAGCTTCCTATTAGCCATGTCTGTTCTTTGCAATATAAAAATTCTACTTCTTATATAGACAATAGAAGCAGAACCAGGGTTCAAGACTGCTACCTTCTATCCATGATGGTCTGGTGGTAGAGTAGATAGAGTGGTGGGCCTTCAATGAGAAAGACCTGAGTTTTAAATCCAGTCTCAGATACTTACTAGTTATGTGATCCTGGACTTGTCACTTAACCCCTGTTTGCCTCAGTTTCCTCATCTGTAAAATGATCTAGAGAAGGAAATGGCAAACCACTCCAGTATCTTTACTAAGAAAACACCAAGTGGGATCCCAAAGAGTCAGACATGACTGAATAACAAGCCCTCACAAACAGTCATCCTGTCCCTTCCTATGTTGTCCACTTCTTTTTCCCAATATAGTTTAAAATTCCTTATTTTTGTCCTTAGGATTCCTTGCCAGCTTCGACTCATTCAGAACTTTAGAGTAGCTAATACTCTTATTACCAGACTGTAGCATTTTTTAAAATTTATTCTTCATTACCTGCCCTAACTTCTGTCTTCTATACATGCTTCTTTCATCTTAAACAAAGAGCTCCCAGTGTACCCATACCCATCTCTTGAAACAGTTCTTTTTCTCTTTATGAGAATTTTTCTATTTGTTTCCCCATATATTTTTGAGAATACCCCATATCTCTCAGGTTGACATTCCATATAGAAGTTTAATGCATGGTTTCCCTTTTGTGATCTCCATAAATTATATAATAGTGCTATCCCTCCCTATCTCATATTTACTTGCATTTTCTTTATGTATTTTCTATACATACACATATATGTATTATGTTGTATTTGCTGTCTTCCCTTGTTAGAATATAAGCTACTTGAAAGGAGGGATTGTTTCATTCTTTGTATTTGTATCCCCAGCACCTAGCACAATGTCTGGCACACAGTAGATGCTTAATTAAAGGCTTCTTGACCAAGGGATTGATTCTTATCTATCCTTTCTTTTAACCTTTTGAAATCTCCTTTCCTCAAATTTAGATTCCATGTCACTTGAAAGATATTCTCCCCAAATCTAAGACACATCATCTGCTGGCTCATTTTTCTGATTTTGATCTTCTGTGCACTTAGCTGGTCTGGTTTTCAGTTGTCAGACTCAGTCTACCATCAATCCCATATTGGAAGTATTTCCATCTTAGTAGAATGGGAGGCTGCCTATAAGCTATGTTGAGCCATAAAAGCAGGGGATGAGGGGATAATAAAAAAATGCAATCATTTCCATCACTGTTGGAATCAAATACCATCAGGTAATCAAACAGTACAGTGTTGATACTTAATAAATGTTTGTTATATGACTGACTGACCTCTTATCTACACTACTGCAAAAGCCTCCTAATCACTCTCTTTGAATTCATTCTCTTTCCCTTCCAGTCTAGCTTGTTCTTTTTCCCACAGTAATAATCATAATATGAGAATATTAATCTCTTGTTTAAAAACCTTCAGTGACTTCTCTTACTGACAGAATAAAATCCAGATTCCTAACACTGGCATTCAAGACCTGCCACAGTCTTTTCGCCATCAGTAGGGTATATAGGAAGAATTGTCACAGGGAAGAAGCATGAATTTGTTTTGCCTAGTCTCAAAAGGCAGAATTAGAAACAAGGTATGAAAGTTATAGGGTGGCAGATATCAGCTTACTGTATGGAAGAACTTTGTAACAATTCATAGGAATAGCATTTCGGGACTGGAAAGGAGCTTAGCTTATCTAGCCCAACCCCTTTATTTGACAAATGAGGCCACCAAAGGTAAGAGCTAGTAAATGACTTATCCCTGTAACTGCACAGGTAGTTCACATACATTCAGGACTCAAATCCAGGTCTCTGGATTCTAATTCCAGTGTTGTCACCACTGCATCGTAATACCTGTCTTCAAACTTATGAGAGATAATGAGCTTGCTATTACTGGAATCATTCAAGTAGAGGTAGGGTAACCACTTGGGCACATTTGATAGGGTACTTGTGATTCAGCTAGGCATTGGACTTGATAACTGTAAGTCCCCTTCCAATCCTGAACTCAGTCTTTCTTAAGTGTCAAGTAGAGAGCCACCCTTCAGTGACCTTCAGAATAGGAAGCACTTAAGACAACTGCAGAGACTCAAGCTGGCCTTGTCTACAAATGATGATGGCTGGGAATTGGTCCAAATATGAGGTCACTTGTCCTTAGCCCTCCCTCCTGAGGCAAAGGGCTAAAAGGAATGCTTCTTCTTTTCATTAAATGCCAGAGTCAGTGGTCCCAAGGAAATAATGCAAGCCACTCAATTCTCTAGCATCCCAGAAGAGTCATTAGGTGACCATGGCAAATCTGCCAAAGTTCCACAAAGACAGAGCTTCCATAATGGACGGTATCTGTGTCAACTGAAAGTCTAGCTTATTATGGAGAGGCTCATCATCAGAAAATCTGACCACCGTATGATACACCCTAGGTTTGCAGAGATTTATTTCAGGTAACATTGTAACCTTAGGGAGTCCATTTCTCAGTTTCCTCATCCAGAAAAATTGGAAAAAGATTTATACTACCAACCCCACATAGTTGTGAGGAAAGTGCTTTGTAAAGTTGAAGATAATATGTGTGTGTGTGTATGTGTGTGTATATGTTTATATATGTGTCTTTGTCATTATCATTTTCCAGGTGAAAATAATAATTCCTTCCCTACTCATTTCACAGATCGGTTTTGAGAATCAAATAAGATACTGTCTATTAAAATGCTATATAAAGGCTAAGGTATTTTATAAAAAAATATAGTAGAACATCCTCATTGTATTTTTTACTATCTTCTCATTAACAGATTGGTTACTGGAATGAAGACGACAAGTTTGTCCCTGCAGCCACTGATGCCCAGGCTGGTGGTGATAACTCTAGCGTCCAGAACAGAACATATATTGTCACAACCATCCTAGTGAGTACCTAGGCTTAGAGCAGTCAGTCAGCAAGCATTTATTAAGTACCTACTGTGTGCCAAATATTGTGCTAAGTGCTGGGGGTATGGAGAAAGGCAAAAGACAAAGGCAAAAAAAGTCTCTACTCTCCAGGAGCTCATAGTCCAATGGGAGAGACAGCAATGCAAACAATTATGTACAAATAGGATACACACAGGATAAAATAAAGATGACCAGCAGAGGAAATTCAATAGCCTTTAGGGAGATCAGGACATGTTTCTTGTAGAAGGTGAGATTTTAGCTGAGATTTGAAAGAAGTTAGTCTGGCTGTGGCTTAGGTCTGGATTGAGGTTAAGCTTCAGTGTAATAGGAAAAAACACTTTGACTTGCCGGCAGATCTGGGGTCATTTACCAGTTCAGCAACCAGATATGTGACCTTGAACAAACTGATTGGAAGTTCCTAGGATTTGAAGCTGGAAGTGATTTTAGAAATCACCTAGTTCAACCCCCTCACTTCATAAATGAGAAAACTGAGACCCAGGGAAACAAAATGACTTAATTCATATTATACAGGTGGTAAACAGCAGGCCAGGATACCCACCCAGAGCATATGATGTCAAATCTAATTTCCTTTGCTTTATACCACACCGTCTCATCTGGACCTTAGTTTGCTTACTTGTAAAATAGGAATATTAATGATTGCCTCCCTCACAGGATATCATGAGAGCAAATGAGATAAAAAACAGGAAATTACTTCATAAAACATCAAAATTTTTATTGTTTAGCTGTAAAATCATTTCTCTCTCTTTCTCTCCTTTTCCAGGAAGACCCTTATGTGATGCTAAAAAAGAATGCCAACCAGTTTGAGGGCAATGACCGCTATGAAGGCTACTGTGTGGAGCTAGCAGCTGAGATTGCCAAACATGTAGGTTACTCTTATCGGCTGGAGATAGTGAGCGATGGAAAATATGGTGCCCGAGACCCTGACACAAAGGCATGGAATGGCATGGTGGGGGAACTGGTCTATGGGGTAAGTTCACCGAAGAGTTGGGTCAGTTTGAAGTCAGTGGGTGAAATAAGGGTTTAGACAAAAATATTAAGAATTTAAGAATTATGGGCCCCTACTACCTACTGATAGGGGGCCCGTAGCCCAACTTCTCAGCTTGTATAACCAATCACCATATTCCTGAATTACTGTAAAGCAGAACAGTATTGTAAAAAAGAATATTGGCTCTGGGGCCAAAAGACTTGGCTTCAGATCTCACCTCTGATACTTGCTACCTGTGTGCCCTTGGGCAAGTCATGTAATCACTGAGTCTCAGTTTCCTCATTTGTAAAATGATAGGGTTTGACTAGATGACTTCTGAGGTCCCCGCAAGTCTAGAGCCACGAACATACATGATAGAAAAATCAATCATTTAATTAATTAATGCTGACCATTAAGTCTAACAACATCACTTTTGATGTGACCCAGGCAAATCCCTTTCTCTTGTTTAGCTCAGTTTACTCATCTGTACAATGAGGCTAACTCCGCATACTACTTCCTTCATAGAATTGCCATGAGAATCAAGTGAAATAATGGATGCAAAGAGCTTTATAATCATAAGGCCTTATCTACATACAGAATAATCATTATTTGTAAACATGCTCATTGCCTTATTCATAGAGTAAGGACAACTCAGGAGTCTTTTACTTAGAATCCAATGGGACCATGCCTGTCCAGCCCTATAATTCTCAAAGAATATGTATGTTGGCTGTTTCTGAGAGCCAACTCTGAAGTAGATAAAGTAGAGAAAGCACCAGGATTGGATTGGACTGATAGGTCCAAATTTCCACCCTGCCACTTTCTGCTTGAAGCTTTTTGCCTTTCCTGGGCCTCTTCCCTCACCAGTAAAATTATGGGAAAGCAGGCTGGATGCTTTGATCTGTATGGTTTCTCCAGTTTCGGCACTTTGCTCTGTTCTAAGTTTTCCCATGACTCTGATATTTTGTAATTTGTGTTTGTAAAACTAATCAGGACTGCTGGGAAGCATATGTTAAGGGAAAAAAGTTACTCCATTCACATCTGGCTCCTGAAAGACATTTAGCAAAAAATGACCTGCTTTAAAAGAGATAAGCTGATGTATTCGTTCAATTGAAACATCATTTTAATTGTCCAGTTAAAGGCTGCTTACCTAAAATGAGATCTCTTTGAAAGTTAAAGAATCTGTAGGCATACACTGGATCATCCACATGAAAATGAGTCAGAAGTTTAAATAAGTGAAAATCATAATTTGCATTTGTATTGCACAGTGAGGTTTTCAAAGCACTTTGCTCACCACAACCCCAGGAGATAGATAGGGCAACTATTGTTATCTCTACTTTCTGGATGAGGGAACAAACACAGAAAAAAGTGAATTAACTTGCCTGTGGTCACAACAGCTAGTGGGTGTATCAGAGTACGAGAGCATTGTCTTCCCCCTAACAAAAGCTTCATTTCTCTTTCATGATATCCTTCCTTCAACAATGGATGAGTCACTACAGTCATCAATTTGAGTTTTTTTCATGGGGGACTAAGAGAGGTAAACTGAGAATAACATAAGGTGGCTGGGAGGGAAGCATTTTGTAAAGCCTTGAAATGTGAACTTTGATGTGAACTGCTGTAACCTCAGTTTTATGAAAGTCAAATTTGGAGAAGATGTGGGGAAAATTCAGTCTTTTCCTAAAACAATATAGTAACTTTAACAAAGGAATAGACTTCAAATTATATTGACTAACTGTATTTCTCAGGCAGTGGGTAACAGTCAGATCAAACATAGCAAGGCCCTCCACTATCCCCAACATCTGTCAGAACTGAACCGCACATCTGGGCCATTGTATTGGTGTATTGGCATAGCAGAATGAAGCTGACAGAATGGAATAGAGACATATGGTCAGGGCTCTTGTTTTGAAAGTTGTTATTGTGACATCTGGCTATGGACATCCTTTTGAGTTTCTGAGCCAGCAGAGTTGTGGTATTCCATGCTAGTAATTCATTACCCCTTTTTGTGATATAGACCCCTTTGGTAATATAATGAAACCTATGACCCCTTTCCAGAATAATGCTTTTAAATGCATAAAATAAAATACATAGGATTTACAAAATAAAAAGTTATATTGATATATAGTTAGCAAAAAAATTAAAAACAAATTTATCGTTGACCCCAAGTTAAGACCTTCTGCTCTTTGGGAACCTGGTTTGGGGGGCTAGCTTCTGTGTTTTTTAAAGGAATTAGGTTCTGCTTTCTGAACAGAGACTCTATTTTCATCAGAGTCAGAGGATTTCTTAACGATCAGAATGGTCCAATGATGATAATGGATACGTGGTCATGAGCAACCCATCATTGGAAGCCTTCAAATAGGGACTGGATGACCACTTTGCCAGGGATATCATAGAGGGTATTACTATATAGGTCTGGGTTTGACCTTCTGAGCTCCTTTCTAATTCTAGGATTCTAATAGTCCATTGGATGAGCCATTATCATCCTCTTTCTATGAGCCCTGTTGCCAACAATAGCAAGAGCAATGAGATTTCCTTAAGTGAGTGGAAAACCTGAATATGATATGAATATGATAGCCATTAGTGCTTTCATACTCCCCAGTAATCAGAACTTGCTCATATCCCCATGGAACATAGCAAGGAAAGGACTGGCACCTGGGCAGACCCTTCTAAAGCACTTGTTAGCCTCTGTCCTGTGGGAATTTTAAAACTATTGGAAGCTCAGTTTACTCAGTCCTCTTATCTGGACTTTCATCTTACTTGAACTATTTTTCCATATGAGTTTTCTTGACCTACAAAGAGTTTTCTTTACCTTCCTTTAAGGCTGAAGACTTCTTTTCCAAGTACTTCATCACATCCTGGCAAAAATTACCCTGGGGTGTTTTCTCCCACACAGCTATCTCCCCTAATATACCTTTGCAGGTCCTTCCAAATGCAAGGGAAGGGGGCTGAGATACATCTCTGGGCTTCTGGATGATCAGTGAGTGCCTGGTCCCAAGTCATTTCCATAATGAGCTTGCCTACTTTTTATAGCAGTTTTAATTTAATAATGAGTGCTTTCCAGTTCACAAAGCACTTTTCTCCCAACATCAGCAAAAGTAGGTAATGTGATCATTTCCTTCGTATCTTCCTAGTACAAATATTCTGATCCTCATTTTAAAGATAAGGAAACTGAGGCTCAGGGAAATAATATGACTTGCCTAATGTAATATAATTCATGGATAGAAAGAATTAGAAATCAATTCATCACTTGCTTCACTGTCATGAGTTGTACAGAGGAAATAATATTACCATCAATAATGACCTGGGAATAGGAAATTCTCAGTGTATTCACTTTAGCCAACCCCTTATGATGTGCATCTCTGCAGTCTATCCACCACCTACTTTGCATACAGTTTCCCTTCATAAATGCTACATTCCAGCCCATTCTCAGAACTTGGTATCCATCTTCCGCTTGCATTGAGCATTCACACAGGTTGTTCCTCAAGCCTACAATGCATTCTCTCTTCATCTCTGACTTTTAAAAACATTGTCTTTTTTCAGGGTTTTACTCAAGTACTGCCTTCTTCATGAAGCCTTCTCTCGCCCACCTCCACCTCTTCTGGTTGTTGGTAGTCAGCTTTTCTTCCTATATACTTCTTTAACTATTTTTACTCCTGTCCTGAGTAGAAAATATTCTTCTTGAGGGCAGGGACTCTTTCATTTTATTCTTTGTGTCTTTAGCTTCTATCACAGTGACTTACACGTAGGATATGCTTAATCAACGTTTGTTGCATTGGACCCCCTCAGTGTGATGAGAACAGTTTAAAAAAAGACATGAGGCTTAAATGAATATATGTTATGCAGATGTCATTTCTATCAAGCTTAATTTTTTCCTCATTCATACAGAACTTGGAGTAATGGAAAGAGATGTCTAGGAATCAAAAGAGTTAGGTTCTAGGTCTGACTATTCCATTAACTTCTTGCCTGACTTTGGACAGGTTATATAACTTCTCTGAGCCCATTTTCCTCATCAATAAAATGATGTTCTGTTACATGACTTCTAAGGCCCTTTCCAGGTATTCTGTGTTTCTGTATATCAAAATTAAGTTGATATTTGCTTTATTTTTCTAAATTTTATAAAATTTCTTATTTTGTATGTCAACTTTATTTGTAAATGTATTCCTTTACCGCTCCTCTACCCTGAGAATAATTCCTTGTAATAAGGAATAAAAAAGGAAAGAAAAAAGAAATTAGTTTAATAAAACTAACCTGCCCAACAACTTGCTCTGGCAGTATTTGGAATGTTCTGTGCATGTAGTGTCCCACTTCAGCAAAAAACATACAGAGGAAATGCATTTTTTTACCTTTTTTGCTACAAATCTTGGTAATTATAATTATACAGTATTATTATGAGATTATTCTCTTTTTCTGTTTCCATTTGAATTGTAGCACTCAGGTATGTTGTTTTACTGGTTATATTTACTTTGCTTCATATGACTTCCCATGCTTCTCTGTATACTTCATGTTCATCTTATGGCTCATTAATATGCCATTACATTCCTATACCACAATTAGTTTATCCAGTGTTTAATTGATGGACATCAACTTTGATTAAAGTTATTTTTGTCTTCAAAAAAAGGCAGTAGGGTATAGATGTTACAGGATGACTTTCTTACACCCATTTTTCCATCAGATAAGAAAAAAATTTTCTGAAGTCTATAGAGTAGGCTGCTTTATGCACAAATAGTGAGTTCCCCATCATTGAAAGTAATCCAGAAGAAGCTGGATGACCACCTGTCAGAGATACAATATGAGACTTCTACCTGGGATGGAAAATTGGACCCATTGGATCCTAAGGTTCCAAATCGGAGACTCCATGAGTTATAAACATAACAGTGGACACAAGAAGTGGAGACAAGTTTGAGAGACCTCTTCACTCCAATTAAATCTATGTTTCCTTTACTTCCAGAGAGCAGATGTGGCTGTGGCTCCCTTGACTATCACCTTGGTCCGGGAGGAAGTCATCGACTTTTCTAAGCCTTTCATGAGTTTGGGTATCTCCATCATGATCAAGAAGCCCCAGAAGTCCAAGCCAGGGGTTTTCTCCTTCCTGGATCCCCTGGCCTATGAAATTTGGATGTGTATAGTGTTTGCTTACATTGGTGTGAGCGTTGTCCTCTTCTTGGTCAGTCGCTTCAGCCCCTATGAGTGGCATAGTGAAGAATTTGAGGAAGGACGTGACCCAGCAACCAGTGACCAGTCCAATGAGTTTGGGATCTTCAACAGCCTCTGGTTCTCTCTGGGAGCCTTCATGCAGCAAGGCTGTGACATTTCACCCAGGTTGGTAATCTTTTCCTGTCCTTTTGTTCTTCTTCCCTGTCAATCCTTTGATGAAGGGCCTGGGAATGATTTTCTCGCATTCAGTGTTCTAGGCTGGGTTTTGTTTTGTTTTGTTTTATCATGTAAATTTCTCAGCTGAAACTTTCATTCTGTTCTTAGTTAGACATGAGGATTATCCACAGCATAATTTTCATGTTGGTCCCGTTGCTGGGCCAGCTCTCCTTGATGACCTCAAGGAGTGCAAACAGAATATCATGTTCACATAAGTCAAATATAACAAAGAAAGCAAAGCTGCCACCTACAAATTCATATTTTATAATCTATATGTTCATATTCCAGAACTGTGTAAAGGATGGGGAAATGGCATAAGGTAGTTTTATATTCTTTGCCTTATTTGATCCTTCTATGAGGCAGGAAGCACAAGGGGTTTTTTTTGGTTGGATATTTTGGTATTTGCTTTACGGATTTGATAATGGAAATCCACAATGGGGAAGTGACTTCCTCAAGGTCACTCAGAAAGTCAGTATCAGGGCCAGGATTGGAGTCCAGGTATCTTGCCTAATTCAGTCCAGTAGTGGAGAGAAGCCTGACTTGGAAGTCAGTAAATTTGGATTCAACTCCCAGCTGTTCCAATAACTCATTATATGACCTTGACCAAATCACTTTCCTTTTACAGATCTCATTTAATAATAATATTAATAACTAGCATTTATGTAGTACTTTAATATTTACAGAGTATGTACTGGATTGATCCTTGGAGTAATCCAATAAGGAGGATGCTGCTATTATCCCCATTTTACAGATAAGGAAACTGAAACTGGGAGAGACTATCTCAGAGTTACACAGCTAGTAAATGTCTGAGGCAAGATTCAGACTTAGATCTTCCTGACTCAGAGCTAGGCATTCTATCCACTGCATGATCAAGCTGCCTTTCAAATGTGTGATCTCTTAACATCCCTTCTTACTCTAACATTCTTTGATACTGGGGAAAGAAAACTGCTTTTGAAGTCAGAGGACCTGCTTCAGATCCCAGCTCTGCCAATCAATGCCAGTGTGACCTTAGAAAAGTCATTTAATATCTCTAGACATTAGTGTCTTTACAAATAAAATAATTGGAGATTGGACTTAATAACCTCTTACGTACTATGGCCTCATGGACAAGAATAGTATGTCTGGGGCTAGGAGGACCAGGATTCAGATCCTATCTCTGACACTACCTTTGTGACCCCCGATTCACCTCTCTGAGCCTCAATAAGGAGGGTAGTGATTGTCATACATGGCCTCTAAGGTTCCTTTCAGCTCTAGATTTATTTTTGGTTTTTTTTAAACTCTTTAGTCAGGACCCCATAATCCAATAATTCTGTGGTATCAGGTGCCTTCCAGGTCTAATGCTCTTTGTTCAGTGTTGTTCAAAGGTACCTTGCAGGCCTATTATACAGCCAGTTCAGGGATACTGTCTCAAGAAAGTTCCCATAAAAAACTGAACTTCACTCAGCCTATATACATTAAACAAACATTAACAGTGCTAATGCCAGCTCTTTCAAACTCATATTTTCAAGGCACCAGAAGAAAAAAGGGGAAAAAAACCATAACTTTCTGAACCTCTGCCTGCTCTAATTTGGGAGAATCTCTCCCTCAATTAAACTGTTCAAGCCTTGAACTTTCAGAGCAAGCCAAGGAGAAAGCAATTTGATTTCTCCCTTGCTGCTGGCCAGAACTGCTGACTGAAACAAGGAGAACAATGCTTTCAGATGCTTATTCAGGAATGCTTTTATCCTTCTCCACCACACTTATGTTAATACCTCTAGGAGTTTCTGAAAGTTCTACCCTCTCCCCCTTTGTAAGAGTCTGTGAAGTGACTTAATACAATAGTTCAGGCTTGAGTTCCATCCATTTGGAGCTAAGAATTAAACTTGAAGCATAAATAAGCATTTAGTTGGAAAATCTAGTAAGACTGTCTGAGTCTGCTGTCTATGATCTGTGCTATAGGGACCCCATCATGTTGAGAGCAGACTGAAGCAGCTATTATCACAGAAATTTAGAACTAACCTAGCTCTCTGCCTCCAGACAGGTAAAGAATTCATATCCCCATTTTGAAGATGATATGGCTGAAGGCCATTAAGTAAGTGAATGGTAGAGAAAATAGAACTTAGCTTCACTTACCTCTTTGTTTAATAATTTTCCCCCACTGATTACACACACACACACACACACACACACACACACACACACACACACACACACATGCACGCACACACAGAGACAGAGAGCACAGAGTGAATTGAATAGGATGGGATCATATCTTAAAAAAATGAAGTTAAGAGGTGAGAGAGAAATGTATTGGGAGGAGAGAGGAAGAAATGGAATGGGGCAAATTATCTCTTATAGACGAGGCAAGTAGGAGACTTTTTAGTGGAGGGAAAAGGAAGGGAGCTGAGAGAAAAACATGAAGTTTACTCTCATCACATTCGACTAAAGGAAGGAATAAAATGCACACTCATTTTGGTATGAAAACCTATCTTACAATACAGGAAAATGGGGGAGAAAGGGATAAGCAGAGTAGGGGGGATGATGGAAGGGAGGGCAATGGGAGGAGGGAGAATTTGAAATCAACACTCTTGGGGAGGGACAAGATCAAAAGAGAGAATAGAAGCAATGGGGGGCAGGATAGGATGGAGGGAAATATAGTTAGTCTTACACAACACAACTATTATCGAAGTCATTTGCAAAAGTACACAGATATGGCCTATATTGAATTGCCTGCCTTCCCAAAGGGAATGGGTGGGGAGGGAGGGATAAGGAGAAGTTGGGACTCAAAGTTGTAGGAACAACTGTTGAGTATTGTTCTTGCTACTAGGAAATAAGAAATACAGGTAATGAGGAATAGAAAGTTATCTGGCCCTACGGGACAAAAGAGAAGATGGGGGCAAGGGAAGGAAAGGATGATAGAAGAGAGGGCAGATTGGTAATAGGGGAAATTAGAATGTTAGGTGTATTGGGGTGGGGGGAGGGGACAAATGGGGAGAAAATTTGGAACCCAAAATTTTGTGAAAATGAATGTAAAAAGTTAAATAAATAAATTTAACTAAAAAAAAATAATAAAAATAATTTCCCCCACTTCACCACACTGTCTCTTTACAAACATCATTTACTTGATTCCTCTTAAGTGTTCATTTGCAAGCTAATATAGGCAGATAGATAATTAGATGATAGATAATAGAAAGGAAGGGAGGAAGGCTGAAAGGTAGGGAGGAATAAGGAGAGGGAGTCAAGGAGTATGGAGGGAAGAAGGAAGAAAGGAAGGAAGGAAGGAAGGAAGGAAGGAAGGAAGGAAGGAAGGAAGGAAGGAAGGAAGGAAGGAAGGAAGGAAGGAAGGAAGGGAGAGGGAGGGGGAAGAAAGACAGACAGGGAAGGAGAAAGGAAAGAATAGAAGGGAGGGAAGGAGGAAAGAAAGAAAAAGACATACTAGATACCTCAAGGATACAGATACAAGCAAAAAGGACAGTCCCTCCCTTCACAGAGCATACATTCTAATTAGGTAAGACAAATACATGAGAGTTGTTGAAAAGGAGAAAGAATCATCTGCATATGGCTGGGAAGGCATATAAATGGAGATGAAGAAGGAAATTTTATCAAGGGAAGTTGGCTTGTATAAATGACTGCTAGTCTCAATATCTCTTTCCCAGTCTCATTCAAATTGGATTTATCTACAGGCTTCTGATAACCTTTCAATCAATCCCTGTAGGCCCAGGGCCACCCAGATCCAATAGAAGTTATAAAACAAGGCAGAAATTCACAAGCTGTATATACTGTAGGATTAAACCTTCACTTCTGACTAGTAATGTTCTTTCTGTCTCTTTAGCTTCCTGGACTTATTCTGGCTTTATCCTGATAAAGTAGACACATGGGTCCTTCAGGAATCTGCATGTTTCTAGGAAACAAAGAGCCTTATAATTTCAGGTCTCTTACACTAGTTCCAGAAATTCTCATTCATTCTCATTCTCTCTCTTCTCTCTCTCTCTCTCTCCTTTTTTTTTTACCTGTTTTCCATTGTATACTGCCTGTAGCCTCATAGTTGCTATGGAATTTGTGTATGAATGCAAAGGTCAGTCAGCCATTGGTTATCACAACAATTTCTCATTGGCCAACTCGTTCCCATAGTGAATCATCTAAATTGCCCTGATAAGTGCATTGATACAGGGAGGCAGAATATCTGCTTTTAAGTGTTCCAGAAGGGCCACCACCTCCCTGGCCCAGCATTTCATCTCACTGGGAGCAATTAACTACAGCAGGTAAAGATAATTCCTCTATATTTCAGCATATTTCTAGAATGAACAAAGAAAGTTCTGCAAGTTGAAGTAATGATTTCTCCTTGTTCCTTGACTGCTCCTCTCTCATCTACAAAAAACTAAAAGTGCCTTGAGTTATATTGGCTCCCAGGAGCATGTGGCAATGGCCTTGAAAACACAAGGGGGAAGTAAAAGTGAGCTAAAGTGACCCATCTTTAACCCCCTAGCAAATAGGAAATTAATCTTCAGATGAATAGAGGAGTCATACTAGCAAGTTATCATTTCTTTATTCTTACAAAATATTTTACATCTTTATTTCATCTTCAAAATAGCCCTGTGAGGCAAGAAGTACAGATATTGCTCTACATATCTTACAGATAGCAAAATGAAGGTCCATTTTTTTCCAAGAGGACATGACTCCCTCAAGGTCACTCAGCAGGTCAGAGTCAGAGCCAGGATTGGACTCATGTGTCCCGACTGACTCAGTCCAGCATTCTTTCCCTTAGACCTTGCAGCCTGTGTTCCTTAGCTTGCCACAAAATCATCAAGAAACTCTCTAACCTACTGTACATCAATTTTATTGGCCATGAGGTATCATCTGCACACCGTCTGGATCCACAGTTAACTGAGTGTTAAGTCCCACAATTCAGAAGCTACTGGCTGGGTACTCAGGGGGTTGACGTGTGCAGCTGCTGTCTGCTGATTTATCTCCTAAACAGCATGCCGAAGTGGCTAGCCTATGTTAGGGATGGACACTTATGCCCTTCATTGGACATGCATCTGGTTTTTTTATCTTCTCTTTCATTTACTGATTTCCACATTGGCATTTGTTATCAGAGTGGGGAGAGAAGGGTGGGGGATGGCAGTTTTCTCTTCTGGCTTCTGTGGGTACAGCTCTATGGAAGTAAGTGGGAACTAGTTGATGAATATGAAATATTTCTGAATTTATACTCTTTTCTGTGTTAGCTGCTGGGAGGCAAGAGGGGGAGAGAGAAATAAGTACTAAAACAGGTCCCTGTTCAAGGAGCTTACAATTTTTGTAAGCTCTACCTCTCCTGCCTCATTCCTACTGTCAAGGTTGGCATAGAAAAAAAGTCTTTAGAATTAGATCTATGGCACTTAATAGCTACGGGGCATTAGCCAAACCCTTCCATCCCTCTTGATCTCGGTTTACTCATCTAATTAAAAAAAAAAATAAAGAATGTTTGACTACGTGATTTCTAAGATCCCTTCAGGCTCTAAATCCTACAATCTAGAGGCAATTAAGTAACTTAGGGATAGCCCATTGGACCTGGAATCGGGAATATGCCTCACACACTGACCGTAGGCAAGTCACTTAACTTCTGTCTGCTGCAGCTTTCTTTACTGTCAATGAAGATAATAATAACACCTACCTTACTTGGTTGTGGTGAGGATCATATGAGGTAGCATTTTAAAGCACTTAGCACAGTGTCTGGAACATAGTAGGCACCAAATAAAAATGTTTTCCCTTCCCTTTCCTCTCTTTCTGCTCAGAAACTTTCAGTGGTTCTCTATTGTCTTTTTTCAGCCTGGTACTTAAAAGTCTTTCATGATGTGAACCCATCCTACCTCTCCATTTTATCATCCACTCCTCCCCTACATCTGTTTCACCCTTTAACCAAATTAGAGTTTTCTCTATTTCCTCAAACACTCTAAATCTTCCTACTTACACTCAATCCTTTGCTCATGATTGCCTCTGCAGTAAATGCCCTCTTTTTCCTCTCTACTCATCGCCAAACTCTGAGTTTCCAATTCCTACTCATCCTTCAAGGCATAACCTCGAGGACCACCTCCTTCAGGAAGCCTTCCCTAATCATTCCCAAGTTGGAAGTAACCACTCCTGAATTTAAGTGATCTATTTGTTTCTTCTGCGTGCATTCACCTCATTCTATGTTAACTGTGCATATTAACCCCTGATAATCCAGAAGCTCCATGGAGATTCTATTCTCATCTACCTGGTGCTTAGCATAGAGCTTTGAACTTATTAGAAGCTCCATATGCAAGCATGCATATTTATTGGAAGACTCACTAGAGGAGAGGAAGACTTTGGATTTACCTTGAAGAAGGATAGAATTTTAATAGGCAGAGAAAAACAGAGAAGGTATTACAGGGAGAGGACTAGGCTATGCAAAGACAGAGGCGGTAAAGCACAAGCCTATGGAAAACTGAGTTTTGTTGATACATCACAACCTATATCATGCTCCTAACATGGTGATATCCAGGATATTCAAGGCTACTTCAGGCAAGCTGATAAGCTGTTGACCACGTTGCTGACCCATGCATGTTGTCTCAGATTTATGCTAGAGAGCTATTACCTCATATACCTGTGTTAGTTGTAGCATGAGCAAGGAAGGAAGAACTGAATTGGGAATCAGGAGATCTGGATTCTTGCCCTAGATTTGCCTTGATTTTCATTGATTTTAGACAAATCATTTCTTTTTTCTGGCCCTCAGTTTCCTCTTCTGTGAAATGTGGGCATTAAACTAGAGGACCTCTGATGCCCTTTCTAGTTCTGATCTAATTCAAGAATCCTTTCCAGCTCTGACATTCTATGTTTTGAGGACCTTTCTCCCTCTGATATTCTAGGTTCTGGTTATTTTTACCAGTAAAAATGTATGATCTGTAATCCCTTCTGCTTTTGAAATTTCATGGTTCTATTACAGAGGTTCCAGGACCTCTGTCACATTTGTCATCTCTGGATATAGGACCATAGCATCAGTTAGAACTCTCTGCTTTGCTGAATTCCTATTCATGGCACCTCCTGACTGCTTCTTTCCCATGGTCTCCCATTGCTATATGGCATGTGATGTCTCAGTGACTGAAGAACAGCCTGTACTGGGAGATTGTCTAGTGTTGGAGATTCTGATTAGCACCTTCATAGATACTATGGGGAGTTATTACTAAGTGATATCTCTGTTTAGAAAAGGGGGGGAAAGCTATTTTTCAGCAGTAAATTGAGCATATTGAGAACCCAGCAAATATCTGAATGAACAGAGTATTTTGCTATCCAAACAGATGAATTCATAACTAAGACCACTGAAATGTTATCTGTGTAACTGTGAACAAGCCATTCCCTCTCTACTGCCCTCAGTTTACTGCTTTATAAAAATTAGAGTTAGAGAGAAGTGCCATTGCATGTACTTCTTTCTCAAAGAGGAGACCAAAATGATGTCACTATCTTGGGGGTTGTTGTATAGACAATATAGAGGTAGCTGTAGAGTTAGGGAGATCTGAGTTGAAGTCCTACCTTTTACCCTTTCACAGTACTTGGATACTGGCTGTATTGTGACTGTGGGCCCTTGAAGAGACATCAGGGTTTGCACAATTCTCAGCAGTAAAACTGCTCTTACACCAATAACTAAGTACACAGCTTTCAGCATCTGACAGAATATAAGCAACCTTGCATTCCATCCTAATCCCAGGAGGAACATGAAAGTAGATAAAAGTAGTACAAGATGTTGATGCATTCATGTTTCACCTCAGAAAACCCTCCTTACAGTGCAAATTCCAAATAGAGTAGGAGAGGTCACTTTTGTATTGTTTTATGAGCACATATTCTTTGTCACTTATGCCAAATGTCACCACATCTCTAAATTGTTTGCTCAGAGAAGGCTGCATAACAAAATAACAAGAGTTAGCAGCTTTGAGACACAATGCATTTGTGGGCCTGCATGGGGATTTAAAGCTAGAAAAATTGGAATGGGGAAGAAAAACATTTCCATTTCTTTTACATAACTACGTACAACATACAGAGTTGGAATAGAGTGGAGATTATAATGATATTCCTTCAAATAGCACTAGACTAAGAATCAGGAAGCCTGAGTTCTTGTCACCACTCTGAATGTCACTATATGAGACACTTCATTTCTCTAGACCTAAGTTTCATCCTCTATTAAATAAACAGATTGCATATAATTCATTTTATAAGAGCATTTCTTCTCTAATTTTCTCCCTTCTGAGGTCTCTTCCAACTCTAGTATTCTGTTTTCTATATTCTAAGGCTTCTTCTAGCTCTGAAATTCTAAGGTTTGATGGATTCCTGAAATGAGTAGGAGATTAGAGTAGATATCCTACTGGGAAAGGAGTTAAAATGATAGTGACTGTTCTGGAAATACTAGGACAGAGAAAATCTAAAACCAAGAAATGTGATTTGATAAGAACCTACATCCTCTGTATTTTCTGGGCATTATATGAAAGCTCTTCTCTAAATTCTTCCCCTGCCTCACAGTGGTATGGAAATGATCTTGAGTTCTCAAACACCGTGCCAACAGATCCTATCAACCTGGAAAGTTTCTATTATGGGTCTGGTGATTCACTGTATGTCTGGTACATGAGGATCACCCTAGCTAAATATGGGTGGTCTCCATATTACATCTCCAGGATGGATAAATTAATGAATTAAAAGCTTTTATTAAGCATTTAATATGTGGCAAACACCATGTAAAGCAATGATGATACTAATAAAAAAACAAGTCATTTCCTGCTTGAAGCAACTTACATCCTAAAGGGAAGACAACGTATCTTAAGAACTGGTGGCCAAGGAAGGGAGTTATGGATATGGGAAGGAACAAAGATGGTAAATATTGAACAAGGGGGCAGTCAATTGACATGGCCTTATTAGAGTCAATGATGGTGCTGATTTGATTGCTGTTCTGAGAAAAAGAGGTGAGGAGGAGGGTGGTGGAGTGTTTTAAAAATGACCAGGGTGAAGATAAGGGTCTCCCAGAGAATATCAAACCAAGCAGATTATTCTCCTCCCAGGTCCCATCTCTGGAGCATCTGTTGGGCGAGTGGAAGATGCCCAAAACAAAGATACATGATCTCAGAGAGTTCATTGTAGCCTTCAGGGAAGAATTATTTTGTCAGTAGTAACTCATAAAATCATCCATTTTGGTATGAAATGGGTTTTGAGGGGTAACCAGACTTAGAAAATTGAAAGTCTTTAACAGTGTTGAAATATAGAAAGTCAAGGTTATGGTTAACAAAGACCATATTCCTCATAGGCATGGAAGGACACCTTTGAGCAGTGTAAGGACCTTCTTTAAATCACCTGAACAGGAGGGTGCAGAACTTTAGAGAGAGTGGCAGAGGTTATAGGGTGGGAAAAAAATACTTCCTTTGAAATTAGCCTATACGGGGAAAATCTATTTTAAAACGAAAGACCAAGTCAAAGGAAAGAAATAGCAGTTTCCCCCAAAATAAATAAATGTCTTTTGTTGACCTCTAAGTATGACAAAGACTACAGGTTATATCCCATATTGTCAGAAAGATTGAAAAATGAAAACTGTCAGATTCCCTGAGAAGCAGTTACCTACCAGTTGTAGTCATGGGTCTTACTATGTAGTAGATATCTTGGGACATTTGATAAGGAGGTAGTCATTCAGTGTTGAATAACACAGCCCAAGACTAGAATCACAGATTAATGGAGCTGGAGGTATATTAGAACACAAAATATTAAGGGTTAAAATGAACCCTAGAATATAGTCCATAGAATGACTAACTTTGGAAGGATGCCATAATGTAGAAAGTTAAAGCTTTTATATTTAAGGCTCTTAAAATATACAATATCAGAGCCAGAAAGAATCTCAGTAATATAATAGACATATTTTTTGGTCAATTAGAGCTGGAAAGAATCTCAATAATATAATAGAAATAATTTTTGGTCAGTTAGATTTGATTTAATTCCTAAGGCTCTTTGCAACTCTTTAGAAGCTACCTTAATACATTCATTTCTTTGTACAGAGGTGGAAATTTGTGACTCAGAGGTTAAGTGATTTACCCAAGGTAATAGAAATGTAGTGAAAAGAACAGAGGTGAGACTAGAACTCAAGTCCCTGAGTCTAGGACTATTTCCACTGTATTCCCTCATTCATACTTTGAATTGGCATTTTCTTTAAGTGGAATGAGGCAGACCAAGATCCCTATATTGCTACTTTGGTACTAATCTTCTTAGGGTTTTTTTTGGAATTCTCATTTTCCCTAGGCTCTCTTCTCAGGAAATGTCTCCGTTGTGTCATTATTGAAAAGTAAAGCCATCTTTCTTTTAAATGCATTAACAGTGACATTCCCATGCAAAGTTTGGCTCTTTTTTGTCTTGTGAATGTTCTGTTCTATATGCCAAGTACTGTGAAATATTCAGGATTTGAGGAGAATAAAGAACTCCCTCTTTTTCTCATAGCAAAACAAATACACAAACATCAAACCCAATGAGGAAAGATCCATACTGGCAGCAATGGAAAAATTGTATTGTTGAGTGAAACCACTCTCTTTCTATCACATCCAGCTTGTGAAGTAACCCATATGTATACAGCATTGTTCAATGTGAAGAGGAGAATATAAAGGAATTGTTGCACATGCAAAAAAAAAATTGGAAACATGGTTTCTCTGCACAGGAACACGAGGCAAAACCCATACGAAACAATGAGAATATGACAAAGTTTGTAACTGTACTGTTGGTGGTAGATAATATAAAAATCAGGTAAAAGAGACGTCATAGAAGACATGGCACTTGAGCCATGTTTTGAAAAATGGATAATGGAGTTAAAAACAATGGCTATCACAGCAATGTGATGTAGTAGGTAGCACTCAGTACAAGCTCACTTCAAATCATGCCTCTGACATATACTTGTTCATGACCCTGAACATTAATTCACTTAACCTCTCAGTGCCTGAAGCAACTGTAAGATTATAAGTTCCAAAACAGTTACTTATATTCATCATTAGAGGAAATTTTCTAACTTGGAGTGCCCTACACCAGTGAACTTACAGGTCCAGAGCAAAATCATGATGATGAAGTGACAGCTCCTATTTCTATAGTAATTTACATTGTAGAGTTTGCATTTGAAGAAGCAGTCAATATGAAACCACTGTAAACTGTTGCGCAAAGAACTAATATGATGACAATGGTATTTTAAGAGTGTTGATCTGGAATCAGTACACTAGAAAAGGTAGAACCTAGGATCAAGGACATTATTGTGGTAATAGAGTTGTAAAATGAGAAGGGTCTTAATTAGAAATGGAAGAAATAAAATTAATTACCTCAAACAACATTCCAGTGGCAGGAACAGTTGCATCTCTGATTTCATTTTACAGAACAGAAGCCCAAAGAAAGGAACTGACTTGCCCAAAGGCACACAATAGTTATGTTATCAAAGCTACTCAGGATTTGGACCTGTGCACCCGTCTCCAAAACCAATACTCTTTGTACTGTGCCACACTGCCTTCTTAAATCAGACCAAATTCAGTCATGTAGGTATTTTGTTCTTCATAGTGACCATTCAGAAGCAGATAACTACAATATCAGGTGGTACAGGTCTTATGAAGTCAAGATAGTAACTTAAATAGTTATGAGATCAACTTTAAGCCAAAAGCAAGAAGTCTTTTAAGATGGTGGAGATAAGTTGGCTCAAGTCGGAACTATTCCAAGTAATAAGTGACTCCAAGACAGTCAGAACCTTGGTCAGAGTAAGCAAAATACAAGGATGGGTAGGTGCTTCAGTAACATGGAAAGGTACAGAAAGCTTCCAGGAACTATAAACCACTATAAACTATAAAGTCAGCTCTAAACAAGGCTTCTAACCAAAGAAGTTTCACTTCTATCTGACCAAGATTTCCTGATCCCTGTATCAGAATGAAGGACTGCATTCTGAGGAGATAGTAGATCCTTGCAGAACCCAAGTAGATAAATGGAATAGAAAATCTGACTCACAACTGTGACCTCAGCCAAGATCCTCAGCATGTGACCATATTCCCCAGAGTATGGGCAAGGCCCTGAACTAGAGGACTTCATATGGATTAGACAATCATATTAACTGAATATGTCCTTTGTTCAACTGTCTCAGGTTATGGGAGATGGAAATAGATGGTATGCTAGCTTTGTCATTCATTAGTTTGCTGTAAGACCTTCAAAAAGTCACTTGACTGTATCTCTAAAATGAGGCTGTTCTATTAAAGGATAATAGGATGAATTAATCCAAAGAATCAGGAATTGTTAGCTAGCAGTCACCTTAGGAAGCCATCTAGTTGAATCTCCCTCACTTTAGAGATAAACTGACACCTGAAATGGTTAAGTGAACTGTCCAAGGTTTCTCAAGTTGTAACTAATAGAGGCAGTTAGGTAATATTTGTAAAACATTTTAATTTGGGGCCCTGGCCCTCTGATTCCAAAAGTACTGTTCTTTTCATTGCATCATGCTGCCTCATCGATGACCACTTGATTTCTAAGGTACCTTGCCTAGTTGGCATTTTGTCTTTTGAGGTTCCTTCTTTGCTCTGATATTTCACCTTTACCCAAATTGATTTAGACAATGTATCCATTTTCATCAATATTATAGAATGGGCTCCATGTAAATACTATTCCTTTGGTCCGTTCTAGCATCCAATTGTCTAGGAGCACATTCTCATTCTGCCAGTCTATGTTGGATGTACCTTCCAAGTTTTACGTTTTCTGCTGAGTCTTTGATGTTCACCTTATTCCCTGATGTTTTACATGTTCACCAGCTGTTGTCTAAGATAAGCAATGACCTCTAAGACCTACCACGAAAGAACAAAGAAAAGAAATTTTGGAGTTATCTGGCTTGTGACCTCAGAAGTTCTGTTACTTCATCCAGATAGAGAGGGGTGGGGTTGGGGAATCCAACCATCTCCTGGAGAGATGCTAATTTTTTTCATAGCGATTTGCCTAGCACTGTTTCAAATTCTCTCTTCTCATCTCTAAGACACTAGAAACTGTTCTCTAGAATAAAAAAATAGAAGTCTAGTGGAAGGAGTGGAAATAGCATTGCATTTATGATCAAAAGGACCTCTGTTCAAACCCTAGCCATACCACTAAGCAAGGTTTATCTTTGGGCATTTGATTTCCCTTCTCTGAGTCGCACTTCTTTCATCTGTAAACCAAAGCAATAATAATATGTGTGTGTGCATACAATACCTTAAATCTTCATTCAATTGGGATATTAATAATTATATTACCTCCTAGCAATATTGTGAGGATCAAATGATATAACAGATTGGAAAAGGTTTTGGAACAACAAAGCAGTATTAGATGTGAGCTATAGTTTTTGTACCTCAATATTCTGTCACATAATTTTTTTCACATTGGCACTGATTAAATTGATAACTCCACAACCCTGAAAGATCCTGAGTTTGCTTCTCATGTTATCCAGCAGGGGAAAAATAAACAACATAGTGAGCAAGATTTTATTTTTGATTCTATCAGCTGTCTGTATGATCTTAGATAAATCACCTAACCTCTCTATCTTAGTGTCCTCTTCTGCCCAATAGGGGAAGTAATCCCCTAGCTGCCTTCTGGGATTTCTGTGAGGGCATAAAATGAGATCATCAAAATGAAAGCACATTAAAAAGGGAAAGCTGCTGTTCATCTGGGAGGTATAGTGTTGATATTGAACAGAATAGGACAGTGGAAAGAATATTGAATATGAGGTCAAAAAATCTGGGGTCAAGTCCTGGTTCTGGTACTTATTTACATGGATAAGTCACTTCATCTCTCTGAGCCAGTTTTCTCATTTGTAAAATAGGAAATTTAAAACTTGTGCTCCTTGTGTGATAAAGTTGCAGGAAAGTGCTATCCAAACCTCAAGGTGATATCTAAGTATGAGGTTTCATTGCTGTGGTTACTAGCAATGACATGAATCACCAAAGAGAGAGCCAATTACATTAGGTAGATTTTCCAGGATGTGATGTGGCACAGTTGAAAGAGCTCTGGAGTTGAAGTGAGAAGACCACTGAAGTGACACACATTCAGAGTATGCTCTTGGGAAGAAGATTCCTTCCTTTCTCTAGATAGTCGGTTTTCTCTATAAAATAGGGATGATCATCCCAGCCCCCCCACTCTATTATGAGAATCAAATGAGATCACAGATGCAAAAAGAGTCAAATTATATAAACAGCAAACCTTGGATATAAATGTAACTGATTATTAATATGATTACTTACTGTTTTAACAGTAAAATGATGGCTTAAAAGGAGAACAGAAATAATAATAACCTGTTTTGCGTGTACAGCACTTTATACTTGTTGAAAGGTTCTCTCATTCATGATCTCATTTGAACCTCATGACAATTATTTTTTGAGTGAGGGCAGTACATCTTGTCAGTACCCACGCACCTTGGACAAGGAATGCTTTGTCCGTAGGCATGGTAAAGAATACCAATTGCATTTATTTTATTACCTAGGAGCTATGAGCAAGGAGCTATGGGGTTGCAGTCAAAAGCTAATTGGGATACCTTGGGAAGAGCAGAGATTTACAAAATCCTAAACCTACCGTAGTATTCCGCAGTGGCCAGCCAGAGAACTGAAAAGAGAGGAAGAAGCAAAAAACGCAAACAGCAGTATCCCTTTTTCACTGCAAAAGCCACTCATTTGTGAATAATCATAATAATGAGGGCTTACTTTTCTCATCACCCAGCACTGTTGCATAACAATATAATAGCCTGCGTTTACAAAGAGCTTTCAGGTTTGCAAAGTGCTTTACAAATATCATCTCATTGGATCCTCATTAACAACTCTGGGAGCCAGGTACTGTTATCCTCTTTTTACAGATAGATGAGGAAAGACAGTGGTTAAGGATTACACAGCTAGGAAGTATCTGGGGCTGGATTTCAACTCAGGTCTTCCTGACTCCAGTTCAGTGCTCTATCTTCTGAGCTACTTAGTTGCCTATATTAGCCCTTTATCCAAAGTGCTTTGTCTCTTTATCCAAAACTGGGAAGGGATGCCTTAATAACTGATAGGTTCCTTTTCACTAAAGATCAAGTTCAAGTGAGATAGCTAGTTGTCAGTTAGGATATAGAGGGGATTATTGTACTGGTACAGGTTGGGATGGATAAAGTCCTTTCAATGCTGAAATTCTGTGATTGATATGAATCCAGCCCCCTAGGAGCAAGCATCTGGTTATGCTCATAACAAAGAAGTTATCTGAGGCACAGAAGGATGTCACTTGGCCCAAAGTTACACAGCAAAAAGCAAAGACTCTAACCCAGATCTATCTCAATGTTCAAGTTTCCTTCCCTCTTACATTGTGAAATGACTTAAAGGAAGCTATAATACAGTAAAAAGAATGGTGAATTTCATGTTCAGAGGCAGAATACAGGTTCTGATATCAGCCCTGGAAGCTACTACCTATATGACCTTAAAATAGTCACTTCCTCTCTTTACATTTGAGTTTCTTCATCCAAACAATGAGATATGACTAAAGTTCCCTCCTACTCTAAATCCTTGATCTCATGAAAATGATAGTGTATTCTGAGCCTTGGGCTGGAGTTTAAATCCAGCCTCAGACACTTACTAGCTATGTGACTTTGAACATGTCACTTAACCACTGCCTGTCTCAGTTTCCTCATCTATAAAATGGGGATAATAATAGCACCCCCCCTCCCAGGGTTGTTGGGTGGATTAAGTGAGATAATAATTATAAAATGCTTAGCCCAGAGCCTGGCACATAGTAGGTACAATATAAATGTTAACTATGATTACTGTTATCATTACTATTTTACAAGCTAGGTGCTGGGCACTGTGCTAAGTACTGAGGTTACAAAGGAAGGCAAAAAATCAAGAATCCCTGCCTTTAATCTAATGAACTATAAGAGGAAGAAATATGGTGTGACGGGGAAAAACACTGAACTAGAGGAGCAGAATACCTGGATTCTAGATTTCACTGCAATACTTGATTAAGTCAGTTCACTTCGCTAAATCTCAGTTTCTTCGTCTGTAAAATGAAAAAGAGTGTTTTGGGAAACATCTAAAATTACAGATATAAAGTACTTTGTAAGTGTACCATGGTATAAGAATATGAGTAATGGTTAGAGTGTCTCTTTTATCTTAGTGTGAAAATATATGTACAAAGCTTTTTTTTAGTTCCATGAGCAGAAAAAGGAAATAGGAAGTAGGAAGTAAATTATAAAATTGAATTAAAATTCACACAAACCAAAGTCAAACCCAGCAACCATACAAATGAAAGGCCTTTTGTATACAAGTGAAATATAATTAAATATCTCCTGATTATGATTCACATTTCATATTAATCAAGGAGAGAATGTTTAGTGTCTAACTTTGGATATCATCACTTGGTGTTTAAAGTTGACTGGATTCAGAACTTATTTTAATGACTTGCCTTTGGATTCAAAGGATGCAGCCTCATTTGCCAGTGCTTTAGTATTGACAGGCAGTCTGTTCTTGGATATTGACTTTGATGCCATGAGGTGCAGTTCCCCAGAGTGATTTCACTTTGGAGTTCTCTTAATTCCCCAGTCCTTCCCTGGTTCAGAATCACAAGGATTGCCTTAAGAATATAATGGGCTCTCTAATCTTGCATCAGTCAACCATCCTTCCCATCAACTACCCCAGCAGTATTTGCATAAAATATTCAGCTGGGTCTACTATTGAAAACTATACACTAACCAGCTTTGAACTGATCTAAGCAGGGAGTTCCACCATATTCAGGTTGGTAAAACCTCCCAGTGAATTCTTTAGAGGAGAATACAATTTTCCATTAAAAAGCAGAGAGAATCATATCAGACTGTCAGGGATATAGGGATTTGAATTTGCCTAGTCCAACCTCTTATTTTACAGGTGAAGAAACTGAGGTGAACAGAAGGAGAAGTAACTTGCCTGAGGTCACATGGCCATTTGTTGGCAATGGTGAGACTTCTGGTCAAGTATTCTCTCTCTGTGAAATCTGATCAAAGTGAATGACAGTGTCTTCCATATTTGTTATTGTTCACAGCACAGAATATTGACTGAAATCCTTTGTTAATGTTTAACTCTGGCATGGGAAGGGGGAATCTAAGCTCTTGAAGGTTTATGCCAGCAGAGTCCAACTTCTATTAGATTCTACCAAGTAAGAAAGGCTGTCCCTAGCAATGTCTGTAATGTGAGGAGAGACAAGCCTATCTAAATTCAAGGAGCCTTAGTACCAGAAGACTGGTCATCAAATGATGGGTTGAGTTTTTTTAGCCATAGGAACTAATGAATGTTGTCTATAAAGGTCTGTAGTCTTTGCCATTGAATGGTATGCCCACACCAATGAAATCAGTTCTTTTTTCCTTCTTTTTAGAGCATGGATATACACATAAGTTCACTTTATTGTCACGTTTCTAAGTAATGGTGTGGCAAGAAACACCTCTTAGCAACCTCTTCAGAGAGAAAGGATGACATACAGGAAGCTTCCTATACTTCTTTCTCCCCTCACTGTAGAGCCTTGACCAGTTCCCTGAATAATGATTCTGAGTGATTCTTTATCACATTCTACTCAGGGATGACTGTAAACCTTCTTTTCTCTAGCTTCCCACACCAATTCCTTCCCCCTCCCTCTCAATAGGGGACCTCACATCCTGTTGTACTGAGAAAATAGAGGGAATGTGGCATAAGATTTCTCTTCCTCCCTCTTCTGAAGTTCAGAATGCTTTTTAATCATCCTATTCCCTCTTTCTTTCTTCTGTCTAGTTGTATTCATGATCCCATCCCTTTACATCACCTCTAGGAGCTTAATCCACCAATAATTTCTTCTCCTTCGCCTTATTCACTGGTTCCTACATACATACAAACATGCCTTCATTTTCTCTCTTCTTATAAAAACCTCTTCTAGTAAAAAAAAAAATTGTTTTTGTGGGCTCCGCCATCTCACTAGCCAGTCAGCCCTAGTGACCAAGCTGAACTAGCTAAGGCTTGCTATCCTTTGGACAGAACTATGGGAGTTTTTATACAATTTTAGAAGGGTCTAGAGTAGCAAGAAGTTTTTAAAAGAGAAAGGAAAACCAAGAAAATTAACAAAAAAACCCAAACCTAACAAATGTAGTGTTACATATTCATCATTCCTATCTATATAGTGAAGGAAGAGAAGGAAATTCATATTTCTCTTCTTTTGGGTTGTTTGGTCATTATGATTTCAGTTTTTTTAGTTTTCAGTTTTGATTTTGTCATAGTTATTAGAAGTTGAATTTTAATTATTGTGCCACTTGTATTAGTTCACTTCATATTAGAATGTAATATTCACATATGAATATGTCTTCCCATTCTGCTCTGTGTTCCCCATTTCAGTCAGGAAGACAGAGAAAGATATTTTACTGATTTGCTTTTTACTGATATATTTTGTTTTTACTTCACTTAGATTTCCCTCCTATATTTTTCTCTTTCATAGATCCCACTTCACAAAGCCAAGCCTTATAATATTTTTTAAAAATATATTTTAAAATAGAATAAAAATATATATAAATTTTAAATATTTTTAAAATATATTTTAAAAAGAATAAAAATCAGCAGAACCAATCAATACATTAAGAGCTGATGTTACATAAAATGTTCCATGCTTATATAGCACACACACGCACACATGAAGCAAAGTAAGGAGATATCATCTCAAGTCTCTTCTTTACAGCCCAACTTCTTGTTTATAATTTTTCACGATTCCTTTTCAACTACTTCGTTATTGCTATTCTTTCCCTTTACATTGCTGTAGTTGCACATACTATTTTCATGCCTCTGTTTATTTTACTCTGCATCAATTCATGTCAATCTTCCCATGCTTCTCTGTCTTCCAAATGGTTGTTACTTCTTACAGTAAAAGAGATATATTTGACAGCAAAGGTGATGTAAAAAGAAAAGTCATCCATATTTTTAAACCTTCTCTTCATACCATTGTCTCAAGTTTTCATCCTCCATCTCACCTCCCTTTCACAGCCAAACTCCTCAAAGAAACCATTTATTCTTGTCTTCGTTTTTTCACTTCTGACTCACTTCTCAACCCCCTTGGATTTTGGCTTCCAACCCCATTACTTGACTGAAACAGCTCTCTGTAGGGCCATAAATGATCTGTTAACCACCAAATCCAAAAACTTTGCCTCAGTTCTATTTTGACATGGTCTCTCTATAATTTTTGACACTATAGATTCCTCTATCTTGTTTATTCTCTCCTCTCTCATTTTTTTTTCTGACACAGTCTCTCTCTTGGGACCTGACCATTCCTACTCAGTTTCCTTCACTAGATTACTATCTTAACTGTCCACTAAGCGTAGGAATCCCCCAATGCCCTGTCCTGACTCCCCCGTTCTTTTTTCTCTGTATTTTCTCCCTTAGTGATCTGAACTTCCGCTGGTTCAATTATCATCTTTATACTCATGACTCCCAGATCTATGTGCCCATTCCTAATCCTTCTCCTGAACTCTAGTACTTCATTAATTGCCAGGTTGCTACTACATATCACTACCAAGACATACCCAAATGAACCTAAAATTAAAGATATACAAAATAGAATTAATTACATTTTTCTAGGAGATTAAAAAACTTGAAAAACTGTCACTTAACAAGCATTTTTCTTTCACTCCCCCCAACTGAAGAAAAACAAAAAGAAAACCTTTGTAACAAATATGCAGTCAAACAAAATGAATTTCCCCATTGGTCATCTCCAAGAATGTGGTTCTCTTTCTACATAGCGAATGAGTCACGTCTCTGTCAGGAAGTGGCTAGCATTCTTCATTTTGTACTCTAGAATTGAGATCATTGCATTGATCAGAAGAGCTTATTATATTTACCAAAAATATAATCCTCCTTTAGACTTCCCTATTTCTTCTGAGGACACCCAAGTTTATAACCTGAGTCATGCTTACTTTTTTCCTCTCCTCCTTCATCCCCGCCATATCTAAGCAGATGCCACATTTTCTCAATTCTACTTCACTCCTCTATAATACTTATATGCATCCTCTTCTTTCCACTCACGTGGCTTATACTTAGTTCAAACCCTCATCATCTCCTGACTGGCTTCCCCATTTCCAGACTTTCCCCTCACTAAGAAATTCACATTCCTAAAGCACAGTTTCTCTCTCTCTCTCTCTCTCTCTCTCTCTCTCTCTCTCTCTCTCTCTCTCTCTCTCTCTCTCTCTCTCTCACGTACACACACACACACATCACCACCACTCAAAAATCTTTAGGAGTATCTTATTGCCTCTAGAATAAAATACAAAATCATCAGTCTGACATTTAAAACCTATAACAATATGGCTTCCACTTACCTTTCTTGTCTTTCTTCATTTTACTCTCCTTCATTCACCTTCCATTCCCATCCAGGTGATGCAGTAGCTGTTTTTCATATATGCATACACACACATATATATATGTATGTATGTATATATGTATGTATGTGTGTGTATGTATGTATATATATATATATAAAATCATCTCCTGTCTATGCTTTCCACAGTTTGTACTTCTGTCCTTCCCTCCACTTGCTACAATTTCTAGCTTCCTTTGAGATTCACATCCTTTTAGAAATCTTTTTTGATTCCCCTATCACTATTACCAAGTTGTATATATGTGTGTGTTTTGGGGGGAGGTGTCTCTTTGGAGACTAATAGTGTGTGTATAAAACATGTATATATATATATGCATTGTTTTTTGTGTTGTAAGACATTTACTTGTTAATGTATTATTCCCAGCCCTTGTAGATAAAAGCTCCTTGAAGGCAGACATTGTTTCATTTTTGGATTTCTATTCTCGGCAACTTGTACAGACACTGAATACATGTTTTTTAATTAAATTGAATGAAAATAAGACTCTAAAAACATTGAAAGCCCGTGATCAAGAACCCATTCTGACACTATCCATGAGACATTATTGATAATATTTCCTGACATTTCTATAGTAATTTATATGCCTTATCTCAGTGAATTCTCACTCCAGTTCAGGACATGGCTACCCAGATGCTGTTATCCCTCTTTTCAAATGAGAAAATGAAAACTCAGAGAGATTTACTGCCTTGTCCCTCATCATTTGGTAGCAAGCCAGGGTTTCCCAAAATCACAGAATTTGAAACTTGGAAGTAACTTTGGAAGCCATGTAGTCAAACTCACATACAGAAGGATTTCCTATAACATGCCCAACTAGTGATAGACCAGTATGTTCTTAATCTCCAACGACTCCAACTTTTTCCCATCACTCTTGGTTCTGCCCTGTGGAAGAAGAAAAACCAAACCTAATCCTTCTTCCTTCCAGTAACTTGAAGATGGTTATCATGACCCTCTTCTCCTCCACAAAAGAATGTGTGTATATTTCTTTTGAGGCTAACCATGCTAAGTTCCTTCAAATAATCCTCAAATATTATAGACTCTAGTCTCCAACTGACTATTGTCCTTCCTAAACCATGGTACCCAGAATTTCAAACTGTACTCCAGACAAGGTATGATAAGATAAGAATATAATATGTTACTATCATACCTATTTCTGAGAGCTGTTCTCCTTTTAATGAAGCACAAGTCTAATCCATTCTCTCAACTCATATTGTTTAAATTCCAGTAAAAGGCCCACAGATTTTTTGGAATAACTGTTGTATACTCATATCTCCTCCCTCTTTTACTCATGGAGTTGATTTTTGTGCCCTAATGCTTCAAGACTTTCCCTTTGTTCCCATTGCATTTCATTTTATTATCCTCCAGCCCAGTTCTCTATCTTGTCAAGACCCTTGCGGATCCTGACTTTCACCCAGCACATTAGCAGTCCCTTATAGCTTTATATGACTTGAAAATTTGATAATCAAACCATCTATGCCTTTATCCAAGTCACTGATAAAAGGATTAAGTGTGTGTTTGTCCTTCTTTACCAAAGAAGACCTTGTCATCAGAGAAATAATGACATGACTTGCACTTGACTTTGTTTTGAGTGAGGGAGGGCTGTGCAGGTCACCAACCTCACTTCTCCTGATCCATCTTTGTTCCTTTGTGGTAGGTCTTAGAGGTCATTGCTTATCTTAGACAACATCTGGGGCAGCTCAGTGGTGCAGTGGGTAGAGCGCCAGTGCAGGAGTCAGGAGGATCTGAGTTCAAATCTCACCTCAGACACCTGACACTCACAAGCTGTGTGACCTTGGGCAAGTCACTTAACCCCAACTGCCTCATCCTGGGTCATCTCCAGTCATCCTGATGAATATCTTGTCATTGGATTCAGATGGCTCTGGAGGAGAAGTGAAGCTGGTGACCTTCACAGCCCTTCCTCACTCAAAACAAAGTCAAGTACAAGTCATATTGAAAGGATTAAGTAGGACAAGGCCAAACATATCTCTGGAGTATCCCACATGAGAACCTCCTACGTTACTGACATTGAACCATTAACAGAGTGCTTTTTCAATTTGACCATCCAACCAGTCTGCATCTCCTTGATTATATTACCATCTAACTCATATCTCTCCATCTTCTCTGCAAAAATAGTGTGAGACATTTTAGTCAAAACTTTGCTAAAGGCTGTGTAAATGATATCCCTTATCTACTAGTTTGGTAATCCTGTTCCAAACCAAAGAAACTGAAGAGAAATGAAGTTAATCTGGCAGGTCAGTTCTTGAAGAAGCCCAGCTGAGTCTGAAATCACAACTCTCCTTTTAAGATGTTCACCACCCATTTCAATAATGATTCCTTCTAGAATTGTCCCAGGTTCCTCTTAACATTGAGTTGAGTGATTTGCTTTTGGTTTTGCCTAATTTTACCACAGAGTAATTTCCTACTGTGGGCCTCAGTTTCCTCATTCCAAAAAATATAAGAGATCGATTCGTAGGATATCAGTTTGAAGACAGCCCAGAGAAATCTGTTCTAGCTTCTACCTGAGTAAGAATTTCCTTAACAATGTATCTGAAAAGTATTGATGCAGACTGTGGTCCTCTCTTCTCCTTGCTCTGCTTCTGACTCTCCCAACTTTGGTACCATGCCTCAACTGTTTCATTAGGCCAGAAGTTCCTTTAGCCCCTGTAGCCTTCTCACCTTGTAACATTCCTCTATCCATACATTCCCTTTCTCCCATTAGTGAGTTCCTTCTAGATGCTCCATAATAAGAAAAAACCCAGGCACACCAGCCGTCATTCCTCTCCTGGCTCCTCTTCTAACTCTTCACCACCATGTCCTGGTATCAGTTCATCCCCCTTTCTCTCTCAAGCTCCCTTTTATGTGTTGTCTTTCCCCTCATTAGAATGCAAGGTACTTAAAAGCACGGACTGCCTTTCTTTGTGCTAGTAGTTGTATCCCTGGTGTTTATCCCAGTGTCTAACACATTGTAAACACAATACATAGTGTCTGATTTCACTTGGGCTGACTTTGGTTGAAGGTCTCTAATGATGAGAAAATGACTACCATCTAGGCAGTCTATTCTACCTTGGGGTATCTCTAATTATTAGGAAGCTTTTTCTTTACATTAAGACTAAATTTTTCCTCTCCACAACTCCTAGCCATAGCTTCTGATTTGCCTCTGATACCAAATTTAATCTCTCTTTCAATTAAAGTTTTTTAGATGTACATGAACTGATGCTGAGTGAAGTGAACATTCAGGACAGCTTGATGGCACAGTGGATACAGCACCAGCCCTGGAGTCAAAAGGACCTAAGTTCAAATCCAGCCTCAGATACTTGTTAGTCATGTGACCTTAGGCAAGTCACTTAATCCTTATTGCCTCAAAAAAAAAAAAAAAAAGAAAGAAAGAAAAATAAAAAAGAACCTAATGTTTCCTCTTAAACCTAAGAGAGGCATTATGCTATAGAGTGAAGCCGGTCCTTGGATTTGGAAAAACAATCTTGGATCTTCCTCTTAGGTGTGTGACCTGGCATGACCTCTCTGAATATCAATTTCCTCGTTTTAAAAAATGGAGATATTTAGCAAGGAAATTAATTGAAAAAACTAATAACTTCAGTAGAGTAGCAGTCTACAAAACAAATCCATAAAAATCATTCAGCATTTCTATTATAGCAATAACAAAATCCAGGACAAAATAATAATACTAGTATTAGAAGTGGAAATCGTACCAAAATAACCACAAATGCTTTAAATATCTGGGATTCAATCTGCCACAAGACACTAAAGACTTATAGAAATATGCCCTTTAAATAAATAATGAATGATGTAAATTTTTAAAATTTTAAAACAGAGATGATGACATCTTTTGCTTATCCCACAGGGCAGTTAGATTCACAAAATTCTGGAGCTGCAGCAGAACTTAAAAATATTAGAACTGAAAAGAACCTTACAAAACATAAAATGTTAGAGTTAGGACAATGTTTTTAGATCATAAGAATATAGATTTGAAGCTGGAAGGAACCTGAGAAGTCACCTAATCCAACCTTCTCATTTATGAAGAAACTAAGGCACAGAGAGGTTAAGTGATTTGCCTAAAATTGCTCAACTAATAATTATCAGAGCCTTGGATTCAGTCCAGGTCCAATGCTCTTTCCCCAATACTAACTAGCTAATTTTATAGGAAAGAAGACAGCCTCAGAAAGCAAAGACGATTTATCCAAGGTCACGTAGGCAGGTCGTGGCTAAGGCAAAATTGAAACCCAGGCCCCCTAGCTTGTAAGCCAGAGTGCTTTCCACTAAAAACCTGACTGCTGAGATAATGGTTCATTTGATTCTCACAAATACCCTGGAAGGTAGGTGCTATTATTATCTCCATTTTACAGTTGAGAAAACTGATATAGACAAAGGTTAAGTGAATTGCCCAGAGTCACACAGCTAGAAGTGTCCGATGCCAGACTGGAACTCAAGTTTCCCTGACTCCAGTTCCAGCACTCCATCTATCGGACCACCTAGCTGCTTCAACTAAAAAATTGGCATTGTTATGTACATACACACACACACATATATATATATATATATATAAATACAACCAAAGTTTAGGTCTACATATGGGTATGTATATATTTATGTATACATATGTGCAGTATTTGAATATAAGCACATCGTTACCTGTATCTGACATGGAACTTTTTATACAATAAGTGCTTAATAAATGTGTTGAATTGAATTTGCCTTCCACACATTATTCCTATAAATATATCCCCTAACTACCCTATAGTACCTAAATCCATCTGGCATCAAATAAGCACTTTTTGTAGGAAGAGTTTTAATGGCATTTCTGGAATATCCTTTCCCGTTCTGCTAACTCTTAGAATTTCAGATTTCTGTTTCTAATTAGATCTGTCAGTTCAGTATAATTCATGAAAAGCAGTATCTCTCAGAGGAAGGAAAATAAAAAATACTTAAGATATGATTTCAGCACTTTTTAAAGCAGTGTATGTAGCAGAGCTAGGATGGTCTTTTTAATCTCTTGTTTTAATATATGCCAATATAGAGCTGATATTCTCTGTAACAAGCTGGCAAAGTACATGCAAACTCCTTTTAATACACAGGTTTTGAAAATATAATCAAAGAGCAAAATTGTGTTTTGTTTAAAAAAAAAAAACAATAAGACCTCATCCTTGGATCCGGTTTTAACTTCCTGGTTCAATATCACATTAGTCAGGTTTCTTCATCCCCCATTTGAAAGGTGAGGAACCTAAGGTATGAAAATACTTAGGACAGTATGATGTGATAGGAAGGATACTAGATAGGGGCCAGAATACCTGAGTCTCAGTTTCTCTATCAGCAAAATGGGGGCAATATCCACCCTGCCTACTTCACAAGGTTGTCATAAAGATCAAATGAGACAATGTATGCAAAAGTACCATGAAACTATACATGTAAGGGACAATTTTTTAATTACAGTCATACATGGAAAAGTATGAGAGAAAACTCTAGAGTTATTATTGTACAAATCTGATTATCATAATTGGTAGAGAGGTCTCAGAATGTACGAAGTCAGGGCAAGAAGGAACCTTAGAGCTTATAGAGCACAGTGTCAGAGTCAAAAGAGGTTCTCTTAGTAAAGCCCCACCGCTAAACATTTTTAATTGAGAAAAATGTGGCCCAGAGAGGGAAATTTCTTCAATCCAAGTTCCCTAATTGGGACAAGCTAAGGGAAAGCCACTACAAATTTAGGAGAGTGTGACTATCTATGAGTTTTTAAAAGAAAAATGTGTATATACTTGCATTTAAATACATATCCAGTTATTGATGACCTATTCACCTTTCAATGTGCAATTAAGATTTTACCATTTACCATTTCTTAAGGCAACTAGGTTATCTAGTCAGAGGACAGAACTCTGAAACAGGGGTCAGTCAAACCTGAGGCTGTATCCTTCAGACACAGACACTTCTTAGCTGTGTAACCCCTGGGAACATCATTTAATTTCCTTCAGCCTCAGTTTTATCTTCTGTAAAATGGGGATAATAATGGTATGCATTTTCCAGGGTTGTTGGGAGGATCAAATGAAATTATATATGTGAAGTGCTTTGTAAACTTTAAAGTCCTAAGTGCCAGCTATTTTTATTCTTAATTCTCCCAGTTAGAAGTCGTTTTTCCTTATATTCTAATCTCCATCAGATATCTGTATTCATGACATATCTTCCTTAATAGATAGCAAGTTTTTTGAGAGCAAAGAATGAGTACAACTGTGCCCATATTAGACCCTTGACAAATGAATGAACTAATGTAGTAACTCAGTCCATGCTACTAATGAAACATTGTGTGGTAGAGTATATTTTCTAAATGAATCTGTTTTAATAACCAGAAATAAAAAATAAATATATTTCATTGCTATGCCAACTTTTTATTATAGAAATTCATGCTTCTAAAGTGCGTAGAAATATTTTGTTCTTTTAAATAAGGTAAATGTTCCTTTGCAGTCTAGTTTTATTATTTCCTTATCAAACATTCCCGATAAATCATTCAAAATCAATCAAGCTTTACAGCTATGGAATTTATGGAGCCCTAAGGTCCTACAACTGGAATGCTTGAAATGAGTAAGTGAAATTAACCAGCTCTGCCAGAGTTAAGGAAATATTAGATGATTTGCAGACACAATAAAATGGGACAATTCATCTGTGATCCTAAGTCTTATCATCTTTAGCATAATCTGTATTTCTCAAGGGAAGGGGAATGTGAATGTTACTTCTCTGCAGACATATTCAACAAATACCTATTGAGTATCTACTACAATATTTATAGCTTACATTTTTATAGCATAGTATATTTTTCAATTTCTACATAGCCAACCTAGGAAAGTTGGAAAATTAGCCAACTGCCAGATTATACCAGGCCCTAAACATCAGGCTAAGAATTAGGGATTTAACCTATATGTAATGGTAGTCATTTAAGATTTCTGAGCCAAGGATTAAATCACTGAGACTTAACTACCAGGATAATTCGCTGTCCAGAGTGAATCACTGATACCTTTTCCCCAGAGAGGGGAGGAATACCTGCAAATTCAGATAAAAAAATTCACATACACTTTGAAATGTCTAAGCAATCTATTATTCTCAGAGTACTCTCTTTCAAACCCAGTCAGTGTTGAAATACTGGAGGATTGTATGCTGCACAGTGAAACAAAGAATGGAGAGCCCAGGGCATTTTGATAGAAAAACAGAGAAAGAATGGAACTTTTCCCCCTGTGATTCCCATCCTCCCAGGCAATGAAAATAAAGCAGTAAAGGGGTGGAGGGGAGAATGGTGGGAAGGAGGAGGAAGGTGGGAGAAGGGGGAAGAACCCCACTGTTTGATTGTTGTCCATTGTACTCTGTTGGATATATGAAAGGAGTAAATATCATAGAGCAAAAGAACAGGAATGAATTTTGGAATATTAAATGTTATATCTGAAAGAGACTTTAGAACATAGAATGTGAGAGTGGGAAGGACTACCCATTGAAAGGATAAAGGAAGCAACAAGAACTAATATTCTGGACCAGGTTTTGACAAACAAGGAGAAAGCAATTGCTAAAGTAAAAATTATGGAAACCTTGAAAGGAAAGCGGCCATTTCTATCTCAGAATTCATGGTATAGAAGGAAAAGAAAACTGAACATGATCTTATTTGTACCCCTGACTTGGGGAAAACAGCTTTGAAGAGGAGAAAAGATATATATGATCCCAAGGGCAAAAGTTCCCACAAAAGGGATGATGGACATTGGCCTTAAAGGGATAAGCAGGGAAGTAAGGACAAGGATGAACATAAACTCATGGCATGATTTGCTAAGGACAGCATCAAGGACTCTAAAGCAGAGAATGACCTGGGGCTGGCAAGGAATTCAAAGGATAGCAGAAAGGATTTTTTTTTTTTAATTTTTAACTTTTTAAAAAAATATTGTGGAGGAGAAAGAGAAGGATAATAATGGATAAGCTGGAAAGAATAAAACAAAAAATGGTTAGTAGGGGATTCAAAATCCAAGGTAAATAAGGAGATAGGAAAAAGATTCATGTGCTCCCCAAACAAACAGTTTGCCAGTGTACTTAGAGAAGTAGAGAATGAAATTATTGATCCACTGTCAGGGATCTCTGAGAGAGGATGAAGAAATGTAGACACACCTCAAGACAAGAGAAGGATAAATGTTCCAATTTTCAAAATAGGGAAGAAAGTGAAATATACAAACCCTGGGTCAGTGAGATTAACTTAGATTCCTGGGGAAATTTCTAGAACGTGCTATTAAAGAGTTGCTCCAAAGGGAAGTAGTGATTGCTAAGGGTTAGCATGGCTTCATCAAGAATGAGTCATGCCAAAACAGATTTTGACAGTTGACTAGACTGATAGATCATGGAAATACTATAGATCGATTTGCAGTTTATCCAAGTTTCAACAAAGTTTTGAGAAAATCTCTCATGCTTCTTGCTGTGATCAAGATAGAGGAACATGGAATACAAAATATGGTGGCTTCCTTACCATATCCAAAGACTAGTCATGGAGTTTTGCTTAGTAGGTGGTCTTTAGTGGAGTGCCAGTGGGAACTGCCATTGGTACTGATTTAATACTTTTATCAGTGACTTGGATAAAAGAAGAAATAACACATTTACTTAAATTTTCAGATACAAAGCTGGTAGGTATGGTTAATCCATTGGATCAAGAGCCAAAGAAACACCTTAACATTTCTGAATAATAGGCTAGATTTAATATAATGAAATTTAGTAACTATAAAGTGTTATGATAGGGCATGAAAAGTGAAATTCATAAATATAAGGTGGGAGATGTGTGGCTAGCAACACAGGAGTTCATATAAGGAAGAGATTTTCACATAGACTACACACTTGGTACAATATATCAGCCTATAGTGTTGCCATGATCTTAAATGTAAGTGTCTAGGCAGAGAGTGGTGCTAATTTCACTTTACTCTGTTCTGGACTAGTTTTATGTTCCGTTCTTGACACTGCGTTTTTAGAAAGGACTATGAAAGCTGGCAAACATACAGTGGCCAGTAAGCAGCAGAACTGGGGTGGAAGGGACTAAGTTTGAGGTCATACCAGGAACTGTTGAAGGAGTTAGGATGTTTTGTGTGAACAAGAGGAAAGTGGGGAAGATACAATATCTGTCTGTACATATTTGAAGGACTATAAACAGGACCCAATTAAAGTCAGTCTAAAAAGCATTTTGTAAATGTCTATTTTTGACAAGGTACTATGCCAAATGCTGGGGAAACAAACACAAAATGAAAAATAGACACTGCCTTCAAGGAGTTCACATTCTATTGGAGGGGAATGCAACATGTGAACAGAAAAGTCTGTGTAAGATACTTTGGGGAAGAAATGAAGAAGATCAGGAAGGCTTCCTTTAGGAAGTGAAATGCAAGCTGAGCTTTTTTTTAAAATAACTTATAATTTTTTCTCTCCAATTACATGTAAAAACAATTTTTAACATTTGTCAGGGTTTTTTTTAAGTTGAGTTCTAAATTCTATCCCACCCTCCCCATCACCTCCCTTAGAAAATAAGCAATCTGATATAGGTCATACATATAGAATCATGTAAATATTTCCATAGTAGTCATTTTGTTCAAGAAGACGAAGGAAGGAAGGAAGGAAGGAAGGAAGGAAGGAAGGAAGGAAGGAAGGAAGGAAGGAAGGAAGGAAGGAAGGAAGGAAGGAAGGGAGGGAGGGAGGGAGGGAGGGAGGGAGGGAGGGAGGGAGGGAGGGAGGGAGGGAGGGAGGGAGGGAGGGAGGGAAAATAGTATGGTCCAGTCTGCATTGATATAACATCAGTTCTTTCTCTGGAGGCAGATAGCCCTTTTGGGATTATTTTAGATCATTGCATTGCTGAGAATAGCCAAGTCATTTGCTGTTACTGTGTACATTGTTCTCCTGGTCCTGCTCACTTCACTTTGCATCAGTTCATATAAATCTTTCCAGGTTTTCCTGAAATCATCCTGACAAGCTGAACTTTGAATGAAACTGGGGATGATAAGAGGTAGAAGGAAGGAGGCTTTCTAGGCATAGAGACACCCTGTGCAAAGGCATGAAGACAAGACCAGAGAACTTCCGGGTACATCAGATAGACAAGTTTGTAAGGAACACAATATTTGTGAGGGGGAATAGATATGAAATAAATCTAGAAAACAAGGTTCAACTAGACTATAAATGGCTTTTATAACCAAACTGAAAAATTTCTATTTGATTCTAAAGACAATAGGAAGCCATTAAAGGCTTTTGAGTAAAAGAGTGGCATGGTTTGACTTATGCCTTAGGAAGATCATTTTGGCATCTCTGTGGAGGACAAGAGAAACCAGGGAACCCGTGAGAGCCCAACTAGGAGGCCATTGCAGTTCTCTAGTCAAGAGGTGATAAAAGCCTGAAATAAAGTGTTGGGCTGTGTGAATAGAAAGAACAGATGTGAGATATATTGCAAAGGTAGAATTCAAAAGCCCTGGCACTTGAATGGATATAAAGAGTAAGGAAGAAGGAAGAGTTGACAATATTTCTTAAAAGTGTAAACCTGAGTCACTGAAAAAAGGATTTTAGTGCCCCAGGGGCAAGCTTCTGAGATAGGAGAAAATAGGATTAAATTTGTTGTGTTTGATCCCAAAGGATAAAAGTAAGAGTAATGAGTAGAGTTCAGGTAAAAAATAAATTCCTAATGACTAGTCAGAGCTGTCCAGAAGTAGAATGGAATGCTCGGGAGGTCTTCCAGCCTACTTGATGTTTCTTGCACATGACACTCTATCATGTGTCTTACTCTCACTGCCTGGAATGGGATTCTTCCTCATTTCCTTTTCTTAGAATGTTCAAATGCAGAAAAATACAACAGTGATGAGGAAAGTTCAATTCAATAAACATTTATTAAGCAGCTACTATATTAGGACTGTGCTAAGCTCTGGGAATACAAAAGAGGCAAAAGATAGCCCCTTCCCTCAAGAAGCTTACAATAATATAGGGGAGACAACATGCAAACAAATATATACAAAACAAGTTATATAAAGGATAATAGAAACTAACTCCAAGAGGGAAAAAAAAACTGGAATTAAGAGGGGTTGGTTAATCTTCTGATTGGGACTACTTATGTTGAAATACAGTTATCAAAATGTGTGAAACTGGATAGAAAGGGTCTGCAGAAGGCCTTTCCCAGACCATCCCCCCACCCCAATCTGCTAAAACCATCCCTCCCTTGTGATCTGCTCTTTATGTATTTCATGTGCAGCTGTTTATATGATGCCTCCTCCATAGATTCTAATCTGCCTGAGGATAGGAATTGTTTTTGCCTTTCTTTGTATCCCTAGAATGTCATCGAGTGAGTTCTTGATTAAATGCGTCTTGATTGATTGACTCCCCTTTGTTAGAGATCATCATTTGAAGGCTGAGTGAGCATTTGTTAGGAAGATTGTGAAGGGGATTCCTTCCTCTTCAAACATCGGTTGAACAAAACAGCTCCAGGTTCCCATTCTAACATCTGAGTGTGAGGCCATAGTCCATGGAGGTTTTCAATAACATAGACTAGAACAAGGATCAAGACAAAGGCTGAGAGAGCTAGGAGGAAAGCATTTGATGATATGAGTTATCAACTAAAAGACATTCAGGTTAATTATTCCATCCTTCAGTACCTGTTCCCTTTCATTGATCTGCCATGCCCTCTGCAGATTCCTAAAGGGGTAGACCTGTCGGTTAAGGTAAATCCTAGCTCGGAACACATACTTTGGTTTAATGGAGTCAGTCCCAAGGAGGTCCCTGAATGTTCTGTTTAGACCCATAAGCATCAGAAAACAGAGACCCTTTCTATCTGGTTTCAACACATTTTGACAACTATATTTCAGCGTAAGGAGTGCTAATCAGAAGACAGTGCTCTCTTTTATAACCAACCCCTCCTAATTCCAGTTTTTTTATCTCTTTGAATTATTTTTTCTTTATCCTTCATATAGCATGCTTTGTATGTAGTTGTTTGCATATGGTCTCCCCCATTAGATTTTAAGCTTCTTGAGGAAAGGGAGTATCTTTTGCTTCTTTTTGTATCCCCAGAGCTTAGTACAGTATACAGTAGGTGCTTAATAAATGTTTACTGAATTGAACTTTACAAAGGAACAATTTCCCCTATCACTGTTACAAGTGTCCTTTAGGATTCAAGTTCCCATCACACTCCAACAAACTAATGATTCTACACTACCCTCTGTGATCCTGAACAAGTCACTTCCCTTCACTGGACCTTGGTGTCTCATCTGTAAAATGAGGGGATAAAACTCTCTGGTCTCTTCTAGAACCAAAATTCTATGAGAATTTGATGGTTGATGCCACTCCTCCAACTGTACCTTTCTCTGTTGTATGTTCTAAAGTCTCTTTCGACTCTGAGGTTTCATGGCAGGGGATCTTAACCTGGAGTCAATGAAATTGTTTTTATATGTGCTTTTATATAGACATATATACATTATGTGTGTGTATATACATTTTGATAATATTTTAAAATATTTATCAACATATGTAAATGTATTTCAACATAATTAGTTTCTTTAGTAATCCTCTTTATTTGATTTTATATATTTAAAAACATTATTCTAAAAATAGGTCCAAAGTCCTCACCAGACTGCCGAAGGAATCCAGAACACAAAAAATATTAAGAGCCCCTATTCTGTGATCCTTGCTCTTAAGACCCTGCCCAGCTTTGACAATCTCATTCCGTGCTCTGGCTGTGACATCCTGTGTTCTAAAGTCTGTTCCAGCTCTAGTATTTTGTGTTTTTGACTTTTCCCCTCAGTCCATCAGTGGGAATGAGGGGAAGGGATGGCCAAGGGGGGAGGGTAGCAGAACCCTGAAGTTATGCCATATGGAGAACTACTTACTCTGTCTCTTGTGGGATTGGCCATGAGTATCAGTGTATGGATCTCAGCCCAGAAACTCCACTTAGATATCTGAGAGAAATAAAAGAAAAATAGGCAATTCCAGAGTTCACTGACTACATGGACAGCAGCCATGAAACAACCTGTTCCAAAGAGAAAAAACTTAAATACTAACAATAAGTCTCGTACATTAAGTCTGGTGGGGGAAGGGTGGGAGGAGAGGGAGACGCTCACCAGTGAAAATTGTTGCATTTGGTCATAGTTAATTATTCTTTGTGGGCTCAGTGCCTGTTACCAAGTACTCCTCTCTCAGACATAGCTCATCTAAGTAATTACATGACAGGGATTTTTTCCTACTGATTTTGAGGTGACCATCTGATTCTGTCTCCAGTCCCCTTTATCCAGTTATGTTTTGGTTTGGGATTTTTTAATAGCTCTTTTAAATGGAAGGAATGGACTTTGCCACCACAAAAGCTAATACCTTCCCTCAGCTCAGGAGAAATGTATGGATTGTACCATCACAGAATTATAGGATCATTAATCAAGTCCCTTCCTTTTACAGGACAGAAAAGAACCTTACAGACTAAACAGTTCATAGTTCAGCCACTCCATTTTACAGAAAAGGAGCCTGAACTTCAGAGGAGGAAGTGAGGCAGCATGGTAACATCGGGTTGTTTACTGGGTTTAGAGTCCCAGGACCTAGATTCAGATTCGACCCCTGCCATTTACTAGCTATGTGACCTTGGGCAAGTCACTTAACCTGATAGTCTTAGTTTTCTCATCTGTAAAATAAGGAGTTTGGATTAGCAGACTTCTAAGGTCTCTTTCCAGCTCAAAATCCTTAATCTGTGAGACTGAGTTCAGATTTGATCTCAGATCTTCTGACTCTAAATCCCTTTCCCCTGCATCATTCTGTTAGCACTGTGTTTCCTTCTGCCAAAATGGGGATGACATGCTCCATCCCTTAGGAAAGACAAAATCATTGGTCAGACTCTCAGGGACAAACATAGCGAGGTTCATCTCAACAAGCTTTTCATTATTATTAGCACCTACTCTATCCCAGGCACTGTGATAGCAGTCATAGGGAATGCAAAGATGAAAATAAACCAGTTCTTGTACAAAGACCCAGATGGGCTGTTTTGCCCTTGGACTAGCTGGTAACTGAGTCTAACTAGAATGGAGAGCGTATCAATCAATCAGTCAACCTTTATTAACCTCCTACTATGTGCCAAGTCTTGTGTTAAGCACTAGGTTTGAGGGAGACATGTAATCAGCCTGGAAAGATAGGCTGGAGCAAAACTGTGAAGGGTTCTAAATGCCTGGCAGATGAGTTTGTATTTGTCTTGGGGCAAAAGGCAGCCACTCAGACTTCTTGAGAAGGGGAGTGACATATATATACACATATATATATATATATATATATATATATATATACACACATATACATATATATGTATGTATGTATATATACACATGTATATGTATATGTGTGTATGTATATATATGTGTATATATATATATATATATATATGAATATCAATTTGGCAGCTGTGGATTGGAGAGGGAAAAAGGCTGGATACAGAGAAACCAATTAGAAGACTTGCAATAGAGGTGACAAGGTCCTTAACTATAGGGACTGTGACATGAGAAGACAAGAGGAAATAACTATAATGTTTCAGATGTATAATTTGTAGGATTCAGCAAATGGCTGGATGTGGTATGTGAGATTCAAGATGATTCTAAAGTGGTAAATTTAAATAATTGAAAGAATGGGGGCCCCCTTAATAAAAATTGGAAAGTTGGGAGGCCATCTGGGTTTTGAGGGAAAACAGATTCTCTTTAGGATATATTGAATTTGAGATTCCTACTGGACATCCATAGGAAAATATTTATCAATGTTGTCAGTGTGAGACCAGAGTTTAGGAGATAGATGATATTATACATGGACATTTAAGAGTCAGGTACATAAAATTCATAAGAATTTATGAAATAACAAGGAGGAATGTAGAAAGAGGAAAAGAGAAGGGGGGGGGCAAGATAACCCTGATGAACAGTAATGCATAAGGGTTGGGATATGCATCATGATCCTGAAAAGGATATCAAGAAGTATGAGTCAGATGAGGGAAAAAAAGGAGAAAAATGCAGCTGTCAAGAAAATTTAGGTAAGAGAAAGTATCAAGAAGGAAGAAGTAGTCAACAGTGTAAAATGTTCATGAGACATCAAGAAGGATAAAAATAATGAAAAAAAGATCATTGAGATTTAGCAATAAAGAGATTTGGAGTAATCTTGAAGAGAGGAAAATCAATCACATGTGGGCATGGGAAGGCAGAATGCAAGGGCTTGAAAAGTGATGGGGAGGAAGTTGGGTGCCACTAAACTGTTCCAAACCTTCCACCATCCCTTATGAACAAATAATATAAGTTGCCCTCCTGCAATGAGATTTTCCAGTGGTAAAAAAATGCTACAGCTTCATAGGCTGTTAGAGGTAGAACCCCTGCATTTTGTAGCAAAGGAAACAAATGCAAAGAGATAAAATGATTTGCCCAAGGTCATATAGCCATATAGTGATCCAATCAGGACTTAAACTCAGATATTTTAATTCCAAGTCCAGTTTTTTTTTTTCAATATACTACTAGCCTGGTTGCCCTACTTCTGGATGAACTTCAGCTTGTTAATGTCCATCCTGAAATGTGGCTCACAGAACAAACATAGTTATTATCCAGGTGAGGATATAGTTCTGCCATACTTGCATTGACTGACTAATTGATTTACCCAGACTTCTAATGCATTATAGGATCACATGAGCTCTTTTGGCTAATGTGTCATGCTTTGGTCACAGTTGTGCCATACTGTGAATTCGTCTTGAACTTTTGGTGTCTCAAACCTCCCCTATTCTATATGCAGTTTATTTTAAACCCAAGTTTAGGAACCTTCTATGTGCTCCAAGTTAAAAGTTATCCATCTTCTCTTCCTGTGACTTCAAATAATCCTTGGTTTGTGCCTTTCTTTTGCATTTATCATGTTCCAACTTACATTAGAATTATTTGTAACCATGGTTTATCTCCTCTATCATAGAAAAATGTTGGCTCTCTCTAGTTCATCTTTTTAACCCCCTTAACATTTAACAAAGGGCTCTGCACATTTGGGTGCAATAAATCTTTGCAGTTGGCATTGTCATTGCTGAACCAATAAACACAGAAGGATCATAGGATCATAGATTTAGAGATGTTTCTTTTTCCCCTTTGGAAAAGATCTTATTGTAGAGGTACAGCTTATATTATTTGTGCATGGGGGTGGAATGGGGTTGGGAAAGGCTTTGTTCAATCAGCCAGCTTCTCCTGCTTGCTTCTCAGAGCTAATATTTGAACCCAAGTAATAGGAACCTAAATTTAAATCTGGAAGCAATTTTAGAGGTCATCTAATCCAGTCTTTTTAATCTAATCTTTTTTTTAACAGCAGAAGAAACTGAGGCCCAGAGAGGTGAAAGGGCTTGCCTGAGGATCCACAGATAGCAAGTGGCAAAGCCAGAATCAGAATCCAAGTCCATTGATTCCAAATCCAGCCCCCATTCCACTTAGGGAATCCCATTTAGGGAAAACTTCACAGAGGAATTGAGACTTAAGCTGGAACTTGATACTTGAACGGAATTAGTCTAGTTGAAGAGAAGCTGACATTGCAGGTCATTGAGAACAATAGTTCATCTTCATCATCGAAAAGAATTTCTAAGTGGTAAATTGTACAAGACAATCTCTAGTAGAAATAAGATGCTACAGGAGAGTGAATCACACTCAGGAGATTCACACAGAGGATGTAAGAACCTCAGATATTACATAAAAGATTGCTGCTTCCAGTAAAAATTAACAGGATGATTCTAAAGTTACTTTCTACTCAAAGGTACAAGGATTCTGCCCTCCAGTGCCAAGCAGTGCTGGGCATTGACCTCTCCCTCTTGACAATCTAAAATTTCTAGTTAGTTGGTGATTTAAATTTTCTGTCCCTGCCTGTGATTCTGTTTTATTCAGTCCCTGGCCTGCCTAAGAAGGAACCAGTCACAATCTTGCGGTTAGTGGGGGTTTTTCTAAGCTCCTAGAAAACAGGGTTCGTGTGTTTCTAGGTCATCTCCCCTAGGGAAAATTTTAGTTTATTGTTGAAGTAATTATTTAGCGAATGGCGCTCAGGTTGGCTGAAAGAGATCCTTGTTACTCCAAAGTATGTGACTTAACAACCAACAGGAGACTAGGAGAATCCAGCTCCTTAAATAATAATGACACTGAAACTGGAACAGAACCTAGATAACCAGCCACTCAGGCTGATGGGAAATGGCTTTTTCCACTTTCAGACCAGCCACTATGGGTCTGTGACAAATGAAATTCACTTTCAAAATGGTTACCCCCACCTAGGCTTTTTGGCATTCAAAACCAACAAGAGTGCATGGGAAATGAATTTTGCCCTATTTCACTTCAGATAAAATGATTTGGTGATTTTCCTGCTTCTTATGGATAGACAGTAGAAAAAAAATGGTTCCATTGTTCTGAGCAAAGCATTTCTTGGAGGGATGAAAGGAGGCATAGTGTCCTGGATCATGGATTTAATCATCTTTCTGTACTCTGCCTTGATACAAACCATATCTGGTATATTGTGTTCATTCTGGCTGCCATATTTTCAGAAGCATAGTGACAAATTGGAGTATGTCCAAAGGAGGTAGACTGGGATGATAGGGAAATTAGGCACCATTTTATACTGGGAGTATTTGTCCTTTAAAAGGGAAGACTTAGGAAAGATATGATAGCTATCTTCAAATATTCTAAATGCTGTCATGTGGAAGAAGCCTCGTTCTGCTTGGTTCCAGAGGGCAGAGTTAGATTAATAAGTAGAAATTACAAAGAGGCAGATGAAGGCTTGATGTAAAGAAAAAGTTCCTAACAATTACGGCTATGCAAAAAGAGAATCAGCTGCCTCAAGATAGAATGGTGTGTTTCCTCATCACTGGGACTTTCCAATCAAGACTATATGGTCATTTTCCTGTATGTTATAAAGGAAAGTCCTGTGTAGACCCAGTGTGGACTAGATCAGGGCTTTTTCCACTAGAGACTCCTTTTTGTGGTTAGTGTTGCGTAGCCTGAGGAAATGTACAGTGCAGTGTGCATGCTTTGTGTTCAGAACCAAGGCTACAGTGAAGTGGTGCAATGCAATGGGCAAGAGCTTCCAGAAACACAGTAGATTTATTATGCATTTGAGTTTTAATTAATTTTTGGTCATCGTGTGTTCAGAAACCTTTTACTGTTGCCAAATTTTTCATGACCCCTTATGGGCTCTCAAGACCCACAGTTTAAGAAGTTTTGGGCTAGATAACCACTACAAAGCTCAGAGGCAACTCTGTTTGCAAGATCCTATAATTATACATATTAATTATGCCAGGGCTGTAGATAACCTATGACATTAATCGACTTTATAAAACTGTCTCTTATGTCTTACTCTTATGAGTAAGTTAAAAAAAAAAAGGAGAGGAAACTCTTGTCTGGAATTGGAAATGTTGATGAGAATTCATTAAAGAACTGAGTTGTTTATTTTAGAGAAGACGTGGAAAGGATGTGATTTGCTTCATTTGGAAGGCTCTTATGTGGAAGATGGGTCTGTCTACTTTCTGAGGGCAGATCTAGGACTATAGGGAATTATAGGCAGGCAGGTTTCATCTTTATATGAGGTAGAACTTAATAATGAAGGCTCTTGTCTTCAGAAGCAGTGGGTTCTCCATTGTTGAAGGTCTCTAAGCAAAGAATGGATGACCACCCAGCAGTGCTAAAGAGAGAATTCCTGCCCAAATATGATTGAAGCAGATTACCTCTAAAGTCCCTTCCAACTCTGAGATCGTTCGATATGGTTTGAAAGCATAATATTGAGAAAAAACTAGTTTATCATGAGTAGGAAATAGTCAACAAGGGAGCTGCAGGACTAAATCAAGCTGAGAGATTAAAGATGCCCACCTGGAGCCTGTGATGATGTCATGTGTCTATGAAAGTGAACCCCAATTCACAGATGCATAAATGGATATAATCAGATGGTTATTATCTCTCATTATTATGGAGTTTTGCCCTCAACAGTCTACATCATGGGGTTGTTAGTGAAAGAAAAATATCATTTGCCACACATTGCTCACTCCCTGCAATGATTTCAGTTATTCAACAGGATCTAGTCATTTCAGTACATCCTAACAGGTTTGCAAAAACTGACTAAAGCAGATGTAATTAAAGGAAGAACTTTATGACAATTATCCCAGCTCTCCAACAATGGAAAAGACTGCTTCATTGAATTGAGGAGATGTCTTTCCATCACTGGAAGTATTTAAATAAATGCCAAATAGCCATAGCCAGTCAAGGATGCTATAGAAGGGATTCCTGCATAGTTTAGAACTATGAGTTAGATCCCTTCTAACATCCTAAAATAGAATTGCAATACCTAGTCATTATAAGTATGTGAGGTCATGATAAAAGGGACATTTGGGAAATTATATATTTATGTGTAAGCAAATGTGCCTGTCTAGAGGAAGTAAAAGTTTACTAGGAAAAGAAGTATTCGCTCCTCTGGCTCACACCTTCAGAATATATCAAAACTAACACCTTTTCTCCTCCCAAGAAGCAGTTCCTAGTACCTGGTCACTTCCTTCCATCTCCTGCACATGTGTGGAGAAAAGTGGGTAAGGAATGAATGAGAACATGTGGGCTAACAGCCCAGCCTGGTCCCAGACAGCTTAAAAAAAACTCTTTGAATTGTTTTTAGGCTACAGTAAAGGAAGAAAAACCTCAATCAAGATGAGTCCTGCCTTGTAGGAAGTTTATCAAAAGTAACAATTAAGAAATATAAATAATATAAATAAATAATAAATATAAATGTATATATAAATGTACATATATACACAAATAATATATATATATATATATATATAAAAGTAATAGTAATTAAACATAAGATTCTCTTTTGTTTTCAGCTCAAAGCTCCCATCAAGGATATAAACCAAGGGTAGGGAACCCGCAGCCCCAAGGTCACATGTGGCCTTGGGTGCAGCTTTTTGTCTGAGTGAATCCAAGTTCTACAGAACAAATCCTTTTATTAAGGGGATTTATTCTTTGAACTTTAGATTTAGTCCAAGAGCCTCACTTGAGGCCGATATGTGGCCTCAAGGCTGGTTTTATACAAGAGGGATCTGACCTCTTTCTTTCTCTTTCTATATCAATACTTACACTATTTTTCTTTCCCTAACAGTCTTCCCATTTGCAATTAAGACTATAACATGAAGCAAAATCAGTTTAATTTCATCTTATTTTCATTGAGTGAAAATTGACTTTGATACTGATTAAAACAGAAAGCGCAAACCTAACTTTAAGAACAGCATACTTTGGAACAGAAACTCATTTGTCCTGAAGAGATAAAGAAGAAAATAAGAAAAAAAAGAGGAGGAAAAAATGTCACTGTCATCTGTTTGAGCAGAATCAAGCAATCGTAGTGTTTCTCATCCTTGTGGCTTTACCCTTTGATTGTCCTCTTGGCAGCCGCTGCTGTGGGACTCAGTGTTCTTTCCATCACCTCCCTATTCCTCCTTCCTTATCTGCCACCCACCACTCAGCCCAGATTCCCAACGCTGAGTCTTTCAACTTGTTAGTGCAAATTCCTGAATCAGGAGCCTATACAGCTCTCAAGTCAAGCTCCTAAATCAGGAGCCTCATTAAAACTCTAGGAGTTTAGGTTCTCTTGGGTTGGGAACCTCTTTTACTCTCATTCAACCTCATGGGTTGGAAGCTTATTCAGTTCTCATGCATATTGCTGGGTCAAGTGCCTCAAAATTCCTTTTCCCTGGGCATCCCTGTCTCTCATGATAGCAAACCTGAGATCTTCTTTCAACCTGTGAAATTTCTCCTGTCATAGCATTTCTTCACATCAGAAAGATGCCACTGATTATATATGAATATTATTTTGGAAGGTGCTATAAAATCTCATATTTAGACTTATAACAGGCATCAGAAACCACAAAATCCAACCCCCTCTTTTTACAGAGGCACAGAGGTCTGGAGTGATTTGACCAGTCACCTAGGTAATAAGCATCCAAGGTAGGATTTGAACCCAAATTTTTAGACCCCAGAACCAGTGACATGATTCATCTTTGTGGTAGGGGTTAGCCTGCATGACCACTGAGATCCTGTCCAATTCTAAGATCCTATATTTTAAATAGTATTAGCAGCATGTAAACTGACAAAAGCAATGACATGGTTAAAGTGTACGTGTGTGTGCGTGTGTGTGTGTGTGTGTATGTATTCATCCCTGTGGGCTGAAATTATCCTTCATGTCTTCTGCAGTTCTTTAAGGTTTACCAAGAGTTTTCATCATAACATTCCTATAAGTATTGCGCTATTAAGAGAAAACTAAAGCTAGAAAAAAAAATAAATTATTTACTTGGGGTAACATGATATGTGTTGGAGAAAGAAATAAAATTTGGACCATCTGACCCTAAGAATTTATGGTGCAGCATTCATACATCTTTTTTTTAAAATAAATTTATTTATTTAACTTTTTACATTCATTTTCACAAAATTTTGGCTTCCAAACTTTCTCCCCATTTGTCCCCTCCCCCCACCCCAATACTCCAAGCATTCTAATTTCCCCTGTCGCCAATCTGCCCTCTCTTCTATCATCCTTCCCTTTCCTTGTCCCCATCTTCTCTTTTGTCTTGTAGAGCCAGATGACTTTCATACGTCTTCTGATGAACCCTTGGGTTCCATTTGCATCTCTAGAAGTATATCACCAAACCAAGACACACTTAGAGGAGGAATGTCTAAGAAACTGAATGGCAGCCTCTCAAGAAGCTGATTCAGCGGCCCTTTCCTCCTTGCCCCCCGCAGAAGTCTAAAGCAGAGAAAGACTCAAGAACTTGCTTCTTCAGTCAAGGAGTCATAACATCTACAAAAATCTCCATGACAAAAGTCTATGGTTTTTATATTCCTTCCAAGGAATGATGATCACATGAGATAATACTTATGAGGCGCTTAGCACAATGCCTGGCACGTAGTAAACATATAAATGCTAGTAGCTATTGTTAAAATCTACTCTCACCCTCTTAATAGCTGCATGACTCTGGGCAAGTCCCTTAAAAAAAAAAATCTCTGCTTGCCTCAGTTTCCTTATTTGTAAAAAAGCACCTCCCCCTACAATGGTTGTGGGGATCAGATAACAGTTGTAAAGTGCTTAGCACAATGCCTACCACAATATAAGGACTATATAAATGTTAGTTATTATTATTAAGCTCTCAGCATATGGCAAGCTATACATAAGTGTTAGTTATCATCATCATCATCCTCATCCACTGGCCAAACTCTCTTTCCAGGGAACATGACCTTCACTGCCCTTACTTCATACCTTTGCACACACAGTTCCATGTGCCTGGCATGTTAATCACCTACCACCTCCTCTGCCGAATTTTTATGCATTCTTTAAAGCCCCATTCAAGTGTTATTTCTTCCATGAAGTCTCCCCTCATCCCTCTGGGGATTGTTTTGCTGTAGAATTTCTCTGAAAGGTCTCCATTAACTAGAGGGAGATGCAGGGAATATAGCACACCAGACAAATGGTATTAGAAACTCCACAGATAAATATTAATAAAAGACAAATCCAGGCAGAGCAGAGAAGCAATCTCAGAATCTCTCTGCACTGAGCTTTTCAGGGAAGCATAGCACTTAGTTTTGCCAGTTCATAAGTGTTCATTAAGTTCCATCTTTGTGCCAGGTACTGTGCCAAATGTTTGAGATACAAAGAAAAGCAAAAAGGCAGTTCTTGCCAGAGAAGCTCTCTCAGTTAGATGGGGACAAGACAGCATAGAACAAGTATGTACAAACAAACAAACCATAAACATGGTCAAGCACTAGAATTAAGAGGAATTAGGAAAGGCTTCCTATAGGAACTGGGACAGGAAAGAGCTAAGGAAGCCAGGAGGTAAGGATGAGAAGGAAGGAAATGGCAGACAGGGGGCAGCCAGTGAACATGCCCAGAGTTGGAAGATGGAGTGTTTTGTTCAAGAATTTAAAAATTCACTAATGTATTTGTTTTATTTTATGTTCTCTTTATTTGTACTTGTATCCTCTGCTTCTCTGTAGAGGCCACTTAAGAGACTAGATAGAACAGTGGACTTGGTGTCAGGAAGACGATTCAATTCCTGCTTCAGACACTTCGAGTCATATGAGCCTGGACAAGTCAACTGCCTTCTCTGAGCATCAGTTTCCCTACCTATAAAATGGGCTTATAATAGCACCTGCCTCACAGGACTGTTGTGAGGGTCACATGAGATAATATCTATAAAATGCTTGCAAACCTTAAACTACGTAAATGTTAACTATTATTAAAGGCCATGAGGGCAGAGACTGTGAATTATCTAAACTTCGTATCATACACACACACACACACACACACACACAGAGTATGTGTATGTGTGTACATAGTCCCTAACAGAGCTGGCTTAGTGTTTATTGATTTGCAATTAAAATTGAATCCCCAGTTTACAGACATTTCAGAGGGAGTGCAAATCACTCGACCAGTCAGTGATAGAGCCAAGACTGAGTCGTCTCCTAACTCCCAGCCCCAGGATCTTCCCATCACCACACAGCCTTGGAAAATAACATAGGGGATGTTAAAGGTTTGAAGGCTCTAAGGTGGCATCTGGTGGATGAAATGCAAATGAGGCTCCCAATCTGTGTCAGGGTTAGAAGAGTACCTCCCCATGGCTCTTGGATAAAGCCACAGATAACACTTGCAGATTGTTTTGCTGTAGAATTTCTCTGAAAGGTCTCCATTAACTAGAGGGAGATGCAGGGAATATAGCACACCAGACAAATGGTATTAGAAACTCCACAGATAAATATTAATAAAAGACAAATCCAGGCAGAGCAGAGAAGCAATCTCAGAATCTCTCTGCACTGAGCTTTTCAGGGAAGGCATGGAGTTTCATTTTAAAATCTTGATTGGGGAAAATTAAGTATGACAGAATAGAAAAAATGCTGGTTGTAGAGTCAGAGATGTAAATTCAAGAGTCAACTGTGACCCTATCCCACTTTAAAGACACTAGCTATATGATTAGGTTAATTTCCTTAAACTTTAGTGATTCTGTTCTCATCTATAAAAGGGGAATAACAGTACTTGGATGTACGTTCCAGAATTATTATAAGGAAATCCCTTTGTGAGCCCAAAAAATGTTATAGAAATGTGAATTCTTAATATTCTGTTTGTATAGGGATAGGCAAAGGAATTGATTTTCCTGAACTTGAGGGGAAGTGGGATATAGTGGAAAGAACACTGGGTGGGGAATCAGAGGATGAGTTTTAAGTGCTGACTCTGCTGTTTTTTAGCCATGGATCCCCCACAAAGTCAGTTGTCATAGCTGAGAAGATTTAGAGTGGAAGTGCCTTCCTTCAGGAATCAAAAGGGCTAAAAGATTAAACTCTTTGTGGTCTCTGAAGGCAGAAGTAAGCCCAATGAGAGGACATTCCAGGCGGGTATTTCACTGAAGCAAAAAGAACTTCCTAATAATCTTAGCTATTTCATTTCACAGCACAAAAGACTGCTACCTTGATAGAGAGTGAGCTCCCCGTTACTGAAGGTTTTCAAGTAGAAGCAGCATGATTGCTTCTCGGAGACTTCCCAGAAAGGATTTTTGTTTTTTCAGATAGAAGTTGGTCTAGATGGAAGGCTGCACTTCCTCCCAGTGCTAAAATACATTCTGTGAGTCTGACCACTTTTCATTTCTGGACTTTAGGTTCTGACATTCTGTGTTTTCAGGTCCTCTTCAACTCTGACACTCTAGCTTCTAAGATCTCTTCCGGCTCTGATGTTAGGTGTTATAACATCCCTTTCAACCCTAGTGTTCTATGTTCTTTAAGCCCTTTTAGCACAAATATAACTATGTCTTCCATCTCTGATCTTCTTTTCCGTGGCTATCAGTGTTACTGAGTTCCAGCCCTGCATATCTGCATTGGTGTAGGATTAAAATATGCCCCTTTGCCTAGGCAGCTTTGCAGAGGAAGGAATCATCTATGTGTAAAGCATTTAAAAATGGAGGATAAATCTATTATAAAAGCTCTGCTTTTCTTTTCCTAGCATAGCACATACCCCGCGTATGGTTATCACATTTGCCAAAGAGATATGGAATAAAACGTCCCCTGCCATGGTTACAAGAGTGTACACTTGTGCAGTTTGTGGGAGCTTCTACAGTTTGTCAAAGAGAACTCTTCCCCCAAAAGAACAGAAGCATTGCCAAAATGGGCTCTGATTTGAAATTTTCTTCCAACATGCTCCCTCCCTCACCCATCTGGGTGGCCTTTGAAGAAAGGGCAGAACTAGCAGACGATTGGCAGCGTCAGCAGGACAGCCAGAAGACAGACTTAGATTATTTCTGGGTATCACAAAACAGAAGAGTTTGTGTGTGTGTGTGTGTTTATATGTGTACAACTGTGTGTATAGATATACATGTATGGCAGGTTTGCATGTCTTTCTGTGTGAGTTCTGTATGTCATAGTTTGTGTTAGCATACATAGCTTTATATCTATATCTATATATATCTATATCTATATATATACACATATTTTATATGCTTATGTGCAACTGGATGAATTTGTATGTGTATTAATTCCTGACTCCTTCTCTGTTACTCACAAGCATGCCCAGATCTTCCTCTAGCCTTAACCTAAAGAGGAGAAAGAGTGTGTGTGTGTGTGTGTGTGTGTGTGTGTGTGTGTACACTCATTTCCTTCTCTTTGTCACCTTCCATAATTCTTTACAAACTGACTTCCAACTTCATCTCTCAACTGAAACTGCTCTCTGCAAGGTTACCAGTAATCTCTTAAATGCAAAATCTGATGTTTTTTCTCAGTCCTTATTCTTGAACTCTGCAGCATTTGACACTACAGAACACCTCCTTCCTCTTAGAAACACTCTCTCATTGATAGGTTTTCATGACGTTTGCTCTTTTTCTATTCTTTCCTTGCTTATCTAGGCTCTTTTTAGTCTACTTTGATAGATCATCATCCATTCTCATCACCAATTTGTGGATGTGCAATAGAATTTGTCCTGGTCTCTTCCTTCTTTTCACTCCCTCTTCTCATCTTTTCTCTTCTCTTCTCTTGTTTCTCTCTCCCTCTCCTCCTTCTCCTTCTCCCCCTCCTTCTCCTTTTTTCTTTTCTTCCCTTTTCCTCTCCCATCTCTCCTCATTGCATCAGCTCCCATGGGATCATCTATCACCTCTGTGACTCTCAGAGTTAGGCACTCAGCCCCAATGTCTCCTCTGGATCTCAGCATAATTACCAATATCCATTGGTCATCTTCCATTAGATGCCCATATCTAAAACTCATCATATCTAAAATAGAACTCATCATATCTCCTCCCAAACACTCCACTTTTCCTGACTTCCCATATTCTTTTGAAGATGCCACCATCTTTCCAGTCACACAGGTTTTAAACCTTGAAATTGTCCCTGACTATTCCCTTTTCTTCACCTACCATATATATCCAATCACAGTTGACAGGTCATATTGATTCTACCGCCACACCATCCCTCACATCCATCCCTTTCTCTACCCCTCAAACAAACCAACATCTGACTTCAAGCTCTTACTACATCTTGTCTGGGTTATTGTGGTAACCTCCTAGCTGGACTCTCAATTTCCATTCTTTCCCTTCTCCAATTCATTCTTCACACAGCTGCCAAAGTGGCACTGCTAAAGCAAAAGCTTGGCCTTGTCACTTCCACGTTGAAGAAGTCACAACGTCTCCTTCCTGTCCCCAGACTAAAAGTCAAACTTCTCTTTTTAACCTTTAAAACTGTTCCTTCAACCTTGGACTCCAAAAGATGTGTACGTTACTCTCTTTCATGCACTCTACAATCCAGCCAAAATGACCCAGTTGTTTCCTATATATGATATTCCCTCTCCTTGTCTTTGCACTGGTTGTGCCCCAGGCCCGGAAGGCCCTCTTGCCTCCTCCCTACCTCTTAGAATCCCTAGGGCACTTCAAAGCCCAGTTTAAGTTCTAAGCCCTAAAGGAAGGCCATCCTGTTCTCCACTCCCAGGCTCTAGTGCCTTCCCTCTAAAAATATATGCATTCTCTTTGCTCTTTTCTATATTGGTTTTCATCCAATAGAATGCAAGCTTCTGGGACCATTTTGTTTTCATTTTTGTATCCTTTACATTTGGCTCAGTGTCTGAGACATAGTAAATGTTTAATAAGTATTCGTTGAATGAATGCATGCAAAGGTATATGAACTAGTATGAGCGTAAATAAGTCACATTCCCTTCCTAAGCCTCAGTGCCCTCTTATGTAAAGAAGAATCCTAAGGTTCCTTACCAAATATAAAGTGATACTATTCTGTATATGTATATATTTGCCTAATAAGAACTCACAATTATTTCTCACTTTAATATTTGCAAAGCACTCTTCCTGTAACAACTGTCTGGTCCAAGTAAAAGTAGCATTACTATCCCTGCTTTGTAAATGAAGAAAGATTTCTACAAGTTGTGACTTGCTCAAGGTCACATAGATAGTATGCACTGGAGCCAAAATTCAAACCCAGAAACCCTGATTCCAAGTCTATCACTCTTTTCATTATACCAGACTGCCTCTGTATATTTGTGCTGTCCAAGAGTTTATATATATTTCCAAAAGGTTGTTTGGACATGTATATCTCTATGTGCATATAGGGTAGAACACAATTGTGTGTGTATAAGTCCATGTGCAAATATGTATGTGCTTTATCACCTGAAGTGACAACCAATGACATAGATGTTCTCATCTGATATGAGAGGAAGAAATTCACTCTGACTCTTCGACCATGCCAATCCCTACCGACTGTGGGTGAAGCCCACACTGTCACCTGACTATCGTCATGATAGGGCTTCAGTTGAATTTCCTGCTTTGTTTCTTATTCCTTTTCCTTTTGGTGTGTAGGTCTCTCTCTGGCCGAATTGTTGGTGGCGTCTGGTGGTTTTTCACCTTGATCATCATCTCCTCCTACACGGCTAACCTGGCAGCTTTCCTGACTGTGGAGAGGATGGTATCTCCCATCGAAAGTGCTGAAGACCTGGCGAAACAAACTGAGATTGCTTATGGGACCCTGGAGGCAGGATCAACTAAAGAATTCTTTAGGGTAGGAGAAAGCAGGAAGTCATTTTTCACTAAAAGGGAAAAAAAGGAATGTACAATAGAAATAGTTATCGTCCCCACCATCAGCATCACTGCCATGAATATCATCATTATCAACAAATATGAGTGGTTAGGCACTATATAAGTCCTAGGTACTTTATGCTACTAGGACAATAGACCACTTGACCAAGTCTATGCCCATAAAACACAGAGCATCCTCCCCTTCCTTCAGATTACTGAAGGACCTACAAGACATATTGCAGGATCACAGTTCATTGTACCACTGACCTCTTTAGAACTTAGAGATGGAAATACTCATCCCAGAGTCAATCAGGAGTTGAACATTAATCTAAAGTGGGTCTTGTCTTGAAGGAGATACAAGTTCTGGTTGGTGAATTGGGAATGACCTGGGGCAAAGAGGTTGTAACTATATGGACATCCCCTGCGTCCTAATTAGAATTGCTGTGGCCTGTGCAATACCATGGATGTGATACTGTGTCCCTTTTGGAAGCCTGATCTATTGCTAATTTGTTGTGACCCTGGGCAAGTCATTTTCAGTCTCTGCACCTGAATTTCCTTATTTGCAAGCTGAAAAGTAGTGAAGCATATCCAGGTTTACCGTCAGCCTGACATTCTAGCGTCTAAGTCCTTTCTAGCTCTAACATTGATTCTTCTAAAGTCCCATCCAGCTTTAACATACTCTAGCTAAGATCTTGTGATTCAATCTCATTTCCTTCCTTTTATCTGACCTATTCCTGATCCCTGCTGCAAAGTCCAGTTACTCCCAGTAAAGATTTTTGTTTCTTCTCATGCCCAGTCTTAAAGTTTCCAGTTTTCCTCTGTTACTGACCCTCTTCTGAAATACAATTTTTCAAGTTACATTCTGGTTATTTATAGTCCACGATGGTACTCTTTCACTCTGTTTTTGTGATTTCATGCAAATTGATGTCCCCTAATCCCTCTCTACACGTTTCATTCCCTAATCTCTGTGTCATTTTAGTTAACCTTTCTAAACCACAGAGAACAAAATGATGGACTGATTCCGGGGGGGTGGATTCCACAGCCATTACGGCTTCCATAATGAAAACAGTGAAAAGAATACAATCGAGTCTCAGCTTCAATCAGTCCTCAGGGGTAAGTTATCAGGGCCAAGGAAAGGGACCCAAAGGGACCAATGATCCGCCAAATTCTACAGCTTAGCAAGGCTGCTATCATGAGACTTCTGTGTAATAGGTGAGAAGAGAAGTACTGAATTGAGGAAGAAGTATAGTAAAAAGAGCCCTGAACTGGGAGTCAATAAAACTGGGTTTTAACCAGTTAAATAAAATCATCGAATTATTCACTCTATGACAAGCAAGTCACTTTCCCTCTCTGACCCTCAATTTCATCATGTGTAAAAAGAAGGCGTGGGACTAGATTTTGGCTAAAGGCCCTTCCCCTGCTCTAAAATACTTCAGCTGTATGCCTACACTGGGACTTGGATGTAGAAGTCTTTGACTGTCATTAGGTAGATAAAGGGAAGACTCCACAATATGTACCCCTTGCATAGGTGCTAAAAAGGCACAGTGTTCTAATAGGAAAAGCTATGAGTCTCTGAACACAGTAGGCACTTAGTAAATATTTTATTTTTAAATTGAATCAGAAATAATAGTTTCAAATGCTAGTTATGATCCTCAAGCTATATGTCCTTAAAAAAACTGCTGTTATCTTTATGAACCTTATTTTCATTCTCTGTAAAATGGGGATATCATCCTTCCCCATCTACTTCCCAGGGTGGTTGTTAGAATGAAATGAGAAAATGGAAGAGAGAAAGTGTTTGCAAACTATAAATTACTATATAAACGGAGACACAATTATAGGCCATATTTTGGACTTGTACAAGCCAGATTGAATTCTGAGCAGAGGGAAGAAAGTGCAGCCCGCTTTCAAATCAATATGGCATTCTGAATTCTGCTCTCTGCGGCTGTGATACATACCGCCTAAACCGCAGACATATAATTGGTAGATTAATTAGGCTATGTGAAGTGCTTTGGGAGCCAAGATGAAAGGAGTTATCCAGACACAAATATTCTCTAAGCATTCATGAGTATCATCATCCTTTGGCATTCATTGGCTACAATGATGGGAGCTTTGGTTCTTGGGGTATTGGTATAAAACAATAAAACCATATTTATTTCCTATATATATTTGCCTATAGGTCTTTTTGGCTCTACTAAAAAACTATCTTTGTTCCCTATTGCTCTCATCATGCCAAGTCAAATTGCATCTCCCATTTTCCCTTCTATGTTTTCTCTTCCCTTGATGTTACTAGTGTCCTCTGAAGATTTGACCCATGGCTTAATTTGCATATTTCTTTTATATTTATGAGAATATCATATTTTAAATATAAATGGTGATGTTGGACATTCTTGCCACTTCCACTTAAGCTTATAGTTCATAAAACCACCAAATTTTTTTTCACATGAGCTGCTTCTAAACCTATCTCCCCTATCCAACACCCAGGTAACTGATTTTTTTTTTTTTACCAAAGTACAAGACCTTACATTCATCTCTATTAAAATTCATCTTGTTATACTTGGCCCATCATTATAGCCTGTCAAAAAAATTATCTCAATTCAGTCTCCAAGGTGTTAACTACATCCCCTCTCCCAGTTCAGTGTCATCCTAACATTTGTTAAACATGCTGTCTGTGTATATCCTAACATAAGCCTTGGTGACCTGCTACCCAGAAAGTCACATCATGGTAGCCTCCTAACTTGTCTCCCTACCTCCACTCTCTTTTCTTCCTACCCACAGGAAAGCATAATTATAGAGCTGGAAGGAAACTAATTCTGGTCCTTGAAAAGAATCTCTACTATAACACGGCCAACAAGTACTCTTTCAGCCTCCACTTGAAAAACTCCCAGGAGGGCAACTACCAATTCCCATGGCCCCCCATTCCACTTCTGGACAGCTTTCCTTGTCAGAAAGTTTTTCTAAATATCAAGCCCAAACTTCCTTTTTTGACAACTCCCACCCATCTCTGGGGTCTAATTCTTCTTCCTTGGGGCAGCTTCGCGCACAAAGAGGGCAATTGTCCCCACTGAGTTTTCTTCTCCTAGTCACACATCCCTAGTCCTTCCAATATCCTCTTAAGATAGGGATTTAAGATCCTTCTCCACCTTTATTGCTTTCCTGTGGCTTCTTATTCAGTTTATCAATGTCCTTCTTAAACTGTGACACCGAGAACTTCACTTCAATATTTCCATAACAATAATGTGGTTTATTCCTAGAAGGTATTATGCTCCCCCCTTAAAGCAGATAAGGCTTTTTCCATCCTATAAATCTTCCCAAATCAAACTTCATAACATTTAGTTCCAGTCATGCTTATCTCCTCCCCTAAAATCCTCAAGGGTTTACCATTAGCAATTTAATTCAGTTCATCAAGCATTTATTAAGTACTTCCTTTATACAAGGTACTTAGGTATACATAAGATAAAAATGAAACACTCCCTATTCCAGTAGGGGATATAACATATAAGCAGATAAGTGTGGTTCAGTTGTTTTTCAGTCTTATATGACCCTTTGTGATCCCATTTGGGGTTTTCTTGGCAAGGATACCTGAGTGGTTTGCCATTTCCTTCATCAGCTCATTTTACAGAGGAGGAAACTAAGGCAAAGAAGGTTAAGTGACTTTCCCAGGGTCACACAGGAAATGTCTGAGGCCAGATTTGAACTCAGGAACATGAGTCTTCCTGACTCCAGGTCTGGTACTCTATCCACTGCACCACCTAGCTACCCATGAACCTCAATGATAAGTAACTGCAAGCTAATCTGAAAAAAAGAGAGAGAATTCCTTTTTCAGAAGTTCTGAAAAATAAAAGAGGGAAACCTTTCAACCTGTGGGATCAGGAAAGAATTCCTCTACATACTGGCACCTGAGTGAGCTTTGAAGGAATCTAAAGATCCTAAAAGGTGGAGGTAAGGAAGGAGTACATTTCAGGCATGGGAGACAGCCTATATAAAGGCACAGAGATGGGAAATAGAATCCCAACCAAATAATGTCTAAATTCTTTGGCTTAACATTCAGGGCCCTCCATAATCAGGCCCCAACCTACCTTTCCTCTCCATCCCCAATAATACTGTACTCTCTGAATGTCCATTCCCTGACCTTCCCCTGGTTTTCCCAACCTCTGTACCATTGATGACAACAGTCTTCTCTGTCTGAAATTTTTACCTACCCTTTTTACCTATCTCCACCTGTTGGCATTTTACCTATCCCTCAAGGCTCAGGCAAAATACTGAATCCTCCACAAAGCTGACAATCATCTCCTCCTTCTTATATGCTGCTCCCTTCCCTTTTTTGTTGTACCTCTCTTATAATATGGTAACGGCTACCACAATCTGCCTTATATTAGTAATTTGTTTACACACTTTATATCCCCTGTTAGAATATAAGTAAGGCAAGGGCTATATCTTATTCATCCCAGTGCCTTGCACCCCCCAACCACCTGGGACAGATTCTTGCTTAATTTTTAAAAAAAGTTTGATTGAATGGAATAAGACAATTCTTGCCATCAAGAAACTTACCACATTGTTGAGGGAATGGGAAATTAAAAGCTAAATAATGACATCTCAGAACAATTGGTGCTAAGCATCCAAAGAAAGGGGTGACTGATTGGTGAAGTTCTACATCAATGTGTCCTGGAAGGCCTCCTAGCAGGAAGGAACTTGAGATGTAAAATGGTCAGGACATGGATAAGCAGATAAAGAGAGTAAGGGCAGTCTAGGCAAGATCGCTGACTCACAAAGTGTGAGAACTGGAAGAGTTCCTTAGAAATCATATAGAATGCTTTGAGGTTACAAATGAGAAAACTGGGGGCCAGAGAAAAGTGATTTGCCCGAAGTCACACAAGCTAGTATTACGGTTGGGGTTAGGTGTTAGGAGAAGGGAATAATCATTTATTAAGTGCCTTCTATGTGCTAAGTATTTATAAATAGTACCTCATTTGATCCTTGCAGCAATCCTAGAAGATAGATGCTATTATTATCCTCATTTACAGCTGAGAAAACTGAGGCAGACAGAGGTGAAGTGATTTGCCCAGGGTCACATGGTTAGTGAGTGTCTGAGACTGGATTTGAACTCAGGTCTTTCAGACTCCAGGCCCAGCACTGTATCTACTACATTACCTAACTGCCTCTCAGACCTCCTAATGCCTCTTCCAGAGTTTCTTCCATGCTGGCTCGGTAATTATCTCCTGCTTGTGTAACACTTTCCCTACTACAGCCCTGAGAAGTTGATAAAGTATTATAGTAATAGTAGAGGTGCACAGTGGATAGAGAACTGGGCTTGGAAGCAAAAACACCTGAGTTGAAATCCAGCCTCAAGCGTTTACTAACTGTGTGACCCCGGCTAAGTCACTTAACTTCTGTCTACCTCAGTTTCCTCCACTGTAAAAGAGGGGTAATAAATACGATATTTGTAAAGTGCTTAATACAGTGCCTGGTATGTTATAGGCACTTAATAAATGTTTGTTTCCTTCCTTATAATCCTCATTTTACTGAGGAGAAAAGAGAGAGATGAGCTGACTTAATAGCAAAGAAATGGTATGGCTGGTATTCGATAACAGGTCTTCTGATGCTAAATTAAATGACCTTTCAACTATACCCCATAGCCATTCATGGGCACGTTCCAGGGGCATATGAAAATCAGTGTGACTGAAAGGGAGTATTTAGAAAGAAGGCTGAAAATTAGTTACCAGTTTTTTCAAACACTGATTTTCACTCTTAGTTTAAAGTCTATTCCATCCTGGAAAACTGGGTGTTATAAGTAGAAGGAATCAGAAACCAAGTGCAACTCAGTGGGTTGGCATCTTTGAATAATAGTGTGATGTCTTAATTTGTTTTAATCATCTAATCCCAAGAGTATTGGAAGGTGGAATCGATAAGTTAAGAAGCATTTAGCAGATGTGTACTACGTGCTGATATAAAACCAAAATGAAAAAGTCCCTTCCCACAAGATCTTATATAATATCAGAATGGAATAATCACTACATTAATAGTATTGATAATCATAATTAATAGGTTAATGATAATGTTAGTAGTATTAATAACAGTAATCCTCACATTTCTATAGTGCTTTAAAATTTACAGAGCACTGGGTTAGCTAGGTGACACAGTGATAGAGCACTGGTCCTGCAGTGAGGAGGAGCTGAGTTCAAATCCAGTCTTAGACACTTACTAGGTGTGTGACCCTGGGCAAATCATTTAAACCCACTTGCCTCCCCCCCCAAAAGAATTGCAGAGCACTTTCCTCACAATAGTACTGTTTTAGAAATGAAGAAACTGAGGCTAAAGAAGTTACTGCTTATAGCCACATGTCAGAACCAAAACTCAAACCCAGATCCTCTGACTCTGAGACCAGGACTCAATACCCTACTATGGCATCTCCCAATGTTGTGGTAAATCTGCAACAAGGGCAGCCAATGTGCCCTCCAATGATTTTTATACTTACTATTTCAATTGTACTATGTTGTATATTTAGTGTGCTTTTTAATTTCTTCTAAAATATAAGCAGAAGCCTGGTTTCTAAACTACCCTCCCCTACGATTTAGAAAGATTATAATTGTTCCTTGTGGCATTTGAAAGATTCTGCACTATTCTATCTCTACTTTATTTCTAAGCTTTCTGTACTTAGGAACCCACTGATGTCAATTAGGAGCTTTTATTTTGCAATCACCCATAGTCTGTTTTCTGTGCTAATCACGTTGATGACTATGTCTTCCTCAGTAAGTCATTGGGATGTGTGCCTGCCCCAGTGCCGTGGACCCACAAGTACTAAAAGGTGGATGTGTTTCTGTCCTGCCCCAGAGGTCAAAGATAGCTGTCTTTGAGAAGATGTGGACATATATGAAATCAGCTGAGCCCTCTGTTTTCGTGAGAACCACGGAGGAGGGCATGATCCGGGTGAGGAAGTCCAAAGGCAAGTACGCCTACCTCCTTGAGTCTACAATGAACGAATACATTGAACAGCGGAAGCCATGTGACACCATGAAGGTGGGAGGTAACTTGGATTCTAAAGGCTACGGCATTGCGACACCCAAGGGGTCAGCTCTGAGGTAAGCTGCTTGGATTTTCTGATGTGTGTCATCCTCCCTGAGGCTGTAACTTCCTCTATCCTCACAGCTCCATCTCTGGTGACTGCCAGCTTCCCAAGGGGCCCTTTGTCAAGATAAAAACTGAGAAGCTGGACTCGTGGAGATGGTGATGAGAAAACTGAACCAAGATCTTCAGTCCTGGGCTTGAGATTGGATCCCCAAAAGGATCCATTGGCTTTGTTTGTAGTTGTCATGTGCCATCACCCCTACCCAAGTGTGTCACACATTGTCAGTGTCCTTTGACAGAATGTGATTTCATCCACCCCACCCCACTGTTACTCTGCATATGGTGTTCTTGAGGTGAAATAGTGGGTGGTGTTTGCCTTGAAAGAAACCTAACCATATAGCATCACTGTTTTAGCTCTGACTCACAAGAATTAGGCCACTGAAACAGAAAATTAGTAGCTGACAAATAGCTTTCTCTGACACCAGTTCCTTTAGCAAGACTTTTAATGGGCACAAAGTACCTCATGAAGAAAATGAAGTGGTGTTTACATCTGGGCAACCACCAGACATTTTTATCAGTCGTGCCAGTCACAAAGTATCTCACACTGATGTATCACTTTATTAGTTTATAAAATGTTTCCACAATGATAAATATACTGGGATAAGTACTACAACTCTTACTATCTCTATTTTACAAATGAGAGAAATGAGCCCCAGAGTGGGGTACTGACTTAATCCAAGGTCACAGACATGGTATGTGGCAAAGTCAGTGCTTGAATGGGCCCCAGTCTTTTGACTCAGATTCTTTCTGTCCCACCACACTGCTTGCATACTGTTGGAGAAAGAACATACCTAGAAAAAGTAAGGAACCAACTGTCATGAGATGGAGCATTGACATGGCAGAGGAGCTAATTACAGGAAACCAGATGGCCTGGCATTAGTCAATCATGGGTATCTGCCTGAATGAACTTAAGTAGCTCTTTCCTTATGCATTATGCAAGGGCAGATGTTTTAAGAGACACGGTGGACGGTGCTCAGTAGAGAAAGGGATTAATCTCCATTTACTTTAAAGCAACCCGTTTTTAGGAAGTACCTGCTCTACATCCAGCACTATGCTAGACATTCTAGGGAAGACAATATTAATAATCCCTACTTACATAGCATTGTATAGTTAGGAATCATTTTATATCCATTTTCTCATTTGATCCTTTTTAACAGCTCTGTGGTCTCTGAGGCTTAACAGGGTTTTATATTCCTACTTTATAGATGAGAAAACTGAGGATCAGACAAGTAAGAGGACTGGCTCAACACTAGACAATTAAAGACAAATTCAAGGTCTCATAATTCCAAATCTAATGTTCTTTACATTCCCTCATGTTAAGACATTCTCCCTGACCTCAAGGAAATCCATGAAGGCAAGAGTAACGCAGAGACAATTAAAGAAGAATTCATAAGAGTATCCAATTAGGCCCCAAAACATGTGGAATAGACAGTGAGATCAGCAGGCTAGGGAGAGGTCACACCCAGGAGCACACTGAAAATCCCCTGGGGTTCCAGATGAGTCCAGATGAGTATTCTTGTGCTAGAATTCTGGAAATCAGGAATAGAGTGAATAGCGCAAGCTTTACACAATCAAGCTTTTCAAAGTCAAAATATGAACCTAGATTTTGTCTGCTTTCTGTGGTCTTTTTCTGAAGTTTATCTACAAGATTATAGCAGACAACTTAGACATCAGAAACATCCCAAACCCATTTCACCTTTTCACTCGGGGACAGAATGGGATGGAAGTTTCTTAGTCCTCAGAAAGCTATGGAATTACAGGATATCAGAGCTTCCAGAGACCTTATGGTATATCATTAGAGCTAGAAGGGACCTAGAATACAGAGCCTGGGACATCTGAGCTGGGAAGAATCATGTATTATAGGACATAGAATATTAGAACTCTGAGGGATAATAGGCATAGACTATAACAACTGAAAGATTCCTTAGTCCTCCTTCTCCAATGTACCTCATAGGATGAAGATTCCTGGGTCTCTGAGAACCATTCTCTTTTTCACTCATGTCCTACATGCAAGCAAATGGTCGTTTAAAAAACTATGTTTGAAGGCCAGCTAGATAGATCACCCCCCTTGAGTCAGGGGGACCTGAGTTCAACACCTCAGACACTTGACACTTATTAGCTGTGTGACCCTTGTAAGGTCTTAACTCTGACTGCTCAAAAAAAAAAAAAGAAAGAAAACACTGAGGTTTGAAATCAAAACTGTTCTTTCTGCTCAAGAATGGCACTTACTAGATATGTGACATTGGACAAGTGACTTAACCTCTATTAACCTATCTCCATATCTGTAAAATGGGGATAATAATATCAGAATTTGGTTCAGCTGAAAACCTTACTGAACCTTTAAAAAAAAAGTTACCAGTAGGTTGTTTTTCTGTTTCTCCCAGCTGGCCTCTTCTCTACCCAGGATAGGAAATTTTCCATTTGACTGGTTGGTGTTTCTTTGAAGCGCACACTGTCTTTCTTTCTGTCTGTCTTTCCATAAGTTAGTGAGTTTATAGACTAAAGAGGCATAGAAGTACGTTTTGGTTTCCTTTTTATGTTAGGTAAAAACCAACTTTGACTAATGTTAGCAACCAGGGAATAACTATTAGCAAATTCACCAGTTTGGTGATAATTCTCTTGTCAACTCAACATCTGCTTGTTTAAATCTATTCTCTCTGGTTATAATGATTTCTGTCAGAGAAATTGAATGTTACAACCAGAAGAAAATTTGTTTGACTTTCCAGAGTAGATGCGAATTATACACATCTTCCATTTTTTATCCTTATTAAATAGTATTTCTTACTGAGAGTTTGCCAAATGGCACAGCCTATAGCTAAGGTTAAATAATTATTCTTCATACTTTAGCTACCACAAGGCAACTAAGAAATAGATTTGCTAAGAGTTGAACCCTGTTGAGGTCATTAGCCTAAGTTTGATTAGTTAAGACAGTGGTTCCATAACCCATAATGTCTTCTGCATTCCCTCCCTAAGGTTAAAATTTGGTAAGTCTTCATTGTCTGTGCTACACATTGCCAAATGGGTGGACCAAGGTGATAAGAATATGTTGTAGGCTTACTTCTCTAGATGATGGACCTATGGAGGAAGTTCCTTCAAAGGAGTTCTTCTGAGGCACACTTTCTTTATGATTTGAGTTGGTCACTATCTGCTCTTCCTTTGACCCTAAACTAGTTAAGGTCTAATGACCCAGTGGGCACAATTCATCAAATATTTTTAAATGCCCAGAATCTTAGATCCAAAGATTTAGACATAGAATAAATTACCGAATTGGGATGTTAGGACATACAACAAGAATCTTGGGCTGGAAGGAATCCTAGAGGATCGATTAATTCAACCTTCTTATTTTAGACAGGGAGACCTAGAGGTATAAAATGGTTTGTCCAAGATCACAGATTTGGTAACAGAGCCATAACTAGAAGCTACACCTCCAGCACTCTTGACAGCACACTGTACCTCTGCTTAGAGTCAACCCCACTAGTACGTATTAGATTAAATATTATGAGGAATATGACAAATATAGGACACAGTTTCTGTCTCCAAAAAGCTTATAATTGGAGAAATTCTAAGCAATAAGAAAGTAACCCAAGACAATTCTGCATCTGAGTTTGGTGGGACCTCTTCTGCTTTCTGGAAGACTTCTAGTAATGGTGAACTCACTACCTCCTGAGTTAGTCTATTCCATTGTTGGGCAGCTCCAATTATTTGAAGGCTCTTCCTTACAGGGAACCAACATAGGCACCTCTGTAACTTCCACCAAGCAGCCTTCGAGCCCATATGAAAAAGAGCAGCATTGCATGATACAGTATGGAAATTCAGTAAAATGTCAGAAAAGAGAGACATTAGGCTCTGGGTCTTGAAGGAATAGAAAGATTATTGTCAGTGGGGAATATTCCAGCCTGAAAAAACAGCAGGATCCACAGTCAACTTAATAACTTCTTTTTCTCTTCTTTATAAAATCAGCCACAGTGATCAGAAATGCATACTCGCCACCCCCTACCCCATGCACCAGAAATAAAATGTCTCTCCCCGAGAGTAATTTGCAATCCTCCCCCACAGAGTACCCAATAAAGAACAAAATGCTGATTCTCTTTCCCCCTCACTAGAAGCTGCGTTGTCCATAGTTTAACATTGGTGCAAGGTGACTGTCTGAGAGTAAATACTGAATCTCCCAGAAAAATGAGGGTCTCTTTCAATCAACCCTCACCTTTCTGATGAGTAGTCAGAGATGCTTGTTGTCATGGTAACCCTGTGAACTCCATGACCTGAGAGAGAGACAGAGAGAGAGAGAGAGAGACAGACAGACAGAGAGAGAAAAGAGGGAGGAGAGAGAGAAGAGGAGGGGAGAGGGAGAAAGAGAGCAAGAATAAGAGAGAGAGAGAGAGAGAGCACATTGTTCTCTGCTAAGCCCTCTGAACAGAGAGAACCCTCAGAAAAATGTAAGATTGGTTTTGTATTTATACATACGTGTGTGTGTATGTGTGTGTTCTGAGAGAGTGGGAGCCTTTATCTCTCCTCCTCAGATTGACCTGAACTCTCCCTTAGGGACATCACTAGGGAAGATTGTTTAAGTAGAGATCCTCCTAGCATCTTGAGCATCAAAGTGACCAGATCAAAGGGGGGATATTTAAGGAATGTGACTTTGGTAGCCTGTGTAGATTGGATTGAAGGCAAAGAGAACAGAGGCAAAAAGAACAGCTGTGAAGTTATTGCACTAATCCAACTGTGAGATTATTAGAGCCAATAAATTAATTCATCAAATTTCAGAGCAGAAAACTGCTTAGAGAATGTCCAATTTAACCCCTTCATTTTACAGAGGGGGAAATTGCGGTCTAGAGAAGTGATATGACTTGGCAAAGGTCATAAAACTAGCCATCAGGCCTAGAACCCAACTTCCTGCCTACTCCCCAACACAAATCCACTCACCAGAGAGAATTCAGGCTACTGCTCTGTGTATTTTTTCACAGAATCCTAGAGCTAGAGGGGACTTCAGAAATCATTTAGTTCAACTCTTATTATAAGCAGGAATCTCCTGCACCATACCTATGACAAGTACTCATGTAGCCTTCTCTTGAAAACCCCCTGGGATGGGAAGCTCACAACTTCTCGAGTTCACTTGAACTGTTAGGAAATTCTTTATGGTGAGCCAAAATATACCTCCCTGCAATTTCCATTCATGGGACCTAGCTCTGCCTTCTGGAGCTAAGTAGAATACCTAAGAATAGCACACATGTATCCAACACTTTCCAATTTTAAAAGGGGGTTTTCCAATCCTCTTCCACATGATGTGCCTTAAGATTCAGTTCGACTGAACAAACATTTATTAAGCGCATTCTTTGTGCAAGTTATTTTTCTCAGAGATAGGATACAAAGGCAAGGATGACACAGTCCCAGACCTCAAGGAACTTAAATTCTGTCAGGTACTTATGACATGCACAAATTGGTATCACACCAAGTTAAGGAGTAGAGAGGTAACTTTATGCTCTAGAAAAGAATCACTAATTGCAGCTGGGAGTCGGAGACCTAGGAAGGCTTCCTGGAAGAGGAGGTAGCATCTGAATTGGGCTTTTAAATATTTATTCTGAAAGGCAGGAATGAAAGAAGGAGTGCCTTCCAAGAATAAGGAATACCCTGGGAGAATAGATGGAAACAGGAGATAGCATGTGCAGTTAGGGAACAGAGAACTAATGTCTAAGTTGGCTGGAGGATAAAGTGTATGAAGGGAATAAGGTAAAATTAAGCTACAGATTTGGCTGCTAGATTATGAGTGGCCTTAAGCAGTTGGAGTTTACATTTAGCCTAGAAGTAAAGGGCAGGGAGGTGGAGAGAGGGTGGTGCTTCTGCTAGTTTAAGTGCCTGAACAAGATTGGTGGCTCTGGGAGTAGAGCTAAGTGAATGTTGTGGAAGTAGAAACAAGACTTGGTAGTGGGTTGTATGTGTAGGTGAGCGAGAGTGAGTTTGTCAAGGATGACATCAAGACTGCAAGCCAGGAAGATTGGGAGGATGGCAATACCTTCAACAGTAGTAGGGAAGCTGGAAAGAGGGGAAGGTTTAAAGAAGTTCTGTCTTAGATATATTTAGATTGAAATGCCTTATGGACCATCCAGTTATAGATGTCCAAAGGCAGTTGGTTAGGAGGGACTGGAGCTGAAGAGTGAACCTAGAGCTAGATATAAGATCTGGGCATCATATGCTTAGGATGACAATTGTACCCAGAGAAGCCGATGAGATCATCAAGTGAGGTAGATAAAGAGAAAAGGGAAAGCCTGGGACAGACTCTTGAGGAACACCCATGTCCAGTGGACATTAAATGAGTCAAAACTCAGCAAATGGGGTTGAGTGGAAGAAAGAGAGAGCAATGTCCGAAAAACCTAGATAGAAAAAGGTATCCATGAGGAAAGGCCAATCAAGCGTCCTATATATCAGAGAGCTCCACTAGCAACAAGACTGAGAAAAGTCCATAAGATTTGGCAATTGAGTAAATATGGCAATTGGTAACTTTGAAAAAGACAGTTTCAGCCAAGTATTGACATAAAGATTTTAGAGAATTAAGGGTGAGAGAAGTCACCTAGTATAGACTGCTTTCTCAAGGAGTGTGGCTGAGAAGAGGAGGGTTATAGAACAGTAACTACTGGGGATGTTCAGTCCAAGGGAAAGCACAGAGAAAAAGAGAGTAAGGCCCAGACAAAACGCTGGAGGACATATGCAGTTAAGAGAAAAGATATGACCCAGCGAAGGAGATCTAAGAAGGTGTGATCATACAGGTAAGAGAAGAACAGGGGAAGAAGTAGTATCACAAAAGCCACGAGAGGAGAAGGTTGTGGGTGTAGGGGTAAGAGAGAACAATAGTTTCAGTAGCTATAGAAAAGACTAAAAATAGAACAAATTTAAGAGTTAGATCATGAGCTTTTCAATCTTCCCAGCCGCCTTTTCCAAAGCCTGACACTTATACTCTAGCCAGCATGCTTGTCTCTCTCTCCCTCTGTCTCTCTCCATCTATCTCTCTGTCTCTCTGTCTCTCTCTCTGTCTTTCTCTCGCTCTGTATCTATCTGTCTCTATCTGTTATTCTTTGTATCTGTCTCTCTGTTTTTATCTCTCTCTGTCTGTGTCTCTGTCTCTCTGTGTCTCCCTGTCTCTGTCTCTCTCTGTTATTCTGTCTCTGTCTCTGTCTCTGTCTCTGTCTCTGTCTCTCTCTCTCTCTCTCTCTCTCACACACACACACACACACACACACACACACACACACACACACACACACTTTCACCCATGAAAATCCACTCTGCTTTGATGGGCTAACTGTTAATAATATTATCTTGCCCAGAACTAGATTTCCACATCACTACCTGGTCACCATTCTCAATTCATATTACCGGGCACATATCTTCCCCACCTTTTGCACCTCCCCCTTATACTTCATTAAGCATATTGATTAAAATGTATGCTCTTTAAGGGCAGGAACTGTTTACATTGTATTTGTGTCCCCATTATTTAGTGCAGAACCTGGTATCTAGTAAAGCACTTAATAATTGCTTTATGTATCAGCCTATATCAATAAATCATAGGATGATAGATTTAGAGCTGAAAAGGACCTCAGGTCATCTATCTGACCTTCTCATTGTACATGAGAAACCCATATACAGAGTAAGTAAGTGCATTCCCAGATAAGTAGGAGGGCCACTATGTGATGCATTGGATACAGCACAGGGCTTAGAGTCAGGAGGACTGAGTTCAAATCCAACCTGAGACACACTTGACACTTACTAGCTATGCGACCCTGAGCACATCATTTAACCCCAATCGCTTCAAAAAAAATAGAAAAGAAAAGAATAATTAAGAGAGCAAAGATCCAAACCCAGTTCCATTAAATCAGAACTTAGAATTTTTTCCACTCTATTACACTGCTTCCAGATCATTGCTCCCCTTTGAGAGAGTAATTTCAGTAGAATAAGAAGGTAAATAAAACAGATTGCAGGCAGTGAGGAGCATGTGGGTGGTGAGGAAATGAAGTGAATGTGGATGACTGTTTCTAGTTCATGAGCAGTGGAGAGAAGGAAAGATATAGGTCAATAGCTTGAGGGGATGGCAGGAACAAATGAAGGTTTGGTTTTTTTTATCTTTGCTTACTTGAGGGAAGGGGAGACCTGAACATGATTGGTTATATGCAAGAGAGAAGAAGCCAGTAAATCAGAAGAGATTGAAAGTGACAGTGGGAAACTCCTGGAGGAAAATAGGATAGGATCACACCAAGAACCCAGTGGAGGGGTTAACTTTGGCACAGAGAAGGGTCACTGTCCTCCCTTGAAACTGGAACAAAGGAGTTAAGCTCTTACCCAGTCTTCTCTCTAGTTTAAGTTTGATAAGTCATAGGGTTATAGAACATTAAAAGCTGATATAGACCTCATAAATAAAAATAAAATTTAATAAAGATGTAGGAGTTTGTCAATGTGGAAACTCTCTCCAGGGAGGAAAGCTCATAACCCATTTATAACTCAATAGTCATAAAGAGTTACCTCCTACTGGAGGGGACAGTAAATGTCAGAAACATGATCTGAACCCAGGTTTTTCTGACCAAAAGTCTAGCATCAGTTCCTTATACTAACTGCCTCTCTGAGTCATAAACTATCACATTTCTATTGTGCCTTGCACCTTACAGAGTGCTAATCTCATAAAAACCTCGTAAGATGGACAATGCAAGCTTCACAATCTACATTCTCCGGGGGCAGAGGGAAGGGAAGAAGGAACAAGCATTTTTAAGGGCTTATCATGTGCAGGGAATGGTACTGAGTACTTTACAAATATTACCACAATTGATCTTCCCAGAAGTCTTGCAAGGTAGGTGCAAGGTGGTTATCTCCATTTTACAGATGAGGAAACTGAGGCAAACAATGGCTGAGTGACTTACCCAGGATCATACAGCTAGGAAGTGTCTGAGAATGGATTTGAACTCAGTTTTCCCAACTCCAAACCCAGCACTCTTCCCTTTTCACTACCTAGCCTCCTGATGTTCTGAGGCTTGCCCTAGCTTAGGGCAAGAAGAAACAGACCTGTGATTTAACACTACATCTCCTGACTCCCACTGTAGCCAGCTCCCCCACTCGCTGCAAAAACAAAGGATGGCAAGAGTCAGCTGTTGTTAGAGCCATTTGCATCTTGCCTGGCTGAGGGAACAGTAAAGAAATGGTGAAGTATTAGAGGGCTAAGAGATAGAGTGAGGAAGAGAGGCGTAAGGGGAGACAGGAATAAGCTGGCAAAATATTTTTACCTCTTGGTCTGAACAGCAGCTCCTAAAGCAGGTGGTGATTTTGTAGCCTGAATATTGTTTTCTCCTGCTGATATATAAATTGTACGTTTCTTTCTCTTAAGAGGCTGATTTCTGTCCAAAATAGCATCTTTTTTTTTCTTAAGAAGCCTTGTTACAGCCTTGCTGAGTCTTGATTCTTTCTGTTTCGAACATTTTCTCAGAGCTTCCCCTCTACCTTAAGCCAGCTGAGAATGCTAGGGTTGGGATGGACTTAAGAGAGAACTTGACCCAACCTTCTCATTTTATAGATGAGAAAACTGTGACTGAACAAAGGGAAGTGGACTGAAGATCTCAGAAAGTCATTGGTTGGGGTGGACAGAACCTAATTCAGCAAATATTTCATTAGGCACTTACCATGCACAAGGCAAGCATCGTAATCATCATTAAGCACCTACTATGTGTCAGACAACTGTGCTAAATGCTTTATAAATATTAATTTATCATAATTATATTATATATAACAAATTATTATAATTAATTATTATAATGATCCTCACAGTAACCCTGGAATCTGGGAAATAGGTGCTGTTATTATCCCCATTTTACAGCTGAGAAAACTGACATGGCATGTTAGAGCTGGAATAAACCTTATATATTGCCTAGTTTGGGAATGGAGACCAGGAACTGGGACTGATTTCATTCACATAGGTAACACTCCAGGATGAGGAAGGTCCCTTTATCAATGCCACATTGACACCTCTACCAAAGAGCATTGCTTAAAGCAGGGCTTCTTAAACTTTATCCACTCATCACCCCTTTTCCCTCCTCAGCAGCATTTCCTGGTGTTGTGTGGTCTGACGACAAGGTCAGGGCTTTGTGTTTAGAACCAAGGCTGCAGTAAAGTTGTGCAATGCACCACAGGCAAGTGCTGCCAGAAACACCTCAGATTCCTCACACATTTGATTTTTAATTAATTTTTGGTCGTTGTACATTCAGAAACCTTTTAGTGTTGCCAAATTTTTCACAACTCCATATGGAGTCATGATCCCTAGTTTAAGAAGTGCTAGCTTAGAGCACTAAGAGGTTCAGAAACTTGCCCAGAGTTTTACGCATCTGGCATGTCAGAGACAAAAACTTGAAGACAGATCTTCCTGACTTGAAGGCAAGCTCCCTCACTACTAAGTTATATTATCTCTCACCATCTAGTCTAATCCCCTAAATTTACAGATTAGGAAACTGAGGCACATGGCCATTGCATGGTGCTGGAGTAGGTCCATAGTTAAGAGATCTTCAGTTAGTCTTTGATTCTAATTTTCTGTATGATTTAGGGCAAGACACAACTTCTGAGCCTTAGTTTCCTCTTCTATAAGAATCAATAATCAAATAATCAAATAATTTATTTAAAATACTCTGGGAAGCATAAAATACTTTCTGCAAACTGTTCTCTTTTCCAGATTCACCCCCCACCCCACCCTCAATTTGCCTCTGCATAGAGTCAGATCATTAAAGCTTCAGAAAATCTTGGATTGTGACCTTTGGTTTTATATCATTAACATTTATTGAACATCTCAAACTGGATTTTCCATAGACCCCTCAAACTCAGCATGTTCAAAACAGAACTCAAGTCTTCCCCTTTTCTCAGTTTCCCTGTTGCTGTCAAGAGCTACACCATCTTCCTCGTCCTATGGGCTCACAACCTCAATGTTATCCTTTCCTACTCACTTGCATTCACCCTCCTATCCAGTCTGTTTCAGTTTTTGCCATCTTTACCATCACAACATTTCTTAAATACATCATCTTCTGTCCCTTCACATAGCCACCGCCCTGGAGCAAGCCCTCATCACCTCATGCCTTGATTACTATGGCAGCCTTCTGTTTGATCTCCCTGCCTCAAGTCTCTTCTCATAACATTCAATCCTCCCTCAGCTGTCAATGTGATCTTCTTAAAGCCCAAATTCAACCATGTCACCCTCCTATTCAATAAACTCTGGTGGCTCCCGATTACCCCTAGAATCAAGTATGAAATCCTCTGTTTGGTATTCAAAGCCCTTTACAACCTGGTGCCTTCCTATCCTTCCAGCCTTCATATTCTTTCTCTTTCTTGCTATTCATCTTACCCAACACTCCGTCTTTCATTCCCATGCCTTTTCACTGGCTATCACTCATGCCTGGCATGCCCCTCCTCATCTCAGCCTCCTGGCCTCCCCCGCCTCACCATTAGACTGTGAGCTCCCTGAGTATGGGGGTCGTGTTTTTGCCAATCTCTTTCTCTCCGATGCTTACCACAATGCATGGCACATAGTAAATGCTTTAACAAGTGCTTGTTGTCTGACTAAAATCGTCAAGGTCAACCCTTTCATTTTATAAATAAAAAGATAGAAAGGGAAGTGACTTGCCCCAACCTCACATAGTGAATTGATGTCGGTACCTGAATTAAAATCTGTTATCCTGACACCCAGGATAGCATTCTTTCTAGTATACAGCAGGGCTTCGCCATTTTGCATAGATATACCTGGCATTTTTTAATGACTCCTACAGAATCATAGAATAGCAGTACTAAAAGAAACTCTAGAATAATTCAGATCTGGAAGGTAATTTACAACATTTGAATAGACCTTAGAACATAGTTTTTCAGAAATGGAAAGTACTGGAAAGTAAAATGGTAGAGTCTGAAGAGACCTCAAGTTGAGATCATCTTGGTCAACCTTCTCATTTTATATTCTCTTATATCTATCAAGCTGCCTTTCAGATCTGACATTCTGTATCCCAGAATTCCATCCATCTTGACTATTCTAAAGTCCTTCCAGCTCTGATAATCCATGTTCTGATGTCCCTCCTAGTTCTAAAGTTCTAATTCCTTAAAGTCACATGAGTAGTTGGTAGCCTTGATCGGACATGGACCTTTCACTTTAGTATTATATGCCACAGCTTTTTCCTATTTCTCATGGTTGTATAAATAGTGTTTTTAAGCCTCTGAATATTTTTTGGTTGAGTCAAAAAGACTGGAGATGAAATCTTATGCCTATTAGTTTTAATTACTGCATGACTAAAATTTCTTCCATACATAAGACTACAACCCCTCCCAATCCTTATACACTTAGGCACTAGAGCTAGGAAGCCATCTGGTAGAATCACAGGTCAGACAGCTCCAACCCTACCTCTATTCCATAAGGGGATTTTAAGTTGTTTGTGTTTTAATTAAGCTTTCTCTTTTACCCCACCAAGTCATCATTTCCATCTGTGCAGAATAGAAATTGCTTGGTTTTTTTTCCTTAAGTGTCACATAATAAATAACCAGAGGGTTGCTGTTCCCCTTATCCAACCATGCTTACTCCCTGAAGCTGATGGATGAGTATGGTACTACTAATACTTAGAATCTCATTAAATCATTGACCTTACAACCCCACACTTATACTAGAATCTCCAGACTTCCAAGGAAGTATCTTAGGGAGAAAACACTGGCCTAGAAGCCAGGAAACCTAAGTGTGAATACTAGCTCAGCATTAATGCTATGTGTGAACTTGGGCAAGTCACTTCCCTTTCATGGGCCTCAGTTTCCCCATTTGTAAAAATGAGATCACTTGTTAAATCTCTTCCATCTCTAGACTTAAGAATGCTGAGGAAAAGACCAAGTTTCTAACACTTGCCTGTTCTACTTTATAACTGACCATGTAAGTTTCTAGCTTTCTCCATCATCCTTAATATCCAAGGATTTATTTAGATTTGCTTATCAATGCAGAACTAAGTCTGTTGATGCTATTTTCTTTTCTTAATGAGTCAATCAATGTGTTTATTGAGTATATATTACCTATACCATCCTATCTTCACTGGAGAGATCCTATCCATCTTTTCAGGCCCAGATACAATGTCACTTCTTCTATGAAGTCTTCCCTAATTCTTTGAGAGGGAAGAGTGTGGTACAGTGGAAAGAGCTCTCACTCAGGAATCAACCTACCATTGATGCTTATTCCCTGTGTGACTCTGAACAAATCACCTTATCTCTATACCTTCATTGTCCTCATCTGTAAAACAGGTGGGTGGGAGTAGATGGTCTCTGAGGTCCCTTCCAACGCCAAAATCATGATCTTATGTCACGTACAGGGAATAGGAAACTACAAGTTTGACTAGAATATAGAGTGTAGAAAGGGTAGCAACATGCAGTAGACCTAGGAAGGGGACAGGAACCAGGCTGTGAAGGGCTTTCAATGCCAAACAGAGAGTTTTGTGTTTTATTGCAGAAGCCAGAGGGAGCCATTGGAACCTCTTGAGTAGGAAAGTGACATGGTCAGACCTCTGCTTTTGGAATATCAATTTGGCAAGTATAAGGAAAATTGATCATATGAAAACATTCAGTGGCAATGGGATCAAATGAAAGTTTTGTTTTGTTTTGTTTTTAAGGCTGGGCAAGACTTGAGCATGTTTATAGGAACAACTTCTCCAGGTATCCTTTTTCTGGTCCCCCAAGCTGCTAGAACCTTGCCCTCTCGTGTTACCTTGCATCTAGCCTATATTTTTCTTTTATAGTCCAATTTATATAAATAAAGATTTAAAAATATGTAAATATTTATATATTGTCTCTTCCATTTGGATGTAAGCTCCCTGAGGACAAGAACTTTAGCTTTTGCATCTAGCACAATGCCTGTCATATAATAAGTGCTTAATAAATGCATATTACTTGATTAATTGTAGGCAGTAGGGAAGGAGTCAACATATAGAAAGACATTAAAAATAAGGGGAAGAGGGTTCAGGAATTGGCCTTTTCTTCACAAGAGATTGGAGAGAATAGGGAATGATGTCAAAGAAATCTGAGACAGAATAAAGGAGGAGAAGGAGCTCATGATGAATGGCTGCTATTTTATCGGTAAAATATGAAGCAAGGCCCTATACTAAGGAGTAGAGGGGGGAATATAAGAATCTCAAAGAGAAGGGAGAAAAGGTTTGAGAACAGCTGCTGTGGGCTATTAGAAATCACTTGTGCAAGAGTAAAAGGATTGCCTTGATGTAGTGAGAGCCCAGTCATGCTTACATGATATAAATTTGTAGTGGACCCAATCAGCACAGTTTTATTACTTACTGTAGCCACTGATACTATTCAGTATCACATTAGTAAGAATAACCTACCATGCCTTGATAAAAAGGTTCTCATGAGTTTCTGTGGCCAAAAATGTGGTCTTATGGTGACTATCCTTTTGACAATAAGGTTCTTAACACTTAGAAATTATCCATTACCATACTTGAAGCCTTTCCAGTTTGGTAGGACCAACTAGAGCTCCAGTGACCTTACCTTTTAAAAGCAAGTTTCCTTCATATCACATTGATGCATCATGAGAGGACTTTACTGTAAAGCTCAGTTAGGTGTTAGTTATTAGATTTCAACCTATGTTGTCTCTCCTCCTAGACTGAATGCTCCTTCTGGCCAGAACTAGTGGTTTATTCACCTTTAACTCTCCCCACATCCATCACAAAACTTTGCCCATAGTTGATATGGAAATGCCAAATATATAGATGAATGATCAGTCATGCCAGAGTGCTAGTTGGGCTATACAGAAGTGTTAGATGCAGTCTCTGCTCTCAAGGAGCTTCTAAGTCTAGTTGGGAAGTCAAGAGTAGTGAACATGAAAGAGCAATGTACAATGGCAGCTTGCTATATTATAATAATAGCTACTATTTATATAGCACTATGTGTCAGGTACTACTCTAAGTGCTTTATAATTATTATCTCATTTTATCCTCACAACAACCCTGGAAGGAAGGTGATATATATAGCATGAGAAAGACTGTAGTAGCAAATCCAGGAAAATCTGGATTCAAGTCCCATTTTTGACGCATTATTCTGTGTGACTCCGGGCAAGTCTCTAAACAACCCAGTGTTCTGGGAAACTCTCTAAGACTCAGTTGCAGAGATGGGACTGACCCTCACTGGTAGAGGAAGTTTCCTCACCTGGAAGTTCCCTGGGTAAATAAAAATAGAAGACTAGTTCCCATTCTTATCTCTAAGGCATGGTACAGAATACTGAATCCTGAGTCGCAAGACCTGAGTTCTAGTTGTCACTTAGCTCATTAGTTGTATGAAGCTAACTCATTTCTCCTCTCTGCATCTTTATTTTAAAAATCAAAGTGGGTTGCATTTTATTGCTCTGGGATTCTTAGATTTGAAGGTTCTATCATTCCAAGACCCTCAAGTTCTAAGTCTTTCGTTCTTAATACATAGGGGCATGTGAGTTTTGGGTGCCCCATGTCCAGTTTCTGATAGCTCTCTCCTCCCCAGGCATTTTCTGTCACTGTCCCCTATGCCTGGGATTTCTTTTCTCCTCATCTCCACCTACTGACTTTTCTGGCTTCCTCTAAGTTCCAGCTAAAGTCCCACCTGCTACTGCCTTCACTCTTGTAATTATTTCCTTTCTATCCTGTATATAGTTTGTACATAGTTATCTATTTGTTGTTTTCCGCATTAGATTGGTGAGCTCCTATAGAACAGTAATTGTCTTTTTCCTCTTTTTGTATCTCTAGCACTTTTCACAGTTCCTGGCACGTAGTAGGTTCTAAATAAATATTTTCTGACTGCCTATCGTAAGATCACATCCCTTCATTCAACAAGCATTTACTAAACACTTCCTGTGTGCCAGCCAAAGAGACAGAAACAAATGATCCCTGCTCTCAATATGCTTACATTTTTACTTGATGGGAAGGAGAGGAGCGAGAGTTGAAAAGGGAAGAAGACGTATACACAGATAAGTAAGAATAAATGCAAAATAATTTCTGAAGAAAGGAGAAACACTATCAACTGGGATGATTAGAAGAGGCCCCCAGAAAGGGGAACCTAAATGGAGCTTGACTGTATACAAGGAAGAGGAGAGAAGGGAGTGCATTTTCAAACACAGAGAGCAACCTGTGCAGAGGCACAGAGATGGAAGGTATAATGTCATGTACTGAGGGCAGCAAGGAATCCCATTTGATCAGAACACGGAGTGCACAAAGGGTAGCAATATGCAATCAATCTAGAGAGATGGGTTAGAACCAGATTGCCAAGGGCTTTAAAAACCAAACAGAAGAGTTTGTATTTTTCCTGAAGGCAAAAGGCAGCAGCTATGAAATATGAGTACAGGCTATAAACACTCTAGAAATTCAGAAAAGTTTACAAAGGTCAAGAAGGAAAGGTTTCAAGTCAGGGAAGTTTTTGTAGAGGTAGGATTTCAGGTGGGCCTTTAAAAATGGATAGAATGTGGATATGGATGCCTGACAAAGGGAAAGCTCAGAAGGTAACAGTGACACAGCTTTTGGGATTATGAGACAGGAAGTGAACCTGACTAGAAAATAAGATTCATATTATGCAGTAGCAGGAAGGATGTTTGGAGGAAGAGGATGCCAAAATTCTATCCACCACTGACCTTCCATTTTCAGCTCATTACCCATTTCATTAAGCTTGATACCTGAATTTATATTATCTGAAAAATTTTCTTAGGTTGTTTCTCTAAATCTTCATTTCCCTAAAGTAATGTGATAAGGGAACTCACTCCACCAAATTCTAAATTCAATGAGTCCAGACTTGCATCTTTTCTAATACCTAATATGGTACTCTGCACACAACGATTAACAAGTGTGGAAGGAAGGCAGAAAAGAGGAAGGAAGCATGGAGTACTGGACCTAGAAGTCAACACCTGAGGGCTAATTCCATACACTTTGTAGCTATGTGACCCTGGGCAAGTCACTTAACCTCTCTGGGCCTCAGTTTCCTCAAATGTAAAATGAAAGGGTTGGATTCAGTGACTTTTAAGGTTTCTTCCAACACTAAATTCAGTTTAGCTGAATCATACTCCATCCCTTTTCTCTTCTTCTTCACCCTCCTTCCCTTGGATAATTTCTACTTTGATTCCTTTGGAACTTCAAAAGTAATACACTGACTTATGGTCTCCATTTTTGGCAGAATCTTTACCAAGAGACAAGATCTGCAGCACTGAGCTTTCCCTGTCAGTATTTGTCCTTTGTTCCATATAAGTAATGTCCATCTCATTGATTCTAAGAGGTATCACATCAACAGATGGTTAAGTGCCAATCTCTCTATACTGATAAGCTAGATAAATCATAAGACTCGATTGAAGGAATTTAGAAAGTACATATTCTCCATAATAATCCAACATTTTATCTCTGTACAAATTTAGGAATCGTCCTTTGCAACATAATAGGCACTTAGTAGTTTTATTCAGCAAACCTTAATTACGCACTTGTGTGGAAGACTTTATGCTAGATACTGAGATTTAGAGACGAAAAATAATTTTTGCAGGGGTTATGTATAATAATAGGGAAGATATGAAAGGAGACAAGTATAATTACAAGATGAAATGTAATAGAGACAAAGTAGAGATAGAAACAAAGTGCTTTTGGAAAACCAGAGAAGTGGAAGAATGCTTGCACCTGATAGCTCATGGAAGACATCATGGAGGAGGCAGTCCCTTAATTGAGTCTTGCAGGAAAGGAAAAATTTAAATAGAGATGTGAAGAGTCTGACCCAATGCCTAGGGGAGGCATGGGAGCAGGAGTGGGCAGACCTTTTGAAGGATTTTCAATCAAAAGCATTTTCTAACTGGAATATTGCCATTCCCCAAGCATTGAGATTTATTGAGGATTTACTATAAGGACTAAATTTTATTCATTCATTTAACAAGCATAAGAATTATAAGCATAACTTATACATAACATGCTATATATATTGCATTTGAGCCTCAGAACAAATCCATGAGATAGAGACTGTAGGAATTACCATTCCCATTTTACAGATGAGGAAAGTGAGTCTCAAAGTATTTTTGATCACACACAGTTTCAAAGTCAGGTCTCCCCAACTCTAGATCTAATAGTCTGTTTGATTCCACCATACTCCTTCTCATATTCCTCCTGTAAAAAAAATTTTGTAGAAGTAGGTGTATTACTCCTGAAAAAAAAATTTCCAATCCTGACTATAAATCAAATACTTTTTGATTCTTTGGTTCTAATGCTAATTCTGTGATTATATAAGTGTCCAGGTTCCATATTTGGATGCAAGCTTTGTCCACTGGTGAACATCTTTTTTCTTCATCACCAAGTGGAAATTTCCTGTCACCCTCCACTGAAGCAGTTGAATATTCGAGATTTGTAATTGCTTTTTCAGAGCAGGTATCCCTTCCCGTATGGCTCTCAGGAAGCATTAGGAACTTACACACGATCATGCCTTATGCAAATAAAAATTGTTCCCTGTCAGAAGCTTCCCTGAAATGTCACATTCCAGCATCTAATCATCATCACTATCATCATGGCTATAAGCAACTCCTGCTTCAATCCCTTCTCATGTATCCCATCATCTCCAGCAAGCAGGGCACCCAAATGAGCATAGATGTATGCTGAGAAATGCACATCAGCCCTGAGGTCGGGGGCAGAGGGAGAGGAAGGAAGAGCCATAATGTGGTGATATCACAGAATTTGGAAGTAATAAAACAGATTAGCAGCCATCTAAGTCCAGCCCATCCATGCAAGGAATCTCCTATTCTCCATCATAAATACCCAACAAATGGTTGGCCAACCTCTATTGAAAGTCTTCCAAAGAAAAAGAACCCACCAGTTCTCTGAGCAGACCATTCTACTTTCAAACAGTTCTAATTATTAGGAGTTGTTTTTCCTGACATCAAACCTCAGTTTACCTCTTTTCAGCTTCCACCCTTTGCTCTTTGTTCTGCCATCTGGGACCAAACAGAACAAGACTAATCTTTCTTCCTCAACATGGCAGTTCCACAAATATTTAAAGACAGCTATTGTGCCCCCACCAAAGCTTCTCTTTCTCAGGCTAAACATTCCCAGCTCATTCTACCAATTCTCATGTAATATGAAATGAAGACTCTCACCATCCTGGTAGTCATATGTGACTTAAAGATTATCATCCTGATAGTCATATAAGACTTAAAGATTATCAATGTCCTTCTTAAAACCATGGGACTCAGAGCTGAATACAATTCAGACAAGGTTGGATGAGGGTAGAGGACAATGGGATTTTTACCTCCCTATTTCCTACAAATTATGCTTCTCTTAATGCAGTCCAAGTTTGCATTAACTTTTTTTTATGCCTTATCACACTACTAACTTGTACTAAATTTGTGGTCCTCTAAAACTTTCAGGTTTTTTTTTTTTGGTTTTTTTTTCCAGAAAAACTGCAGTCCACCCATACCTCCCCTATCTTCTACTAGTGAAAACTGATTTTTTTCACATAAGAATTTACATTTTTCCCTATTGAATTGTCTTCATCCCAGTGCTCTAGCCTGTAAAAATCCTTTTCTATCCCAATTGTAATTTACTGGGTTAGATTTCCCACCTTATTTGTCAGCTGAAAATTTGAGAAGTATGGCATCCATACCTTTATCCAAATCTCTGATAAAAAGTGGGAAACAGTCCAGAGTCAGGTACAGATCACTGAGGCACTCCACCAGTGACCTCCTGCCTGACGTTGAAATATTAACAAATTCATAAGAATCCAGTCATCCAGTCAGCTCTGAATCCAACTAAATGTATTATCTATTCTAGTTATCTAAATATATTATCTAATCTATCTCCATCTTCTGCCCAAGAATAACATGAAATGCTTTATCAGCAGCTTTGCTAACATTGGACAATTTTGCTTTATCCACAATACTCCCCTTATCTCCTAGTTAAGTAATCCTATCAAAGAAGGAAATGAACCAAACCTGAAATGACCTGTTCTTGATGATCAATATCACAGTAGAGATGAAAGGGGGAAAAAAAGGATGAAGAAATAAAATGAATCAAAGCATCCCAGGTGGAATTGACTCTGGAGCCATTAAATAGTATGAGAATTCCACTTCTGGGATTAACAATAATAATAACTCATTTTTCTGTATCACTTTGTGTCTTATGAAATACCTCCTCACAACAACTTTGTGAAATAGACAATGTAAACATTATCATCTTCATTTTACAGAGGTTGGAAACCAAGGCTCAAAGTCTTAAAGTTAATAGTAAGAGTTACCTGGGATTTTACCTCTACTTTTAGTCCAGTGATCTTTCCATTATATAAAAATAATAATAATAAAATAGCTAGAATTTATTTGCAAATATGCCTCATTTATATTATTTCATTTGATTCACACTACAAACCCTATGAGGGATGAGCTATCCTCATTTTACACTTGTGGAAATGAAAGCTGGGAGAAGCTAAGTGACTTACCCAGGGTCATACAACTAATTAGCATCTGAGTCATATTTGAACTCATGTCTTCCTGACTCTGTGTCCAACACTCTAACCCTTATGCCTCCTGGCTACCTGTAATGCCACTCCAGAACCCTCTAGGAAAAACTGGTTATAGTATCCAGAGAGCTAAGATTGTATCTTCCTTTGAGCATTATTTTTTGTTTAAAATGCTAACCATTTAAGACAAAAATCTTCCAGAAATTTAACACATTTTCTTGCTCTCTTAAACTGAGAATCACCATAATCTTTTGCTTTTTTTTAATTTAAAATTTTTTTTAATTAATATTTATTTTCTTTCCCTTCTTTTTATACCCAGCTAGTGAGAGTCTGGGCCAGAAATCAAATCTTGGTCTTATGACTCCAAATCCAAGGCTCTTTCCATTCACTATACCACACTCATGGGCATAGAATGTCAGAACTAGTCATCTGGTCCAACCTCTTCATTTTAACACAGGAGGAAACCAAGGCCCAGCTGTCATTTCTCACAGCTTGTTATCATTCAGCTCCTTTCTCAAATTTGCTGCTTGAAAAACAGATCACTGAGCTCATTCATGTGCAAAATGAAAGTCATCAGGCTGAGTTCTAGTCAGTCTAGGACCTTTATTGAACAGGAATTGTAAAATCACCTTAAGCTGGGCAAAGGACTTTTCTGTTTGTTTCCTTCCTATCCCTCTATTTGGTCCCTAATAAGTGTTACTGTATTTAGATTTTGTTGTGATCATGTTTATTAATTCAGCAAACATGTATTGACTGCTTTCTATCTGCAATTCCTGAAACAAACACTGGGAATATGGAGGAGCTGAATTAGAAATAAAATATGTTGTGTCCACTATTGGGAAAAACCAAGACACACACATGAAATGACCTCAGGGCTTATAGATATAAAGCAGCAGGTCTACAAGCAAATGTCATCTAGGAAAAGGGATCAAAGTCAAATCAGTAAAATTAAAAAAAGACTTAGTTGAAGAGATACATTTTGAATTCATTTTTATTAAAATAATTTTTAGTGGATCTAGTTCACAAAAATTATTCATACATAGCAAATCTACAAAGAGGGCATAAATTCTCCTACTCGGGGTCTCATTACATGCCCCTTGTTTCCAGTTTTCACGCTACCCCTTTCATATCATGCTAAGCCCTAAGGACATGGCTGAGAGAAATGAGCCCTGCCCTGTCACACCCTCTCCAGTCAAACTCAATTTTCATGGAGATGAGCATGGGTGAGTAATCTTGGCACGTCTGGCTGCAGGAAGACACTAGGAGGGAAAAAACGTCCCTGAACAGGGAATCAGGAGATCTGGGCTTTAATTCCAACTTTGTTATTAATTCACTGGACAAGTAAATCACTTCCTCCCTCTCTGAACCTCACTTTCCTTACCTATTAAAAAAAAAATGTTGAATCAGAGGATGCCTGCAGTCTTGCCGAGCCCTAAGGTTCTAAGTATTCATGTCAGTTACAGTTGTACCATTCCATTTCCTAAAGGACTTGTCCAGTTTTAATATCTAAGTTCAATGGACCCTTCAGTTCTCGCATTCTTTGTTCTAAGGACCCTCCCACTTCCAACATGCTATGTTCTAAGGACCCTAACAGCTCTGATGTTAAAGTCCTTTCCAGCTCTAATGTTCTGTGTTCTAAAATTTCTTTTGTCTCTGACATTCTGTATTCCAAAGTATTTTTTAGTGCTCAGCTTCTTTGTTCTAAAATTCCTTCATTCTGTCATTCTCTGTCATTCTGCGATTTAATTATTCTTTTGTTTACCTGAGCACAGATTTCATGTGACAGGAGAGAGAGAGAAACAGAGACAGAGAGACAGAGAGAGAAGCTTGTTCCTTTCTATGAAGATAGAATAATCAAGAGAAACTATGTAAAGAATATGTTCAGCAAAACCCAGGCCTCAATCTATTTTTCCCTTTCTAAGGCTTTAGCCTCCCTGCCTCAATTTCCTTGAAATGAATAAAAATTTTAAAAAATTTACCAAATGAACTGTCCTTAGGGTATTAGAGGTGAATATTTCTTAATGATTACTGCTATTGGAAAAGAAAATTCCTTTCAATTAAAATAGTAGCACCATAGCCCCAGATTGATCTTAAATTAATAGAATCCTAAAATCTAATATAGGGTTCTTATTTCAAATAAAGGTTCAACTCTCCACTATACAAGGTCCTTTACAACTCTGTAACTCTGTGATCCTGGAATTGATCAAGAACTTAGACGTCATTGAGGACAACCTTCATGTGAATCATGAGCCCCTCTAGGCTATTCCTGGTAAACATTCCTACAGCTTCTGCTTTAATCTTCTGAAAAATAATAATTTATTTTTTTAAAATACAGCTTGCATTTATAAAGCACTTTACATGCACTATCTCATCTAGCTGTCAGAACAGCCCTGTGAGATAGAGTGCACAAGGGGATGAACGAGTGGGAAAGAAAAAAACATTTATATTCTCATTTGATCCCCACAGCAACCTTGTGAGGTAGACAGTATTAACATCACTATTTTACAAGTAAAGGAACTGAGACACAGACAAGAAGTGATTGATGTGCCCAGGGTTACCCACTAGGAAAGGGTCAGAGATGGCATTTGAAGGTCAGATCTTCTGAAATCCTATCGTTCAGGAATATCAATTCGGTGATTACTAGTCATGTGACCTTGGACAAATCAATTTCCACTCTTTGGGTCTTAGTCACCTTCTGTAAAATGAAAGGTATAGCTTGGGGGTATTTAAGTCCCCTTCCATTTTGAATAACACATGAATTTATGAAACCTTGGCCTTAGGGCTTTAGGTCTGCTTAAATAGGGGTCTGAAAGATAATAGGATGCCATTCAGGTCTCTGTTAATGGGAATTGTTTTGGGCTTTTTTTCCCCAGCTTTAAAACAGGGTAGCATTTAAACTTTCAATGTGGGGTAAGCACAGTCATAAATATAAACTTTTCAGAGAGCAAACCAGCATTCAGAATTTCTCTTGGGGGATACCGATGCAGCCATCTAGTTAACTGCCCAGTGTCTGAAAAACATAAATAAAAGTAATGATTACTGTAAACTGAGTTTCTATATGAATAAAAAAGCTTTTCTTAGGGAGAGATCAAAATATCTCTTAACACACTGGAGTCAGCAGATAGTTAAAATTAAGCTTTGAAAAAAAAATTGCCAGTGACTCCTTAGTAAGGTTATATAAAGTATTGGAGAAAGCATGGCAAATACTTAGAGTCAGAAGACCTGGGTTTAAATCTTTAATTTGATTTAATTTTTTCTCAATTACATGTAAAAACAATTTAACATTTGTTTTTTGTAATTTTGGGATCCAAATTCTCTCTCTCCCTCCCTCCCTCCACTCTACATTCCTTGAAAAGGCAAGCAATTTGATATAGATTATACATGTGCGTTTCTATATTAGCCATGTTGCAAAAGAAAACACAGAACCCCTGAGAGAAAAAGAAACTTTTTTCAATATGCTTTGATCTGCATTCAGACTCCATCAGTTTTCTCTGGAGGTGGACAGCCTTTTTCATCATAAGTCCTTCAGAATTGTCCTGTATCATTGTATTATGAGAATAGTTAAGTCATTCACAGTTGATCATCATAAAGTATTGCTGATACTGTGTACAATGTTCCCCTGTTTCTACTCATTTCACTTTGCATCATGTTCAAGTAAGTCTTCCCAGGTTTTTCTGAAAACATCCTGATTGTTATTTCTTGTAGCACAATAGTTTTCCATTATCATCATATACCTGCACCTTATTCTGCCATTCCCCAGTTGATGGGCATCGCCTCAATTTCCAATTCTTTGATATGACAAAAAGAGCCGCTATAAATATTTTTGTACACAAGTCCTTTTCTTTTTCCTTTGATCTCTAAGATATAGATAGTGGTATTGGTGAGTCAAAAAGTATGCACAGTTCTTTAGTCCATTGGACAGAGTTCCAAATTACTCTCCAAAATGGTTGGATCAGTTCACAATTCCACCAACAATGCATTAGTGTCCCAATTTCTCCACATTACCTCCAATATTTGTCATTTTCTTTTTCTGTCATATTAGTCCTTGGTTCAAGTCATGATTCTCACTCTAGCTACTCTGTGATCTTGAGCAGATCTGTCACCTTTCTGTGCTTCCATTGGCTAATGTATAAAATGGGGATGACAATGCTTTTTATAGAATTAAGACAAAAATATATATTTGAATTTATAAAATATATATTTTCATATTATATTATATAATATATTTATTATAATCCCTGATTATAGGATCATAGATTTAGAGCTGAAAGGGATTGCAGAGTCCAACCCTATGATTTTACAGATGAGGAATTTGAGGTTTGGACAATTTAAATGACTTGAAGAAGGTCAAAAGGCTAATAAGTGTCAGAGGCAAGATCTGAACCCAGGTCTTCCCTATCCCCAAGTCCAGCACTCTACTATTATATCAAACTATTTATCTGTTACAAGGATCAATTACATGGGAAAGCATCCAGTAATTCTTGAGTGCTATATTAATGTGAACTCCTTTGCATTGTGAACCACAGCTTCAGAGTTAAGAACTGGATAAAAGTTCTGCCTTTAAGACATGCTAGCAATGCAACAAGTCACATCTTCTCAGTGCTCCAGATGACTCTGACCCTATCAGTTATAGATGAGGATCTGCACTGGGAGAGGATTTTAGAAACCAGAAGTCCCCCTTCCCACAAATGAGATCACAATTCAAAACCAAACATTCTTACCTCAGTACTTCAAAAGTCTTGTTCATCCATGTGGTTCCCCATCTTGATGGCATAAACCCACTAACTCCTTGCCTTAGTTGGTGGTGGTTTTGTGAGGTAGTTTGGCCCCAAAATAAATAATTCCGTGGGAAAGAGCCCCACATGCACTTAATTAGGCTGGTCCCCAGATGGCAAACAACAATCCATCACTAGCCCTGGACTTGAAAGTTTTCAAGAAGGAGCATCTGCTAGAATCTGTGTCTCCTTGACATAAACTTCAAAAAACTCATTTACTTCAATCAGTGAACCAAGAAGCATTTGTTCAGTATCCGTCAGGTGCCTGCACTACGCTAGGCACCAAAGAAACAGACAAAAATGAGTCAGTCCTTGTCCCCAAGTTGCTAAGGGGATATACTGTTCTGCTGAGGGGATACTACTATGTATCAGGAAGTGGTGGTCAGGAAAAGAGCTTTAGTCTAGATCAGGAGTTCACAGCCTTCCCATCAAGGACTTCATTAGATAGATTTCAGGGGTCTAAAAGCTTGGGAAAATTTTATTAACCTCTAACTGAAACTTAGCACTTCCTTCAGTGATTTAAGAGGAGTCCATAGGTGTCAGTAGACTTGCAATGGAGCCCAAAATATAAAATAGATTAAGAACCCCTTCTCTAGATAACACCAGTGTATAGTAAGGGGCAATAGATTGGTACACCCTTTCCAATGAAAATAGTGATAATGATTTGGTTTTTTGCCTTAGGCAAAAGTGGAAAGTAGAAGGTGGGGAAAGTATTGTGTGACAATAGAGGCAGGGCGGACAACAAGATGCCCCTCGCTAGCTAGGCTCTGATGTCCTGCTGGATGGCTGGATGGAATGAAGTATGGTCTAAGGGTTTGGGGGCCAGCACTAAAGTGATTCATTCATCTTCCAGTCCAGGCAATACCATACTAAGACCCATCCCAAAATTGAGTGTATTAATTCCTCTGAGGTAGAGGTGGGTAATATCTCTGGACATTCAAGCCCAGAAGGTCACTCTTCCTAGGGGAAAAGATGAACAGTAGTAGCCACCCTGACTAGGTCTTGGTGTCCTGATGGATGGCTAGGTGGGATGAAGCATGAGCCAGCTTCTATCAGTCAACAGGCATTTAATAAGCGCTCTCTATGGGACAGGTACTGTGCTAATAAGCACTAGGGATACCGTGGAAGACAAAATCAAGGACCCAGCCCTCAAAGAAATCCCATCTTACTGGGGGAAAAATGTGCAAGCGACTATGTACACATAAGATAGAAGCAAAGTAAATGGAAAGTAAACTCAGAAAGAAGGCACTAGTATTGGGGAAGACCAGACAAGGCAGGAGTTGAGCTCGAGGAAGCTGAATTTAGAGGAGAAAATTGTCATTTCTACTACCATTATTATCATCAGTGTTCCTATTCCGTAGCCTCCTGGAGATATGGAGGTGATGGTGAGTTCTCACAGCCTATGCCAGCAGAGTAAAACCTCTGGCAATTCCTGCCAAAATGATGTTAATCATTTGATCCTCACAGCAAACCTGGGAGGCAGGCGCTATCTTGGAGCCCATTTACAGAGGAAGAAACTGAGTCTTAAAGTGGTTAAATGACTTGCCCACACTCCTATAACCAGTGTGTCAGAGGTGGAACTTGAATTCCTTTCTTCCTCTCTCAGAGTTCATTTTTCTCTCTATTGCAGCATGCTACTTCTCATTAGAACAGGTATTAGCAGTCTCTAGTTTGAATGCCAATAGTGATATATGCGATGAATTTTCCTCTGTTTAACAGCCCTATAGCTATTTGAAGAGAGTGGTCATGTCCTTCCTAAATTTCTTCCTCAGGACAAATATTCCCAAAGTCCTTCAATTTAATTTTTATGTAATGTGGTTTAATATTCCCTGCCAAACCTACTTATCATTGTTCCTAAAATGTGAGACCTAGAACAATAAGACAATGCTCCTCGTGAGGTCTAACCAGAGGATCAGATAGCAGGACTGGCAGAATCACAGAATTTTATCATTCAGAGAGCCCTCGTTGGCCTTCTGGTCCAACCTCTGCCTAAGAAGAGAATCCTTAATTTATTAACATCTTAATTCGACAAGTAGTCATCCACCCTTTGTTGAAGAGAGACACCTACTTCTTCCCAAGGCAGTGTCTTCCACATACAGAGAGGTCTGATTAGTGGAAGTTTTTCCTTATATCAAGCCTAAATTAGTGCTCTTGCAATTTCTTCCTCATAATCTTAGTTGTACCTTCTGTGGTCAAGTAGGAAAAACCTCTTCTAATTTATAAACCTTCAAAACTTAAAAAAACAACTCTGTCCCAAATAATCTTAAGTCCTGTCAGCGTCCTGATTTCCTTTCATACTTGCTCTCCCGCTTACCCCTAAAATGTTCTGCAGATCTACCCCTACCTTTCTTGTAACCAAAAAAAGTCAGTGAGATTGGTCTCCTATATGACCCTTTTTAAAAGCCATACTCTCTCCTTTTGATCACTGCTCCCTTTTTCAGACATTTACCAACTGTTCCTTTAGTAAAACTTCTAGAGCATACTAACCTATAGTTTTATACAGACCCCACTTTCTTCCTTTTTAGAGGGAGGAGGAGAAGGAAGAATGAGGACCTGCACTGTCTCCAAACAGTCCTTTTTCTACTGTAGATAATCTTTCCAAGATTTCTAGATCACCAAGATTGGCTCAGGTGTCACATCTACCAGTTTTTCCTGTACCTCAGAAAATGGTTTATTAGTCTGGTCAGTGAAACTCAGCAAAAAGCTCTTTTACCATTGCCCTACTTATGTTCTGTATCAAATCCTTGCCAGCCAGCTTTGTTCCATCCTTTCTGGTCAAAAAAATATCATTCTCTGAAAGCAAAATAAGAGTTAAAAAACTCTACTTTCCGTCTTCCATTCATACTGAACAGCAGTCCTTTCCCCTTGTTTGATTCTCCTTATTCCCCTGATGTGACTTTCAGAGGCAGTATGGTGTGATGGATAGAAAACTGGTCTTGGCACCAGGAAAACCTGACTTCAGCTCCCATTTCTAACACATACTGGCTGTGAGACCCTGGAAAGTAAATTAATGTCTCATTACTCCAGGCAGCTTTCTAAGATTCATTGCAGACCAGACACTGAGCTGCAGTTGTAGAAAGAGTTTCCTCCCTGAGAATTCCCAGTACAATCACAGGTCTGATTTTTTGCTTTTCTCATCAGCCTCAGTTCATCCTGAACTTTAGCACCCTTCACCACCTTATCAGACAGTGTCTCATTTTAGTGCTCACCCACAGCTAGCAGTCCTTGCTTCTACCTTTTATATACTTCTTTTAACTCTTAAATTGAATGGTAAGTTCACTGTGTATCTACATCAGTTTCTTCAGATGACAACCTATTTCCTTGTAATTGGAATTGTTTGCACTTGTATCTTTGGAATTTCATTCTTGAGAGTCTCCCTTTCCCTCCTGAATAAACTTTTTCTATGGAATTTTAGGCCATAGGACCTAACTTTTCCTTTCTGTGATCCCTTTAAAAACTATTCTCTAGAAATCTAGGGTACATCTCAAGATTATACCTGGCTTTCCTCTCCATCTTTATCACAGATTCTAAAACATGGTGGTCGCTTCCTCCAAAGATTCTAATCATTTCTACTTCAGCATCCAGTTGCATCTTGTTGGTCAGAATCAGGGTCAAGAGATCAAAAGTCCCTTTGTTGGTTCCTCTCTGAAGGATAAAATTATCAGTAAGGCAAGCCAAGAAATGATTATGCTGTACTTTGGGAGTTCCAGGAAATGTCCAGAAAAATGAAGTCTCCAATTGCTAGATTGAGTCTATGCTGAACTTGTGATATAATTATTCATCTATTTCTTCTTTAATTCCAGGTGGATTGTAGCATCTTAATGTCTTAAGATATTAATATCTTAATAGTCTTGCTTCCTTTTTTCTGCCTCTTTTGATTTCACACACATATTCTATGTTGTACTTCCCCAATCTGGGCTCTTAGATTTCTGTACGTGATTATATCATTCAATATACAACGCCATGCCTTCCCCTACCCATTTTATCTGTCCTCTTCATTTTGAGCTATATTTCTGCCATGGGCCCCACCCTATCAAGCTTCAAATATTTGTATGGTCAAGCTTGCTTCCTTGAACTAAGATCTGTTTGTTGAGTCATTTTCCAGTCATGTCTAACTCTTCATGATCCCATTTG